>WAAD01018022.1:33148-47295 GCA_013389945.1 Fregata magnificens | reverse complement strand
TGTATAACCGTAATAACATATGTGTGGTCTTATTCTCTCTAAAGCATGCTACAGCCATGCAAATAGATTGAGAAAAAAAAAAAAGTGGCCATGCATTATTTAGGTAAGAGACAGTAAAGACCTAACCTTCACCAGCAACTGCCTATGATGGGTGATGGGCTCAGAACCAGACATGCACACAACCGCCTTTACTGCCAGTAGAATATGCCTGATTAGAATTTGGCTGCTACCTTCACCAGGGCATTTAGAGGTACACGCCAGGGCTGGAAGAGTAGCTGTAGAAGTTATTAACAAATGAGAAGCTGGTTGCAATGCAGAGATTAATGTATACATTTTAGGATGAGCTGAAGTTTCTACTCTGTCTGAACAGAACTTCTAAGTTCTTCTGGGCCTCCTAACACCTCTTTTGATGCTGGAGAAGGAAAACAGAAGTCACGTGTACTGGACAGCCAGCATGCTGGTGGGAACACTTCATCCCAACAATATTCACACAGTAACACAGGAGGAGTTAGCCAAGAGAGGAGCCACTAAATTACCTTTATCCAATTGCAGTGTTTCAAATATCACGGGCAACTCCTGCAGAGAGGCTACAGCCTCTCATCCCTCCTATAGACCAAAATACCAGCCACAAAGTGACACTGTGCTTTAACGCAGAGGGCTGGAAATGTCATCCCGTCAGATGTTCCATATTCTGCTCACCCACAGCCCCAGCCCTCAGGCCTGGTGTGGGTGAAGGTGATTTCCCCTTTACAGGGGAAGGTAGCTTCAACCCTTAGCTGCAGATTGAATGGGACAAAAGAGACTCTGCAATGATCCTTCCCTCTTGGTGTTATTGAACCATCTCGGGCTTTGTGGGCTATTTGGACAAAAAAGCCTCACCCAGACATATGTCTAGCATGAGCGAATGTGCCTAAGCTTGAAATAAGGTAAAGTAGCTGTTTTGTGATAATCATTTAATTGGCTTGTTATTCTAAGCTTTGTTTTTGCTGGCTCTGTATGGCAGACAAAGTAGTAAAAATGCATGTTTGACTTCTACTTGTCCTCTAATAATCTGCAGCTTAATTATACCATTCGGTTGTTAGCACCCTCTAATAAGACAAATTCAAGAGAAGAGGATATGACGGAGCTGGATGAAGGAGGTACAGCTGTGAAAGTTCATAGTACAGGAAGCCATGGAAAGTAAAAAGATGCATTTCTGATGGCAGAAGTAGCCTAAACCTCTCCCAGGAAAACATAGTAGTTCAGGCTTAATGCATAACATTTATGCTGGAAAGAAAAAATGCAAGAGATTAAATAAAAACAGGCAATGCAGCTTGACAAGAAGTGGTTTGAAGTTTAAAGCATGTCCTTGAGATAAGCAAAGTGGTAGGAGCTAACGGACAGAAAAAGACTCACTGAGTGCCTGGCCCCATCTCAGAAGACAGCTGAGGCTTGCTTTTTTTCTGGACACACTGCAGCAGTTTGAATTCCTGACCCAGTTGGATGGAACGATTTGCCAAGAAGACTCTGTCACACAAGCCATCATCTGTATCGTGTGATTTAGCCAAACAAACCTTCTGTTTTGCCAGAAGCAAGACTCATCTGAGCTGTAGCAGGTGACTTAGCACAAGCATTCTGGGGTGGTGCTCTTATTCTTCTGCAACATAGACTAGGACAGAGGGACTCTTCGCCACCTTACTGCCTGCTTGAAACAGGACAAGGAACGAACTTACTTAGTCCTGGCCACCATCCTAGGAGGCAAGGTGGTGCAGTGCCATAGAAGTCATACAAATCCAGAAAAATAGGACTAGGAGGCACCTCAAG
Source organism: Fregata magnificens (assembly GCA_013389945.1). NCBI lineage: Eukaryota > Metazoa > Chordata > Aves > Suliformes > Fregatidae > Fregata > Fregata magnificens. The sequence goes on along the minus strand of WAAD01018022.1, from coordinate 45,492 downwards.
AGATTATCTAATTCACATCCTACGCCTAGCACTGCAATGCTTGCTGCCACCAGAGATGTGGCTGCGAGGAAGCATTCACAGAAGAGAAAAATGTGAACCCAAGTGCGTACATACACACTCATGGCCATGGCGAAGGAATGGGAGACTGAATCTCATTTGCTACATATTTATTTTTGCCTTTGACTGGGTAGCTTTAGTAAGTCCAGTCTAAAAATAAAATGAGAATGTTGGCTGATATTACAAAGAACTTGATGAAAGGACTACTTTCTTCTGTTGAAGAAAGAGATAAAATGATCCTTTTTTTCCCACTGAGATTTTCACTCTATTCTTAACTCTGTTTATTTTCCCCCTCTGAAATGTTTTAATTACTTGAGAAGCAGAGCACACTTTTGAAGGAGAAGCTGAAAAATTCCATGTGTTTCCAAAAATTTCAAATTGTACTTCTGTTTTCTGGGCAGTCTGCTTTATATCTGTGTGAGCACAGCCTCAGGACAAAGATCCCTCAGAAAATTAATACCTAGGTTTGGTCTTGATTGTTTCTCTCTTTTTTTCCTGTTTTCTCAAAAGTACTTGTTCCAAATGCAATGTTGTAAACTCTCAATAGTATTTTTATTCAATATTGCAGCAAATGTCTTCAGTCTGAAAAACAAAAAGAATTGTTAAGAAGCAAAGACACAGTGTATCAGAGTATCAAAGTCTGCAGATCTCTAAAAAACCCAAAGAAACTAGAAACCAACCACTGGTTTCCTGAGAGCTCTAAAGTGACTAAAGGAAGTTTTGTGTATTTGCATCATTTTTCTGGTGTTCAGTTCAAAGCTGTGACTGCATTTGTATTTTTGAAAAAGTTTCTTAATGTCTACATCTGTAGTAATGTGCTAGAGTAGCTGGGGGAGCTTTTCAAACATATTTGTTTTATTTATGAATTAGACACCCACTGTTTACTTTTGTTTTCTCTGAAAGCCTCTGTAAGTATGGATAAGACAGTGGCTCGTGATACATCTTTTAGATGTTTTCTTTTTCCTTGGCTGTGCAGAACTGGGCTACTTGAAATGAAAACTTTTCCATTTGGGAAGTTTGCTGCTAGATTTCTTTCAGTTTTTCTCTAAAAATAGATCTTCCAGAGCTGAGTCATGGGTCGTGCTCTCATGTAAACAGGGACCAAAAAGCACAGACCAGCGCACAGCATTGCAACAGAAGAAAATGTTTCAGCAACGCAGCTTGGAAAAGATTCTCACACTACAGCTTCCATGAGTAGCAAAACTTTCAGGATTACTCCTTTACATGCCTTCCAGCACAACAGTCATAATACTGGCACATTCAGTCACTCCTTGCAAGAGCTGTAGGTGCACACCTTTATCAGCTCAGAGCTATTTTGCACTAACAAGTCATGGTTTTTCACACAGCCTGAGCAAGGGGACATTGTTTTGAAACAAGGGGAGAACTATTAGTCTCCATCAATGACCTCAAGATGTCTCCAATGATCAATATCTGTCAAGAAAACTTTGTGGGAAGGTGTTTTTTTCATGTTAAGCCCTGACACAAGAAACATGGATCACTTACTCTTTTATAGCTGCTGCCCAACTCATCTCAGTCTGGGTTCCAAAGCTGGTTGCATTAGTCATTGGTTACATCAGTCAACCTTTTCTTTAAAAGGGCAACCTATCAGCTTTGTCTCAATGTATGACTATAGTGCAGAGGGGACCTGATCTGGATTCCCACGCATGACCTGGCCACCCACTGCCCACACAGAAACAGTGGCTGCCAACATGACAAGGCAGTCGCATGCTGTGGTATGGCTTGTAAGGCTGGTCCCCAGGTGTACAGCACAGCCACATCCTCATTTCAGAATGACGTAGATTAATATAACCAATACAAATAGTTCTTTGGAGGCACTGTGGGGAGAAGATCATACTCTCTAAAGATCTGAATCTATGAACAGTGGCTGAAAAACTTACGTAGGAAAAGCTCACCCTGGCCCTTCAGTGCCAAGATAGGCAAATGAGAGACAATCCTGCAGATGCAGTTTGTTACTGCTTTCCAAAGCTGGGCAACCCAAATAAGTACATGCTCCTAGCTCATCACTTTGCGGTTGGAAAGTCAACTGCTAGTGCTAGCAGTGGTGGAGGTCCTCCAGGCAGTCAGTTGTGAGGTTTACTCAACAGTGGTGAGCATTAGTAACATGGTTGAGATGAAAATTGGCTCAAGAGAATGGGCTTTCTCAGATGTTGTGGACCACCAGGTGCATCAGGGTGACCAAGAAGGCCAACAGCATCTTGGCTTGCTTCAGGAATAGTGTGGCCAGCAGGACTAGGGAAACGATCGCCCCCCTGTACTCAGCACTGGTGATGCCGCACCTTGAGTACCGTGTTCAGTTTTGGGCCTCTCACTAGAAGAAAGACATTGAGGTGCTGGAGCGTGTCCAGAGAAGGGCAACGAAGCTGGTGAAGGGTCTAGAGCACAAGTCTTCTGAGGAGCGGCTGAGGGAACTGGGGTTGTTTAGTCTGGAGAAGAGGAGGCTGAGGGGAGACCTTCTCGCTCTCTACAACTACCTGAAAGGAGGTTGTAGCGAGGTGGGTGTTGGTCTCTTCTCCCAAGTAACAAGTGATAGGACGAGAGGAAATGGCCCCAGGTTGCACCAGGCAAGGTTTAGATTGGATATTAGGAAAACTTTCTTCACCAAAAAGGTGAAGAGCAAATGTGTGTCAAACTTTGCCACGGAACAAAGGGCAAGTTGAAGAATCAGCTATAGTTGTGCAGCTGTGCATGACAGCAGGAAGTTTTGACAAGTCTATGTTCTTTCAAAATAACTTTTGTCCCAGATCTACAACACATTAATTACTAGCATTCTCATCAGACACTTGGCCCAGTACATCAATGTACTTAATGACATTAAGCCCCTTTTATTCAAGACTGGCACCAAGGAAATGTAAATGCACTGGCTAAGTGGCACATTCTGTGTTCAGGTGTTAGCCATCCTAAATGTAATCTTGTCAAGTGATAGATGAACTGAAATGATTAAACTTTTGGGTAAGACTGGTTAACTGGTTAATTTATATTCTGAACTGTTGTTTTCAAAATTATATTCTACATTTTTGCAGGGACACAGAAAATATGGCTTAATATATGAGGTATACTTTTTTTCCCCCCATGAATTATTTTTTGCTGAACTTACATCAAAACGTGTGGCCGATGGTGTCTGATGAATCTTGAAAGCCAGCAACTGCAAATATAGTATCAGAATATAGAAAATGGATTCACAGAGAGATTTGCATAAGGTCGTCTTGAAGTTATAAGAAGAAAAAATACCATACCAAACTTAACTTCTGCTGATTTGTGGTTGTGAGTGGTTATGTATAGTTCAAGCAATATGTGGCTGTGAGTGCATAAAATGGCATTTGCATTGATATCACCAGTTAAGAAAATCAAGTCCACGATTAGGACAAAAATAGATTTTAGTTACAAATGAAGGTTATATAAGTGTAAGTGCAGATGGAATAATTAGAACCTTTTTAGTGAAATCCTGAATGCTTATTCATGAAGCCATAGAGAGTTATAACAACATCTCGTTCAATAGGAGAATGGAATATTCTTTTCATTTATTAAGTATGTGCTAATGTGAAAAGGAAACGTGGCTCTGAACTGAATCACATGTGAAGTGTATGCATTGCAGTATTAATTTCTGAAAATCATACTAGCGTATTGCTTAATGATGCATGGATGTTTTAAAGTAAGGTACTGATAAGCAGTGCATAAAGTAATAAATGAATTAACTTAATCCCTTAAACTGTGTCTCATGTTGTCCAGGTGGTACTGTGGCAAAAAAGTGACATCTTGCTGAAAAACAGCAGACAGTACAAAGATAGAGACCACCCCTTGACAAACACTGCGCTAAAGAGTGTCCTTTAGAAGAACTGTTCACCTTTTTTTGCCATCTTTGATGTCGTTGTAACAAGACATACTGTTATTCCTTTTTAGCCTCTACTTATGACCACAGCAGTCTGCCAACATTTTTTTTTTAAAAAAGGGCACATCACTTCAGCTCACAGTTACTGTGATTCTTTGATTACAAGGCAAAATCCTAATGTTACACAGTCCGTAACAAATAAATTTATGTGATTTTTGCTGTTTAATGAAGAAATGCCCCTAATCAGAAAAATAGTAACACTTAGGGTGTCATTGCACTGACCTCAGTTGGGAATACCCCCAGAACGACTGTGCCCCAGAAGTACTTGCTAAATATCTCATAGAAGGAACATGGAAATATAAACTGAAATAAAATATCTATATATATATTTTTCAATGGTAAAATAAATTTGACATGTGAATGTACTTCCTGTGTGAATGAAATATGCACAGCAGGTCTAGGAAGATAAGCTCTCTTTCGAGGTTAGTTTGGTCAAGAGAACTCAAAGAGTTTTCCATTATTCTCTCTAGTTGGTGCTTTTTAAGTGGCTCCCTAAACACAGATATCAAAGTTTAATTTTGAAACAATAAAAAAGAAATGCTGTATCTCAGTTTTGACTTGTAAACCGAAGACATGGATTCCCTGAGAAAACAAAATTCTGTTCCACAGAGTGATCTTTTTCAGGTTGTAAATACATTAACAGACTATTTCTAAACCTCACATATACACTTCATTCATGCACCCTCCATATCTACTTCCGCAAAAGATGCCTTATGAAAAAGATGTTACATTGACCCCAGTAACTGGAACCATAAGGAAAATATGAAGTATTGTGAGACTAATGTTAAAAATCACAAGAACTAGCAAGAAAAAACACTCTCTTTCTGGAATACTACTATTCCAAGCAGTTTTTTAAATAATAATTTTACCTTCTTTCCTTGCCTTTTTCAGTCTCACTTTTTTAACTTACAAAGTTACTTGAGAGCTATTATTTAATATCTAAATACACTTCTTGCTGCTTGCTGCTCAGCCACCCCAAGGGCTTCTGCAGGTGAAAGTGATGCCACCTAAATACAGCTAAAGATAATTAGTTTCACACTACTTCATTCTAACTCAGCTTAGTTAAGGAGAGCAGACAGATCCTCCTAAATCTCCTGTGCTCCTCTACACAAATTCTGGGTTAAATTAAGGCACAGCCATCATAAGACTTCTCAGCAGTGTAGGTAAAAATGAATTTTGCCAACTGAATGTGGGGCAGGGCAGGGCTCTGTCCAGGACACAGGTTGGGAGTGGGAGAGCCAAGCACTGTCCGGTTGCCTTGGCTCGCCAGAGTGGGGCTGGTGGTCACCACAGGGACCGCAACTTCTCTCCTGCACATCAGCAGTGGGTGGCCGACGCTTCCAGAGCCCTGGCACAGACAACGCAGCAGGGCCCTGGGCATTCATCTTCTCCATGCAAATTATCTCCTTTTTTGCATATGCCTGTAGCTGGCTCTGAAACAGCACTTCCCATGTAAACACAGTATACCCATAGGCACAGCAGCTTGTTGGATTGATCTGGATAGATTTAAATCCAGAACGAGTTCTAAGTCACAGACAAAATTCATTCCAGATCAAATGGTCCCAGTGCCACTGTAAAAAGATGATGAGGAAGTTGTGAGTGGGAGAGATTTTGGGATATGCTTGTCAGACAGAAGAAGAGTTTTGTTTATTTTACTGTTCAGGGACATTGGGTATCATTTCCTTCTGAGGAGCGGGTTACCTGCATTTGGGGACCCATTTGGAAAGATCAAGCTGGTGAAAAGCATCCACATTTTCTTCACACTGGAGCTCTATTGACTAAAAATGTTTCACGAGTTGCATGCTTCGATTGAAGAGATCAATCTTAGAAAAGGCATAAAAGCAGCATAACGGCAAGAAAGAGCGAACTGAGATATGATGAAATTAGTCTGATGCTTGGTAACCTTGTTTCAGTGAAGAAAAGGAGCCCCGAGTTTGAATCTGGGATTCTTTGTTCCCTTTATGGGCAGCAATNCCCCACCCCCGCCAAAAAAAACCAACCGAAAGAAGCCTTAAAAGTTTTTGCAGAAATTACTCGGAAATTCTCCAAATTTCTATCTAACTGAGTCTAAATGTAGTAGCTGCATTCTCTGGCATACCTGTTCTGAATGGTTTTAATTCACTTTAATGACTAACAATGTATTTATTTTTTGCATTACATAAGAACAGATTGACAGTGAAAGGTCCCCTATTACCAATTTCCAGAGCAGAATAGCTCTTTAAGTGTATCTATCTTTTCTACCTTCTGCCAAATAACAATAGCTGGTTTTAGCATCCAGACAATCTAATGTATTTGATTAGATACCTGTTTGTAAACTTCCAAAGTATTAAAGATATAAATGACCATAAGAGTCTCTTTCTCAGTCTCTCTCTCCTGTTTTTCCCAGAAGGAATAAGGATTAGCTTGATTATTTCACTCTATGCTTACCGTATTGTCTATGTTTGTCTGAGTTGAGGTTTTGAATCCAAAAAATCATTTTAGAGGACAGTTAAATAAATACTTTTACATTTATTTGTATAAGAAAATCTGAGCCATTTTTGCATCAGAAATGAGTAATCCAGTACACATTCAGCTGCTATGGAAGTTCTGCATTCATCACTTCTAAGCCTACCCCTATTTTATTGATCAAGCATACTGCAGTTGTTGCAAAACATCTTTGTCAAGGGCTATTTCTGATTACTAATCCCACAAAACAATTGGAAACACTACCCTACACAACCATTATTTTCAAAAGGAAGTGAACAGAAAATAGCAAACAGAAAGTAAAACACCAGCATAAATTAATCACAGTGATTTTTGCTGCAAAAACAGGCTGTTGCATTTCATACTTGCTGCAGCTTTATCAAAGTCCGTAACTTTATTACAGGGTATAATGGCCAACTGTCTTCTCTCTTCCACCAGTTTTGCATTTGTTGCATTATGTTCACTGGAATATACATTCCAATTCCAATATATCATCGTCCGGGATGACAGCCAGGGTCAATGAGAAGCCATAACTAGTTCCCTAGAGATGATAAATACATCTTGTGATAACAGGAGCCAGGTCTGCCACCAATGACTAGAAGCTGGGCATTGTTTTCATTTTGTATTATTTTTGTTAATATCATCATCAGAAGGTAGGTATGACTAATAATGTGAGAAATTATTGGTGCCAGAAATTCAAAAGCACTTTTGACGTTCCTGACACCACTGCCTTTGTTTGGACTGAATTCAATGGAGAAAGTATATTTTATCCTTGCTAGATCTACATATTATTTGTATTACTATTTTCTTACCTTGCCACAGTAGCTCTGCCAGCATAACTGTGGTGACCATGATCTCCACGATAGAGAGGACTGCATGACTGAGGACTCAGCATTCAGACTTGAAATGAAATAGCACTGTTTTGCGTGTCTATTTATTCTTGCCCCCACTTGAGTGCAAAGACCTATGCATTTCTAGCACTTTCACTGTGTCCCACAGTCTGCTGGAAATGGAGGAGGACTAAGGAACTAGTTTGCCATATATAAGGGAGACCCAAAACACAAAGAATGAATGCACTTTCTTTTTTCTCTAGAAAGACAAAAATAATCTTAAAGAGCTCTTTCTGTGTCTTTGTCTCGTTTGAACTCTGGCTGCCAGGGATCCCAGATGTAAGCAGCTATGTCGTAGAGGCAGACAGCTTTTCTTAGCTTCTTGTTAGCTTGTTTACAAAACTCAAAATGTCATTGCATCACTTGTATCCATAGCATTGTTTTAAGCGAAAAGGTGGATTCCCTTCATGACAATGGATTTCTAGTTCCTACAGGGATATTAGATGCTGACTGCTTTTCCTAATAACCTTGAAAGGAAAGTATTTGGGAGTGAAGGTATTTTCCCAGTTGCTGTCAGGGCTTTTGTTGTGTCTAGGCCTGCTTCTTGGAAGATGGTTGTTTTACTTCTGGGCTCACAGATGGCTTATTTTACCAGAGGTATGCAATGTTATTTTCCAGTTGAAAGCAACCCCTCACAGATTCTTAAGGTGGGTTTAGGTTTACCGAAAAATTTCTTGTTTAGAAAAGTTTAAAAGGCAGGTGGAACAACATTACAGAAGGTATAACTACAGCTCACTTCAAACAACCTGTCCTGGGGCTATGCTAAAATACAGATTGGACTTGTCTGCTGATAAGCCTCTTAACTATTGCTCGAAGACTTTTATAATAAGCTAAGTGGTAAGTAATATTTTAATTTATTGTGATCACTTATAAGGTGTCCAATCTTGATAACACTGATAATGAACACACTAGACATCTCAATGTTTGATAAAGTTTTGACACCATTGTGCCATTCTTCTCTGGAAAGATTATCGCATTTTTTTTCAAAACACAAGGCTGCCAATTTGAGTTGATACGAGTTTAATTTTATAGATGCTATAACAATCTAAAAATACCTCATGTTACTGATATGAAGAAGAACTCATTCTGAAGCTGTAGCAAGGCAATTTTCTGTTCATGCACTTCATTGATGGTGAATTCTCAGGAAAAAGGGAAGTGTCATTTGTACCTGAGGTTTCAAAAGGCTTCTGAAGTCCCCAAACTGGATTGAACCTTCCACAATTCATGTGGCAGGGATGATACAGAGATCTGTGTGCTGTATTTCATCCCAAAGAATAAGCATCGAAGCTCTGAACGTTGGCCCCTCAAACCAACACTGCAATATTCTTTCTTCCAGAACCATGAAAGATTTTTCCATAATCATGGATAAGTGGAACAGAAAGGAAAAAAAATGAAATAGCAATGCATTTAGAGAGAATGAATTGCTCTGGCTTCCTGTCACATGCCAAGCTTTGCTCTTTGCTTTGATGTTACCATAGCACCCTTATTCTCCTCTGACAGTAGTAGAATGATGAAAGTTCTTGAAACTTCGTGGAAAATCCTTTTTCTGTGTGTGAAGTTACTGCTTGTTTCACCTCTGGCTGGTTAACAGAGGCCTGTTATAAGAAAGCAACTGAAAGCAAATTGTTCCAGTCTTTCATAGACCAACCTTAGATGTGTTTGCCTTCACTACCTTGTTTAAAAGTTTTAGCCTTTCCAGCAGAAGCAGTTTCAGCACCCAGATCTTCTAAGCCATGCTTTCTCTTCTTTTTCTTCTCCCTTCATGCTTATGCCACTGCTACAGCTTTCTGGCTCAGAGCCATCAGATTTTCAGCCCTAAGGGTTACATTCCCCTCTAGCTGACACCAAACTATATGTTTATCTACACTCAACATCTGCAAACTCTTATCATCCTGTCACCACAGGTGTCCTAGATGATGCCAGTCACATAAATACAACTACTTCTAAACTGTAATAGCACAGTTTATACCAGAAGTCCTCAAAAATATAATGTGAATGCAAATGAAAGAGGATAGTCCTCAATGCAAGTGTTGCCCACACTGGTGGTGAAGCTCTTGTCATGAGACAAAACCAGCATCTCCTGGAACTCTGATGTTGCCTCCAAGACATTCCCAGGAACCCATCTAATCTAAGTATTTCAGCTAAGCACTTGTAATAGAAAAAACAAACTAATTCATATTTCTTGTCAGGTAAGTGAACTTTGGCACTTTTTCAAGCCACTTAGCTGGAGTTCCCTGGAAACAGAGCATTTTTACACTGAAGCTTTTTTTTTTGCCTTTTTTTTTTTTAAATTAAAAATGTTGCCACAGAAGCAAAGAAACAAACAAAAAAAGGCAGTTTAGAACATTTTAAATAACCCTCATAGCCAAAAATGATGATGCCTTTCTCCCACTGGATAAGCAGGAAACCCATGAGAATTTGTCTGAAGATGATGAGGAAAAGAAGCTGAAAACAGAACTGGGAGCTTAAATGTATCATTGCTGTAATATCACTGGCACTGCTTCAACACTATAGTCAAGGAAAAGCCTGAATTCAACAGAAGGAAAATTAATGCACTCCAGTACAAGCTTTGTGGAATTATCTTAACAATTCTGTAACTTATGAGCTGAAAAAAACCAGTAACAACCCAACTAAGGAAGCATCAAATGCCGCTTGCTTTGAAGATATTAGAAGATACAAATATAAGCAGGAATGGATTGAATGAAGTTTTGCTTAAGGAATTAATGGATAGTTAGAGCAGGTACAAAAGGGCGGTTTCGTTGATAAGAAAGAATGCAACTGGTGTGCAGCAAGAACTGAGAAATTAAATACGAGTTTTAAAGAGACAAGTTGATGGTCTTGAGCACAGTTTTCAGGCCAGACCTCCTCACTCAAGGAAATTGGTTGGCAAAATCAAAAGAATGCTGGATACATTTGTAAGACAACTAATCCTTGGAGAAATGAGGCTTGATAAACAGAAACTAAAATAGAAGATTTAATGAAAATGCCACTATAGCAAAATAACTCTTCCGGCAGCTATGAGACAGATACTCATGAAAGCTGTAATGAGTTTGATGAGTAACTTGCTTTTAATCAGGCAGCTTTTGCATGATGACTTTTTAAAATATGCAATTTGGTAATAACACAAGCAAATTTTTTTAAGTAGCAGCTGGAGAATATGGCAGGAAACCTGAGGTAACAGAGACTTCCAAAATACTACTTGTTTGCATTTTAGTCAGTTACTAGGTGGTTTAGTTTATCCATATCTTGATTACATATTAACTCATGTGTTAAACGCCACATTTGTTCAGATCACCAAAAGAAGCTGATTAGCATTATGCCAATAATTTAGCACTTTTAACAGAAAGCCTAAGAGTCTGCTAGGATGCAGTTCCTCCTGGGTCCAGAGGCACCGTACTCATGACACCAAATGCCTTCACAATCTGTTCTTCCTTTGCTGTTAGGGATATCAGGCTCAAAATGAATGGTCTTACACAGTCATTCAAATTTTAGGCATTTCCAAATAATTTTTCATCAGTGAATGCAATATCTCAGTCAAGAAGTGTCCATTTTTGTCTCCATTCAGATTGGATTTCTGGGCAGCTGTGGTTAGAAACTCTAACAGGGCAGCTCTCCTATATGTTGCTGTCTCCGTCTAAGGTAATCATGTCTGGGCACTGGTCTGTGGAGGAGAAATGTGTTCTCAGGCATCCTTGGGAGCAGGATCTCAGGAGGCTTAGGCAGACTGGTTCATTCAAAAATCCAAAACAGTTGTAGGTACAAGCTGGGCACCAAGTTCCTCTGCCCTGACAAATCTGAGGACCTGTAGAGAGGCAAACTGTTAGGAGGAGGAGAACTCCATGGTGGCAGACTACAATAGCTACAGCAGTTAGAGACCAACAGAGGAATGTTTATAGAAGCGCAGTTTTGGACTTGAGTGCCTGCATTTTTCGCTAGCTGCCCTGCAGTCACCTTATCTTTTGCAGGATTTTTGGACTGAAGGATCATTATTAAAGATTTGTTATAAGTTCTGACAAAAAAAATGAACTGAATAGTCTTGCAACTGTTCCATTTGGCCTTCCCACCAAGAATATCTATCAAGTAGCTTTTCTGGTCCCAAGTCTTGGGACCCTAGCAGCTTTCAAGCTTCCTGAGTCTGAACAGATCCTGCCTGACCTCTCTTGCCTCTCCTGTGAATGCCTCTTAGTGATCTTCCAGGGTCTTCTGCTTCCTCTTCTCCAGTCTTGGCTTCTAGACTGACTTTCTTATCCCCTCTGACAGGTGATATCTAAAGTCCTCTTCTCTTAAACTTCACTCTGGAAATCCAGATTTGGGAACTTCTTCCTTTGCACTACACCCAGCTCAGGGTTCTGTTGCCCTTCCATCGGAATGAGAGATCACCAGGGCTGAAAAGGCATGATGCTATCCCTGCTTAACCCTTCGATGAAACAAGGACTTTTGCTGATGGTTTCTCCTTCTTGTTCAAGAATAAAGATGTAGTGATAAAAAGAAGATATTCTGGACAGTCTTAATGTTTTAGAAGGAAGGGAATACTCACAAAATATAAAGGTATGTACAAATATCAGAGAAGTATGCAGATGTATATTAATCCCTCATCAGTTTGTTAGCCAAATCATATTTTCCAACACAGCAGTTTATAATTTGACCAGTCTCAGACCACATACCCTGCAATCTAATGCAGTCATGTTGGCAGCGGCATATTCTTTTGCTAGACTTCTTACATGGAAACTCCTTACTTTATAATCAATGTTTTCTCTTTAATTTACCAGTAGCATCGCAATGCTGACCTGCACCTCAAATCGAGACTGAACCATATTGCACTAGATAATGAAATAATGCAGAGCAGCAGGCAGTCTTTGTCCAAAGGTGCTTGTCATGTACTTCAAGCAAGTCAAAGGCAGGGAGAACTGGGAGGGAAGACACGAAAGCCGTGGGTAGGATTGTGCGGTTGCAGTGACTCAGCCTGTGTAATTAGGATTAGATGGTGGCTTTCATGTCATTACTTTATGTAAGGGGGAGTGCACAGG
>WAAD01018022.1:1554-25532 GCA_013389945.1 Fregata magnificens | reverse complement strand
TATCCCCCTAATTTTAAAAAGTAATGAGTATGGATAGCAAAACAAAAAGATAAAGAATGATTCTTTTGACTACCTGACATATTCATAGGCCCTTAGTATTTACTCCGCTCAGGCACAAGAGGATTATTAACATTGTTAATACTATTAACTTTCCTCTGAGTAAGCCAGCAATTCACTGTAGGTGAAAACATTTCTCAGAATGACAAGATATGTTTGAGTGTTATTAATATTTTTTACACAGAGAGAGAAACACACACAGAGAGATTTCCATTCTGAAATGTTTAGCCTCAGAGACGGACATCTGCTACCATGATGTTTTAGATCTCACTAATTTAAAACAGAAGATAATAGTCACTTACATCTTACCTCTACATGTAAAAATCGCTTCAGACGTTCCCTCTTCAGCTGTTCCAGCCCATCTGCAGTTGCTGGTTACCAACACCCAAGGAGATACCCTGCCAAAGCACAGAACCACTGGGAAAGAATTATAATACCCTACTAATCCAAGTATGTACTTCTCCTTGGAGACTGCATTTTGAAATCATATTATTTGCTGTTTGTAAATGTCAGTCATGCTCTTAGACAATTTGAGTTTCCTAGAGTAAAGAATTAAGGATTTGTAGAAGAATCCACAGAGTGTAAACCCAGTCCAAATGTTTATTTCAACTTTCAAACATTATCAGAATCATAAGTGTAATTTAATTGGCAGACTAATTATTTCAGTGCTTCTCCCTTCAATCCTTTGTGACCCCCATGTACAGCAATACATATCAATAAATGAAAATGTCATCTTTTCTGAGCTGCATTTCATGATTTTACTTTTAAAAAAAAAATATTTTACTTACACAATAGAATGTATTTACATGGAAGCATTTCTTATTACATTCAGACTCTACAGCAATTCCTTTCTCATGACAAAGTGCTGAAAACTAGAATATTAGAAAAGGCTGCAATGTTGGGATATAGTCTCCTAACCCCAATAAAAGCAGCCGGTACGGGAGATCACTGAAGTCTGCTAGGAGTACCATTAGGAACTACAATGTGCAAAAGAGTGGAGTGTGTCACGTACAGTCAAAATTTCTTCTTAGCATAGCTTTTTACCTGTCACTACCAAAGGTTTCTGTAGGATGGTTATATTGCTAACAAATCCCATGCCACTAAACAAGGTGAAACTATGTCATCCTTTGCTTTGCTCTCAATAGAATCTAGTGGAAAGGCAGCATTGTTGCCAATGGACTAGTAATTTCGCTCGGCAGGAGCACTCACTCCCTCTTTCTCTCTCCCATTTCTCCCCTCCCCTTCCATCTTTCTCCCAGTGAGAAGACTAAAATGACCTTTACAATAACATAAGGCTGTGTCACAACCTCCCACAGTAAATAGTGGATAAAGGAGATACTAGCCCCAGGACGTGGCAAACAGCCTCTCCTTTCTGATGCTTTTCTTTTGAAGAGTGAATATGGAGCTATGTGAGGAAACCAGACTCCCAAATTCTTTGCATTCTAGAGGTTCGACACAAGACATTCTGCAGCCTGTCCAATTTCTCTTTTCCAGCCATGTATTTTCCATAGGGAAACCACACAACATAATATGTAATAAGAAGCCTTGCAGATATACTGTATTGGCTTCCACTAGGTTTTGCAAGGCAAATGCTGAACAAAGCAGTTAGTTCTCAGACCTGCCCCATTCCTGTCCACACATACACATGAGATCTTACTGAGACCCATCAGCATGAAGAATGGAACTGGAAAGAGGACAAAGACATATAATAAATGGGTGCTGAATAGTAACTTTTCTACAGTGCAGTATCAGCTTAAAATAATAATTAGTCACTTCAAATAGGTGACCTCACTACTGGAGCAATGAAAGTGTATTTGCCTCACAGAAATATTCATGACATGTCATTAGAGTGACTTAAGATCAGGCTGTATAAGCTGGGGACAGCATAAGCTAAGTTGCATTCTATTGAGCTCTTATTTTGCCATCCATTCAATTGCAAGAGCTGTAGAAAAACTACAGCCACGGTGGGCAAATATGCTGTTGGAGCTGCATAACTGATAACTTGCATCCCGGGAACAACTAGACTAAACCAGCATAGTCATGTACAGAGAACTTTCATCATTAAAACAGAGGAGATTACAGAAAATATGAAGACAGGCTCATCTCAGATGCACAGTGAGGAGATGAGAGGCAACTGTCACAGCTTGCAGCAAAAGAAATTCTAACTGGATAAAAGGAGAAAGTGTTCACCGTGGGAATGGTTAAGCACCAGCACAGGTGCCCCAATAAGATATAGAATCTCCATCCTTGGAACTGTCTTGTCCTCAGCTGGGCCAGGCCCTGAGCCACCTGATCCAACTTGGGTATGAGGTTGGACTTGATCTCCAGAGGACCTGTCTAAACTGATTTTTTTAATGAAGTTAGCATTTCTACTTAAAAGCTCTCTAACCAGGTTTAAACTCACTTATCTATGTCACTTCAACTTTAACTTCTATTCTTACCAAAATTTTACCAACCAGGAAGCAAAGCATGTGAAATTGCAGACAAACTTCATCTGATCCAAAGCACACTACACTATCTACCATGCCCAGCTTCTCTTCTGACCAAAGCCAGTTCACATTTTTTCATCCAATCAGACAGAACAAATTTTGGTGCCTTGAGGATTAGAACAACTTTGCAGAGCTTGTAGTTCAGGCCAGGAGAACAAGGATCAGGAAGCTGATTTTGCCACCCCCACCCCTGCCACACTGGAAGTGCCTTTTATCTGCCTTTCCCCAAAATTGGCTTGTCCAGGCACCCGTCACAGTTACTCAGCAAGCTGACTGGCTCATGCTACCAGCACATATACCCAAGACATCATTTACTGAACAAAAGGTGCTACGTTGAAGTGCCACTTAGGCCAGGTCTGCTCTACCCAATTCTGCTAGCAGAGCCACGCTGATCAGGTGCCATGAGTCTGCAAGTGAGGAACAACAGTGAATACAAACAGCTTCCTCAGGTGGAGCACTGTCTGATCCCAGGAGAGATGAAACATTACTAGTAATCAGAGTCCTTTAGGCAATAAAAGGTCTTTGCTCCTATCTTCCCTAGACAAACCTAGTACTGACTACCTCTCTACTGCAAATAAATTGGTGCAGAGATCTTCCTCTCCCTTTGTCCTCCTCCTCCCCTTTAAAAAGGCAGTCCCAGCCATACTATGCACTTGGAAGAGCTCCTGGACTGCTCCCAGAAGCTGTCAAGGAAAGACAATGTTTACCAAAGCAAAAGTTGTGTCAAGGAGTCTTCTAACTGTTAGGCAGCACGGGCAACTGAAGTCCAGCACTTGGGTCAATGACTTGTGNTAAAATTTCACATAAGTGATGAGATAGATAGACTACTGGAAACAGTCAGCCAAGGGTTCATTCTAGCAGGAAATTGTATAGCAACCAATGCAATAGCAAACAAATGATGAATCATATTATATTCATGAAATATTGTAGGCAGCTCCTCTTCACAATATGATCTAATCTGTGGCAGGAATCTTCTAGAAAATTTGGAATTAACTAGACGAAGGTACTAAGAAGATGAATCAGCTTGAATAGAGCACTTCAGAAGGCAATTTGAGCCAAAAGGTTATACCCAAGGATCAAACATTTTATTTGCTAGGAAACTAGGAGAAAGTATGTCCCAGGGAGGTATGACACGAGCAAATGACCTCCAAGTGCAGATATTGCAAGTAAAAATCCAATACTCATCTAGGTTTACACTACAAGGAATTTGCTTGGGAAGAGTACGAAGGTATGAAGAGTATGAAGCCCTACCCACCACAGCTATACTAACAAAAGACCTTACAGGAAAAGCAAGATTTTTTCTAAAGAATGGCATGTTTCCCCTGGGGGCAGGTGAGTGGGAGGCCACAGTGGCTTTGCTATATATATAAATTGCAAATCTTTGCCTTCATAGCCCTAGTGCTAATATACAACACCTATGTCTTTTCATTCCAGTAAAGCACTTCTTATGCAAACACAGGTTAAAGGTTAACATCCTCTTGTAACATTTTCTAGACTTTTATGTTTTAAAAAGCACTTTTTAGATAAATTTGGATGATCTGTGCAAATTTCTGAAGCTGTCATCCAAGCAAAATTCTTTTGGCATGGCCAAGGCATGACCTCTTGAAGGAGATATTCTAGAACAAGCATATCTCTTTCATTCTCCTTCAAATGCAAGTAGGATATATATTATTTACTGCATAGGAAACACTAACAAATAAGCAACCTGAATGTGTTGCTTGTTAAGGTTTGTAAGCTTTGGAGTAAAAATTAGTAAATCAAAACTACAAGAAACAACTCGACCACGTTCTCTGATAGTCAACAAGACTGAGTCACATCTCTTGGAAGAGTTTGATAGTTGCCATATATCTGCATACAAAAATAGCCCACTGCTGGCATACCCCAGTGCTGGCAGTGTCTGCAACTGCTGCTTCAGCGTTTTCCTCCTCTGGTAACTACTTGCACAAGCCTGCCATTTGAACTAAAACAAATTACTCTCTGGGTTCTCGGTCAGGGTACTTTGAGCACGTTATTTAAAATGCAAAAAACATTTTTTTCTGCTGACTTATTGAAAATGTTCCATACAAAAGATTAGGCTTAACTGGAACAAGATTTATTCTGGCCAAGTTTTTGGCTTGGCATCATGCAGAAAGCTGGGAAGCTATTGTCTTATATGGCCCCTGAATGGTGACCAAATTTATCTAGTAATTGCCTTCAATCATCTGCCAAACATGAAGCCAGGCAGAAATGTCTTCACAGTCTTGAAAGAATACTGGAGGGGAAAGGGTTGAAAGAGGACTGCAATGAGGAAGCAATTAGGCAGAACTGCAAGGGTTGTGCATTTCAGCCAGGCATGTGTTCTTTTATTTATCTGGGTTTATAAATGAAGATTATAAGAGGAGCCAAATTGTAAAGAACAAATTGTACATCTTTAGTACTTAAGTTCCACAAATATATAATTCTGGATGTACTAGAAACACTGATCCTGGGCCAAGATAGAGTCAGTTAAGAATGCTATAACAAAAAAGGAGAAAAACAAAAAGGAAGTATAAATAATATATTTCCACACCACAAAAGAGCTGTAGAACATCTTAAGCAATTGTGATCACATGGGCTTTTCATATTAGATTCTGGTTTCTTCCACTATATTACCTGTGGGACAGAAAAAAACCTCTACAGGATTTTAAGTATCCTTCATGAGGAATATGCTAGTTTCAAATGAAATCCTGTCTGTATTCATACATTTATATAAAATACAGCTGTGCAAAAAGCAGACCTGTGCTGCTCTGTGGCAAAGGTCATTCCCTTCCATCTACAGGCACAAAGGATACATCTCTCTTGCATTTGTAAAGGATGCCCCAAGGCAAAGTTCAAGACCAAATGCACAGTTCATACAGACAGAAAATACAACCCCAGGTGCAGCCAGAGACCACTTTATGAAGCATACCATATGCCCAGGCATGTCCAATACCTTAGTGAGCTACCAGAGATCTCAATATGCACCTTATAGGAGACAGGCCTGTAAGCAGCCAGTGTAGCAGTTGTGTGGATTCAGAAGAGAAGTTGATCCTAACGGTGGTGTTCACAGTTTTTTCTGACACTACTCGCAAAGCATGACATAGATGAAACCATAGGATCGAAGATCCATGTGGCTGTAATTCTACTGAGCAAGGAAGAGCAAGATGTAGAAAGTTTCACCTGTTTCCTTCCACTATGGCTCGTTCTACCCAAAGCACAAGCTAGTTCAGAGCAATGGTCAGCGCAGACTGGGCCTGGCAAATGAATCCACAATTAGGCAACTGCCATAAAGACGAAAGGGAGCTACTAGCTATTGCTCACAGGCATGACCACAGACAGAATACACTACACTGCCAAGGGCATATGAGACAGTGGATAAAGGAGTCCCTTTCTTTCTGACCAGCCCAGAAGGGCTGGATATAAGGTTTTTTTCTGTTTTTCCTGTGTCACTCCATCACAAGTTTTTTCTGAAATAAAGCACATGCTATAATATGATCTGCAGCCCACTGGCTAGGTCTTTGGTGTTACACAGCAATTCCAAAATAGTAACGTTCTATGATTTGTATTTCTCCATGTATATCTTTTACCATATTTGCTTAATTAGGTTCTGCATTATCATTTTCCCTATTAACACTTGTTCAAAGACAAGTTGAACCATCTCCTTAGCTGGTCTGTTTTCTTACCCGAAGATTGGTGTCAAGAAGCATTAGGTTTTCATTCCTAATACTACATTAAGATCAATGACTCATGAATGCCATGTTTCCATTTATGTAAACTTGTGAGTAAACGTCACCTCCTAAACAACAACAAAAAAACTAGCAGAATATGGAGTGGATCAGAAATCTCTGACTAATTTCTCCTTATCTCTTGTTTAAAATGTATAAAATTCTTACCTTTTTAATTATTATTTATTTCATTTGTACTCATGGCATTTGATTCATCCTCAGATTCACTAGAAATAGCCGTCTTTCCATGTTTAACACAGGAGAGATATTGGTCTTAGCTCACATTTGAAAATGAGTAATGCCACTGCTCAGTATCTCAGTCCTGTGAGTTCCCACTCCCTGTGGGTGAAATTCATCTTCATGGGTGGGGAGCAGGGGAGAAGAGGGTCTGCTCCAGACCTATGCATTATTTTAGTCCACAGAATAGGGTCTACCAGGAGCTAGCAAGAAGCTGATATTTAACCCTTCCCATCAGAGACTAACAAGTTATCTACTAGTTTAAAGCCATGAATCTGATGATGGCTGTTATCCCAGACCCTTGTCCCCATAAAGATGCAGCAGTCTGCTCACAGCCTTCATGTTACAGATTCAAGCCTATGACTCAGACCCATAAAAGGATTTAGAACTCTGAAGTAAGGCATAACCAGAGCTTCAGGCAAAACATGCAAGCCTCATGACTTCTGTCTAAACAATCTGCTAAGTAAATCTTAGAGACACCTAATAAGATCTGAGGCAGGCATTTTAAGGGGTGCTTCTGGTTCAGCTCAGCATCTGTGCAGACATGACTCAGAAACGTCACTGCTGAATTCAGTGCCTGGCCCCCTCCAGTGAGGTCCATCAAGGCCCAGGGATGCTCCCTACCTCAGTCCCAAGGTGCTGAGTTTAGCCGGCATGCTAAAATCATGCCCAACACACCCCAACAGCATCAGGCTCCACACCAAGCACAAGAGCAATGATTATGACTGTGTTCAAAACTATGGTCAGCCAAGAGAAAGCTGGTGACGGCATGTGTATCTGACAATGGCATACTCACTAGGTGTCTACTGGCATATTTTGATGCCACTTGCCAAGATTACGATACGTAGCTCCTAAAATGAGCTTCACAACACTCTTTTACAATACACTAAATTATTTTGGTTGGTGCCAGAAGGAGTAAAAAGTGCACTGATGCCTTGAGGACTGGCCAAAAGTTTTGTCTTTCAAAATTAAATTCTGAAAAAAATCACAGATCTGGTTCTCCAAAAATTAGACTTTGGTTTTCTCACCTGCCTGTTACAACTTCTCACCAGCTGAATCTTTGTTCCTGTCTCTCAGATTTCCATCAGCCATCACAGCTTTTCATGGAAAAGTGTTGTCTTCCCCCAACCCCACGTACAAATTACACATAGAAATTAGTGAATTAAAGAGTGAGATGAGGAATATTCACTGATAATGAAGGACAGATTTACAGACAAATATCTCAAAGACACTGGAATAAAAAGCATCAGAAAAAAAAGTATCTCGTATATGTAGTGATACATTCAACACCTGTTTTGAGGCTAGTAAAGACTGAAATGTTATTATGTAGAAAATTTTTAAAAATAATTTTATAGGTATTTTACTGCCATTAATTACAATTTTCTTCTACCTAGAATGATCTCTTGTACACAATAATAATGCTGCCTGACTGATGAAAAAAAAAAAAAAGAAATTATTATTATTAAAAATCTTCAACAAATTTTAAATTTTCTCTCAGTTAAGTATGTGGCATATACAAAATAAATAATGATGAGGTATTACTGGCTGGAGGGACATACTTATAGTGTGATCTTATTAACTTAGTCCTGAAGCCATCCTAGACAAGTTTACAAGCTAATACAAGTTTACATCATATAGCATGCAATACCATCATACAACCTGTACATGAAGTTATCCATATTTCATGGCAACAACGAACAAAGTGATCAGCATTTCAAATATCACAGGAATCATCAATGTAATTAGTCACTAAGGAATGACTAGTACACATAACAGAATGTACTGAATAACTAATGTTCCACAGTGCTAATGAAAAGCACATCTATAGCTTATCTCATGATTAATATAACAAATAATTCAGACCCCAAGCCTCCACTCATACTAAAACCAGGACTGTTAAATCAGAAACTACAGGTCAGTTCTGTTCTCCATCACATCAGCTCATCTGAGGAGCTGTATAATTATAATCAGGAACTGCATAATTACAAGTCATAGTATAATTTGATCCAATGAATCAAAATATTTTTTGTATTCAATTAATTTGTATGCTCCCAAGAAAAGCAGAAAACATGAGATCATTTACCTGTTACTATTAGTCCTTTCCATGAACACTTGTATCTTTATGCACCAACCTGAGGTCCCCTACCTAGTCACTGATTTCTTATACTACAAGATACATCTCTTTGCAACAGGATTTTCTTTCTTAGCTTCAGAAACATCCTATATCACATTTACATTTTAATGGCTATGTGTCCTGTGGACTGTAAATTTCATATAGGTAAATTAGTAGTATAATTTAGAACTATTTTTCTCTTTAATGAAATTTGTCGATATTATTTTAATGTTTTGTCATTTCATGAGCATCTTGTGTATTGCTCCATTAAATGAAGTGGTACAGATTTTCAAATTTGACTGCCTTTTTAGTGTGTCAAGTTTAGATGCATTAAGAAGACCTCAATCTCTAAAAAAAGTCTCTTTAACAGTATCCAAGGTTGGGCACCCAAAGTTTGAATCCACAACTCAGACTCACCAGTCACTTTTAGAAAACAAAATTCTCTTCTTTTCATAACCATGTCTGCTATTTTATTTGATATTCAATATAATTTAAAAGCAATTTCTCTTTCACCAATTTCCATTGGATGAAAATTGGACTATCTACTAGTGTTATCTATCCAGTTCTGTATTTCCAATAGCCAGCAATACCTGCCCCAAGCTTTTGCTTTCATGGCAGCCATTAAAGTTGGAGCTTTCAGCTTCTAAGCCCTGTCCCAGTGAAGGTTTCACCAGAATCTTGAAGCTGATCATCCCCCGATACTGAAGAAGTCAGATCACCTTTTTCAACAGAGTATTACTGTTCTTTCTTGCAACAAAGAAATGTATACATTTATTGAAAAAGGCTATTAAACTCAGTTTAAACTAGCATACAGGAGTAGGCATATCCACAACTATGAATTGTTTATATGGATATTTCTGATGTAGCAGTGCAAAACAGACGTCTAAGGGCCTGTCCGAAGCTGATTCAAACCAAGCATTTGGGTGCAAAGCACCCTTGCAGGCAGAGAACAAGGCAGTGGACCTCATAAGTCTTCCAGTGCTCAAAAGTGAAAGTCATCCCACATCTGAACTGTGCGATGTGACCTACTAAGAAACATTTCCAAAGCTTACAGTCCCAACTGGAGGTTCTTCCATGTGCACAAGGCAGGACAGGGCAAGAGTTCTTCAATTTCTCCTTGTATTGTTAAGGAGATCTGTAACCCTCTTATAATTTCAAGTTCAATTATGAGCCAAGTTTAAGAATTAAAATTAGGGACAGATTTTCAAAACTTCTTAGCTCCCAGAATGGAGGCCAGATTTTCAGAAAAGCCATGTATTTCAAGCACAAAGTCCTTGGGAGTCCAGTCATAGGTGTCACAATGGGAATTGCTAAGAAATGAGCATTTAAAAAAAAAAAAGATGGTCCTAAACTGGTTATTGCAATAGGAATTGAATGCACTTAGCATTACATACTTTTCACTTTCTTCAAAAGATCAGGCACACAATATGCAGGCGTCAACATTTTCTCTTGCTTTAGCAAGGCTCATGATCCTTCGACTCACAGTCCTTCAGATTATAAATCAGGAATGGGGTGGAAATGAATTTGTATCAACTTTCAAGATGCAGGATGATGTCTGAATCACTTCCCCAAATCTGTAGTGCTTAGAAGATGGATAGTGTGGAGGAAGAGTGTATTTCTGATCAATCCTTTTAAATATTTGCTTGATGTCAATATTCCATTTATTCCAGATTTATTCTACTTAAACAAATCCACAGATGCAGTTACATTCTAAATTATTAGTTGGCTTAAAAATTGTACTTAAAAATGTTATTTTAAAACTGTTTTTCCTCTGCAACTTCCCAGTGGTCTCTGGGAACTGCTATATACAGTTCTGGCAAGCACCAGCTTCACAGCTGCTGTGAGTTATTTATTTATTTATGTGCCATCCTACTTGGCACAATGGGTTTGATTTTGTTAAAGGCACAGTGAATGGGCACAAATTGGGATTTTCAAATTAATTTGTACCTATCAACTGTTAATGTTAGTGGCTGAAAACCATTGCTCAGACCCAGAAGTGCAAAAGCCACAGAGGTTGCTCAGCCTTCCTCTCTCAAATGTTACTTGGCCCTTAAGCTGGAAGGACCATACCTAGCACCTCAGGCTCTGGGCCAACACATGCCTGAACAGAAAAACCCACAGAAATTACCTCAGTGGGAATATTTGGATCAGGAAGAATTTTCAGGACCAGAGCCTTAACTTTTGATCTCAAGTCTACCATTTCCAAGCAGGCAGCTGACAAAGCCCTAAGTCTGGATTTTACAGCATGAAACACTTCTCACTGGGAAGGGGCTGAAACTCAGCTTTCTTCAGATTACCCAGTAGGTGTCAGATTCTGTGGGGCTTTCTGTCATTGGTGACTTCAACTGTATTGGAAGCTGTCATTTCAACCCAGTGAAGTCATCTCACAGAGTGCATTGGGGCAGATATGCTATTGTTCAGCAGTCAGCGACAGGGAACTGCGTAAAGCCTCTTGCTGATGCCGTGCAACTGGGGCACCCCAACAGTGCCTGACAGAGCACATTACAATACCAGCCTGTACTTTGCACTGGTCAACTGTTTGGCACTTAGGGTCTGTATCAGAAAAAAATTAGCCAGCGGATGACATAACTTTGCAGCCCATCCTGATGGCAAATACTGACTCTGCTTCCAAGGATTCTTGGGAGAAGTACCCGGAAGGTGAGGCAGGACGTTTTCTGCTGGAACTGGCATTTGCTGTGAGAAGCAGGATGAAGTATCCATCTCTGCATGCTGTAATCAAGCTGGCATGTTGTCCGACACTGATCATCACTACAGTTACAGGGCCTGATCTATTTTGGGCCTAAAATTATAAAGAAATGTAGAATTTCATCAATTTGTAGGCTGGCCAGATACTACAGTCATACAAGCATTAAAAATGTGTATGGTAAATCAAGTAACTAAACAGAGGCANAAGGTTCCCGTAAAAATTGTCTTGCCTATGAAATGGAAAGCTATCCTGTTAATAATTTAAATATCATCTACCAATACTGCAGTGTCCCACTGAATAATTCAGAAGGATATTAGGTTCATGTTATGAGATTTCAAAATTAATATTTCCATTCTGCAGCCAGCCTTTCTAATCAAGTTTCCATAAACATCCTGATGAAGGTAAACGAATCCTTAATTTCATGTTTTGTGCTGATAAGTAAGTGCAACTAGTTTGCAGGCTAATTTAAAGTCGGGGTTATGTCTAAATAGCCACTGCTTCAGTCAAATCTTCTTTTGAATCAGTTGCTCATGTCACACTGCTACTGAAAGCTAAACCATTTTTGAGACCAGAAATGTGGGATCTCTACACAAGCAAAATAATAAGAAAGCTGCCCTAAGCAAGAAGATAAAGACTGTCAATTCCTTAGAGAATCAAACTGGTACCCACTTTGGGCTCTTCAGAGGGGACCTGGCAAGGAGGAACAAGATAGCACAGCTGAAGACTGCTGTCTTCTAGTGATTCAGGCTAGCAGAATAGTCCTCAAGCAGCCTCTGCTGCCAGCCTTCCCACGTCACACACCAGGAACTTCCAACACTAGGGACTCAGAAACAGCTGAAAAGACAGTTCTCTCTTCTCCCTCCTTGATTTTCCCCCCAGCGTCAGACAGGCCAGGATTCTGGTCCACACATCACTCATTCCTAACATCAAAATCAGATCAGTTTAACCCACATCCTCAAAAGTATTTGCACACAGCCACATTCTGTCTTGTTCATAGAAGCACTGATGAGAGGCTTGCCAATAGCCCACTTTTTGGCTGACACCTGTCAGATTCACAGGGACAGCCACAGACAAGGCAGTCTGGCTGTCCCTCTGCTCTATCTTGCTCATGAACCTGATGCTCTGCACTTCAGTGACTCACTCATGAGCTACATGCCTAGGCTTCCTCCAGGCAGATTGTTTACCACCTGTTTCCAGTGATTACTCCCCTGTACTATTGATTCTTCCCCCAGTGATTCCGTGCTCGTTTGGTGTCACTTCTCCACTGTCTTACCACACTTATGCCACTTTGCTGCCTCCTTCTTCCTCCTAATGGCTTGCACTTTTGTCCTCTATCTTTTCCCTTTCTGCTCCTTGCCTCATGCCTGTTCTAATCCCTTGTTCTCTTTCTCACAGCATTGTGTTTTCACCATCTCTCCTGCTCCCCCTATCTACTCAAAGCAAGCTTTTCTTGCTTCCTCCTTGCCATTTGTCTTGCTCAACCTTGGCACTGTTTGCTATCTCATTATCATCTCTGGTCTTCACTTCTATATTCCTGCTTGTCTCCCTCCTGCTCCATGTAACATTTCACCCATTTTCAGAAGTCACCTACAGTGTCTAGATGTCTCCCTTGACCCTAGATCCCTGCATTTAATACAACCACATTTTTATGTTGGCCTTTCCTCTTTCCCTTCACTCTGCCTATTGACAGTCCTAACAAAAAGTAGCTGGAGTATCACGTTTCTCTTTTCCTGTTCACATCACTTCTAGCTGTCCCTTCATGCTCTTATATGTTATATGCAAGTCATGACCTCCTCAAATCTGGCTCTTCTAAGTCAAAAACCTTGTGCTGCGCACCTTTCTAACAGTTATTAAAATATTCCTTCTGTTAAGACTTTTCCCCATTTCCTCCCCCACTTTTTACTTCCAGTTGGATACATTTGGTGTGAGAAGATTTAATTTGATTGTAAAGTCCTGAGGGATGTTCCTGACATCTCTGGTTTTATTTACTGTCTTGCATACTTAGGTTTCATTACTGCTTGGGACTTACATGTACTTCTAAATGACAAAGAATAAATACAAGTAATAAGATTCAGTTCCACTGCAGTCTGCAAGTACATTGCTAGTTTATCTAACGCTGATTAGAAATTAAAAGAAAAGCTTAACGGTCAGTAGTCCTCTTCTACTCTTTCTCTTGTTACAACTACCTTTTCCAGTAGCAAGTTTGAGAAATGACAAAGCAGAATGATAGGGAGAATACAAAGACAGAGCCGGGGAATCCCAAACAGGAATAAATTAATAAATTTAAAAAACCAAACGCAGGAAGGGAAGCATCTGGTGCACTTGCCAGTTGGTGGCCATATCCAAGATCATCTGTGATCAAAGACTCATGCTTATTGCATTCATTGAAAAAGTGTCTTGCATATTCCTGAAGCTCAAAGCAAAGCCCTCTGGCCATTACAGTGACTTCAGCTGAGGTGTTGAAACGTTAACTGATTTCTGAAAATTTGTCCTCACTGTCAGAAAGACAACATTTGACACAGTAAGACTGGTGGAAGCCTCTTTTCTAGTTAAACTACAAAAAAACTAACAAAAAGTTTAAGCCCCCCTGATGGCAATATACTTCCTGCCCACCTCCTGAGGAGTTGAGAAAAATGAAACAAAACTTAAGGACCATTTCTGACTACCTCTTTGTGAATTATAGGAAACTTACCTTATTTTTTCCCTGTTATTTGTTAACTGATCTAGGAGAAAATGTATCTTGTCTCCAAAGACGTTTGGTATGAAGGGAAGCAACATACTTGAAAAAATGTTCTAGAAAATTAATGAAGTACCTGGAACTTTCCTTTGAAAGGATTTCCTAAAAATTGTGGTTTCCTTACCCCTTTACTGGGCCACAGCAAACAACAACACATCTCCTCCTGGTCTACCTGCAGTTCACCATGTACTGGTACTAGAGCATGAGATGCTGTTATGACATACACTGGCTGTCCTTGAACCTTATTGCATGTAGTCAATCCATAGCTGTGTAAGATGACCTTGCTTGGGGATCATCATTTAGATAATCAGAACCGCAGAGGACAAAATTTAATCTAGGATGGAAATCAGTGTTGTGGAGAGAATACAGGAAGATTTCTCCTGTTACCACTGCAGCCAATATAAAATCAGTGGTTTCTACCCTGCCATTTGTGGTTTTGCTGATGCAGCCTAGATTGTCACAGGTTATTGCTTCAACAAAGTCTCTAATCTACACCTGCATTACCCATTTGTTCTCACTGGCTTTACAGAAGTTTACTTCATACACTTTTAAAGATGTGGCCAAATATGCCCCTGCATTACCACTGTAATATCGATCAGAAGGCATTTTGAGCACCACTCAGCACGTACTCCACTAAGTTGGCAGCAGCAATCTGTGCACAAAGTGCATCTCACAGTCTGCTTTCAACAACCCACTCTTGCCAACAGCTTTCCGAGTGAAGAGTAAACATCTGCAGGCATATTTATGTACCTATACAACTGTAACCACAGGCATGGATAGGATCTGTCTCTGTCCCTCTTACAAATGTAGCCAGCAGTGCCTACAGCTCAGCTCAAATTGATGGGGATTGGAAACCTTGCTGCTCCTAAACTTTTTTTTTTAATGTGCATGTTATGTGCCTTGAGACCCCCTACAATCTTTGCTGCAGTCCAAGTGTGGGAACAGGAGTGAGACCCCATTCATGTTTGCAGGCCCCTGAAGGATCAGAAGAGCCCACACCCTGGCCCCAGGACGATCACACCTGCAGCTTTCTATAATGTTTAAAGGATTTTCCTAAGGAATAATGAGTGAATTCCTTTTGCATTTTTCTTCCTCTTCATTGCATCTCAGTTGCTCTTTCAGTCTGCATTTTATCTGCAGTACCTGCAACACCATTGTGGAAGAGAAAAGGTATTAACCACCAGGGAAGGAAATAATTACAGGGTTTGGGCATACTGAAGTATGTGGTTAGCTGCAGGCGAGATATGCATGCTTCAGTGTTGCTTGAGATGGAAGCAGGTAGAATTACTGGAACTACAGGTCAAAAAGACTAGTGTTAACTTTTGAGAACCATGTGTAGTGTTACACTATCATCCAGGAATATAATGTTTATAAACAAACGGAAGAAGAATCCTACCATGGCCTGTTGCTGAGACAGTTGTCAAACAGGCTTAGTAAACACAGAAAAGCATGAGATAATGCAGCCATAGGTTAGCCTGAATGATTGTATCACAATTAAGTCATCATTGTATGAGGGGCATTGCAGCACAAGCAATATACTAAGAACTGCCTCGGTATAGCACGAGTTTGTTGCTAATACAGATCACATTCCAAATCCACTTCAGCATGTGGCACACAGCCAAGTGGAAGAGTATCTGCTGTGAGCTCATCGTCCGGGGGGAACGGGAGTGGGCTGCAGGAAGCAAGCTATATTGAACAGCCAGTGCTGACCTGGTGAGCCTTCTTCTCACTCAGCCAGCGGCTCCCAGTGGTTTATGATCTGCGGCCACCTCCAGTGATTTCTACACAGAGATGTTCATGAAAGTGTTTGCAATCACATTCTGCCTCTAGCTTTCTTTCACTCATCTCTCTTTTTCTTTCTAGAATTAACTCTTCTGAGGCTACTCAGTGCTTTAATCGTCCTTCACACTACTGTCTTGCAGTGGCCATGATCATGGATTGTTTATTAATCTCAGAATATCTAGCAGTGCTTCTGGGGCACCTAATCCTTAACTGCCCAAGGCTTTTCTCTTTCCACCCTTCTCAGTGCCTTCTAAACTCAGGAAACGTACACTACACTGCACTTCAGCACATACTCTCCACTGAGACAAATGAGAGATGTGTACTAGTGAGCTGCAAAGGCATCCATATACAGTTTCAGTTTTCAGGGAGTTGCAGCTGAGGAAGCCTTTCCATTTGTACAGTTGTCTCCTCTTTTCTTCCACCTTGTTCAACTGATCTGTCACTGACTACATAGGTAATCTCAAACATAACTAATTTCTTTCAGCTTAAAGTGAAATCCATTTCATTTTAAAGTCTTTTTTTTTGTGATGTGTTGCAGAATATTGCACCACTGCTTACTGCAGTATTAATCATTCTTGTCTCAAGGCAGCATATCCTGAAAGATCTGTCTCATGCCACATGGTTGCTGAGGCAATTGCAGTTATTTCAAGGTGCAAAGTTTGGCATCTAGGTCCAGGAGCCTATCCAGAGGGTTAGCTCCCACTGAACCCCCTGGGAGTCCTCAGTAAACTTTTGAAGAGTTGAGACTATGGTATAAGTGAGGTGATACCTTGTGCTTGAGCTGAAAATACTTGTACAATCCAAAATGTAGACAAATTCTCACACTGTTCCTGTGGGTTTGCATTTTGTGGCTTTCACTAAAACTTTGGGTTTAGGCAAGTTCTTACTTTGTCTGCTTTGATGAAACTAACGATGCCTTCAGCTACTGTCTGAACTTACGTGAATAACACCCTGTTTTATCAACTGGTAAAATTCTTCCTTTGCTTTATCTGCCATTTTTGCTGTTGAGTCCTCATGCGAGACACCTGTATGTGTCACCCTGCTTCTTCCACACGTGCACAGACCTATGATGAGAAGAGGAGTTAATAACACCACGGGCTTAAATTTCTTGGCTAGGACATAAAAGTTGGACTCATGGCTAGACACCGAAAATACGTATCTACATTCTCAAGCGGCTACTGTTATCTCTGGATCCTTGGGTTTACTCATGATCTGTATGTCACACGACTTGAGTCAGAGGGAGGCCACCTAACCCTGGAGCCATACTAGTTCTTTGCCCAAGACAGATCAGCATTAGTGCTGACCTTAAATTATACCATTTCAATCGCCGCTGCACAGCTTTCCAAGCAGCAGGGAACTGCCGTAATGCTGCAGCCATGCGCACTTCCCACAGTGTGCCTTCCATCCTGAAGCAGTCAGCAGACAGGGCACAGGGGAAACTATGTGCTACCAGCCAGGCAGAAAACGGAGTAGTCAGGGACAGAACAGGTACCTAAAATTTAATTTGTACTGGACCACCTACAAAAATTTCTGGCCTATTAAGCTATATTATTCCCTGTGCTTTGCCACCATTATTCACAAGTGACGTCACTGACCATTTAGAAACAGTTCTGGGTCAGATGCAATTCTGCTCTGTTATTATATTTTATGCATCATTACTTTCTCTGGGTTTTGTAATATAAATTTTTTTTTCAACGTGAATCCCCTAAAGAGAAAGACAATACCAAACTGTGCTGGGTTAGATCCTGTCAACCTCGTAATCCATTCCTCAGAAGTGCAACACCCGCCTGCAGTACAGCACAGAAATACTTCGTTTTCATTATAGCTGATTGTGTTTGTTCAATTAAATTAAGGCACACAATAGTCCTGTCTAAATCAGAGCTTTCAGCTTTGTTTGCACAGGCAAAGGGAAACCTCAACCCTTCCAACACAACCAAGAACTACCTATTCAAGCAGAATGTCCCGAAAGCAAACACTCCCAAAAGGGAAACCAGAATTCAAAACCTGTTAAAACCTTCAAGTTTCAGCGCAATCTGTTTTGTGGTCCCATTCTTTCTGCAGAAATTTCTTCAATACGCAGTCTAGACGGTAGCCTTGACAGGCTTATCTTTTATTCATGGAAGACAAGGGGAGAGCAGGAAAGAGAGATGATCTGGCTGTTGCAGATTTCATTGTACACCCACTCACTTCTTCTTGTTTCTGTTTTGCTGACATCAGTGTGTTTTGTCCTTTTGCATCTATATCCATCACCATATGTCCTCTGTTCACACATACGATCCTCAGGGAATCAAATAGCAAAGTATTCCAAATATCAAATATTCAGATTTCCAAATGGCCTGCTCCTTGCACCATACACACACTCACTAGGTGCATGTCCCCACAACAGAACAGATGAAGGTTTTCACTCAAGTTTTAGACCTCTTTTCCACAAACCATGGCAACATGGGACTTTTGGGGCAGTCTGTGCTTAATTTGAGCTTATGTTGTCAGTCCCACACAGTCCTGACGCAGGCAGTGCCCAGTCTGCACAATTCAGAAGCTAAAAGACTTCCACTGCCCTCTCCTGATTGCTGGGGCAGGGAGAAGGGGGGCATTTTTATACCCTGCAAACAACTTTCCTTCTGCCACAGGAACAAGTTGAGGCCAAGCCATCTCCCCAAATGCTTCTGTCCTCCCCCTCACTCCTCCACTGCCCAAGGACTGAGTCCCCGACAGAGCAAATGTGAGGAGCAGCAAGAACAGGGCTCTAAGCTGAGCAGGAGGAACACACCTTGGCAACACATCAGCAGCCTGCAATTGTCCTAGTGCTGTGTCCTCTGGTCTACCTCAAGCCACCCTTGCACCAAGCAGAAGGAAATGGAGGAAAAGCACATAAGTGCATTCTTCTGTGACTGTGGGCACGCTTCCTACCCTAATGGGGGTCTCGAGCTCCCCCTTGGGAACTATATAAAGACTCCATTGCTCTAACAAAACACAAGCTAGATGCATCATGCGCCCAGAATCTTCTCATCGGTCTGGTTCGTAGGCTTAAAAAAACCCCAGCTCTGCTGGTAGCCATGACTTCTAGCCGAGAAGTGATATTTTTGAAATAGCAGACAAGGAGATTCCAAGGGAAAAACAGGATGCCTGATTGTGCACCTCAGGGAGAGACTGAGTAATGCCCGGTGGCAGTAAACCTCCGCTAACTGCTGAGAGGGACAACTGTGGACACGGGTGGAAGGTGGGGAAATGACTGGAAACACCAGAGAGAGGGGAATATAAATAATTCTGTATTCTTCCACTGTATGCCACACTAGAAATTATTTTCCAATTGCCACATTCTCAGGCATCAGAGAATCGGGAAATTCAACCTTCTCTCCCTTTTAACACGTTACACTTTGGCAGCTCACAGCAGTTCATTTGGCAGGCATGTGCACCAAATGTTCCTTTCAGTCTTGTAACAGATGGAGTACATTACACACAGGACTGCATGCCTCACGTACAATATCTAATACTTGAACTAGGGAAGGACATCCAGCAGATCCCACTGACCACAAAACTGCTTCCATATTGCTGGGAGGGAAGAAGTGTATAAATGAGTTAGAAGTAAATATTTTCTCCGCACAGTAAATAACTGTATATGCCTGACTCCACAGCCCTTGTTTTCAGAGAAGTGAGCAATTTATTCTTGCATTCATATTTTACTTTGGATATGTCCAACCTGACATCTAAACCTAAATAATTAAGTATCCTCTGATCTGCTTACATTTAGGGTATAATTCTTGCAGGAAGAATGAGTACCAGATCATTTTACTAGCTGTTTGATTTTAGTGGCTTTCTCTTTATATTGTTATGTATCCCAAAATAAAATATTAGCCACACAAAATTATCAGGAACCATAGGCTTTTGATTAAATTACAGATTAAAAAGTTTTACTCAATTCATATATCAAATCTAAAGTTACTGGCAGTTTCACGTACAACTTAGAGAAGATTTTCAGAAATGCTCCTAGCAGACTGCTGGTTTCTGAGTGCCCATAACATATTAGTTGACAGAGATAAGGAAACCACCTCTCAAAACATGGCAGCTACCAGGTGCATGTCTACTGTCAAACAGGAAGGAACAGCAAGAGGGTAGAATGAGAAAAAAAAACCCAGAAGGGCAAAATATTAAATTATAAACACTGATGGGTTTATTATTTATATATTCAGAAACTGAAGGAGGGATTCACACAGCAAGTCAGAAACTACCCATGAGTGTTTACTATAGATTATATAATACCCTGTATAATTTAACATATGTATTTAATATATATGTTAAACACTCATGGATAGTTTCTAACTTGCTGTGTGATTTGAGAAGAGCTATTCACTCCATCCTTCAGTTTCAGAATTTGTCAGATGAGGATAAAAATATTTGTTGATATCACTGGTCCAAGTCCGAGGATGTCCTGGTATTTGAACAGCAGCCATTCATGTGTACAGTGTTACAGTTTTTATCACTGAATTATAGATAGTGCTGTGAGTACTTCAGCTACTCAAACACCCATATAAGCCATGCTCAGAAAATCCTAACTTATTTGCTGTGGAGCGGTACTTAAGAAACAGACTGTGGGTCCATTTTCTGCTCTGTGATCAACATTGCCTCATCTAGAGCAGGGTGGACTGCAGTGACAAAGAAATTCACTGTAACGTGTGCTGCATTGTTAGCTGCTGCTCAACATGGCTTATCAGACATCATGGGAGACTTCCATCCCTTCCTCTGATATATCTGGGGAAAAGTTAATTTCTGCATTTTTTTATACATGTATATATGATTAGCTGCATATTGATATACATGCTGATATGAAATAAGTCTGGTATATAGCAAAAGATAATGCTTCATTTGTGAACATAATGATGCATTGCTTGACCCGACTGACCCCAATTATCTGGTGGACAACTGCATATCCAATTAGGCAGTAAATATACGTACATGAACAGGCTTACAGTACAGAAAGGTTCAACAAAGTAGTTGACTCGATTTGTTTTCCTCTTATTGAAGATAACAATATTAGATCTACAAGAAAACCTCCAGAGCCAAATACTTTTCTTCAAAAAAATTCACTTCCTGCTGCCATAGAAACGGTCTTAAACTGAGCAAAGCAGAGGTACAAAGTTAGTGTTCCCTGAACTCTTACATTCCAACAACTTATCCAGGCCATGGAGACAAGATAATAGGCAAGGGCAAATAGCAACTCTTAATTCCTGGAAAGAGAATAACAATTTACAAAGAGGAATACTTCTGTGTTCAGCCAAGCCTTACCTCTTTGCTCCAAGTGCAGACGGATTTTATTGGTGGGGAAAACAAATGCCAATAAAGCAAGTAAGTGCACACATTTCTGTAAGATACAAAAATGCTGTTTACAACAACATCAGTATGTAGACGTATTATTTCAGTATGAATGTATAACAAATAATTTCAGGCACGAAACTTCAATCCTGCTTGAAAACTCAGCTGTACCTATAAAACATGTTAAAACAGAGCAGGCAAAAAAAGAGGAGTAAAAAGCATAGCAGACTGGCTGTGACCAGTCCAAGTCTTCTCCTCACACAGACAGACACATGTGAGTCTCTTCGGTTCTGCTGTGCTGTTGAAGCTAACAGGGGAAGAACTGTACCCCACAGCCTGGACCACTCTTCAGGACAGGGCTCTTTGACTGTAGCCTGGTGTTGCTAGAGTGCTGAGGACTGTGGAGACCTAATCATGCCCGGGGCCTCAAGGGGCTTTTATAATGTTAATAATAATGATGATATGGACAAAGGCATTGATGACAACGCACCTCTAGCAGACAGACACAGAGCTGTGCTACTAACAAAAACGCTGCAACAGATAAATTATCAAGCCTGGGTTGCCTGAGCTCTTTGCTTTTGCTGGGGCATTTTCGTGCATACAATCATTTATCTGGTCACCTTTGTTCACAATTTATGTGCAAGACATCAGTCAGTCTAAGCAATGCCATGCTGTTGTGCTCTGAGGTGAGCTAAGCATATTGATTTCCTTATGCATTAGATCTAACTCCAGAAATAAAAGAATAAACATGTGCAATATATGTAGAAGGTGCGGACTTATCTGCACAGTTCAGTGATGGTAGCCCAGGACTTGCTCTGCCCATAACTATGACTTGGGAAGCCATAAGGCAGGTCCTCCCTAGAAGCCATAGGAACACACTGATTCTGTGCTGTGCCTGTGCCCTGCTGAATACTCTGACTCATGGTTATTGTCAAAGTTAGATGACATATGTCACAGATTAGAGACTGATCACTCTCAGTTTATCTATTGCCTACCAAGCAGTAGTGGCAAGAAAGGCAGTGTGTCCCCCTTCAGCAGCAGTAGTTTGCAGCCAGACCATTGACTTGACCTGACACGAATATGAGGGAGCCAGCAGCTGGGGTACAGCACAGTCTCTTACAGGACCTCTGGTGGAAGCCACTGCATCTAGCCCAGCTAAGACTTAAAGGGAACCTGAATAAGAGCTCCAATAGACGTAGTCCTATTATTTGACCCATCTTAGAGCATTGCAGCATCTGGTTCGCAGGCAAACATGTAGGTAGGCCCTTAAAATATCTGGAAGAAAGGTACACAGAATTAAGCACATCTTTCCAATATATATCCTCCTATCATCTGTTTCCAGTACACTGAACACAAACCTACAGTGTGGATTTGCTGTGGGATTATTACTGTACGTAGACTGAAATCTGACCGTTGAAACAGCAAGCGTCTTAAAAAAAAACTACAAAAAAACCCACCCCACCCCCCAAAAAAAACCCAAAAGAAAAAACAAAACCAAACACAACATCAACAAAACAGCAGTGGTTTTATCCAATTTTCACTCACAGTTACCAAAGCTGTGCAAAAATAGTAATTAGATATCTGTACTTACGCCCACAGGCATGAACACAGTGTAAACATTTTTGTTTATATATGCTGAAGGTCTCAACCATCACTTAGAAAGATTATTAAGACAATAAAAATATGTCAGCCTTTGGGTTGGTATTAGTCCTGAAGGCCTTTGCTAAAACTGTGAACAGAGGTGAAGCAACTACAAGTTTGAACTAGATCATATCAGATGCCATCTGCCTTCTTTACAGTCTGTTTTTCACTCTTTTTGCTCTCCCTTCCATTTGATTTAAAACACATTTTTAATCCTTGTCCCATCGGTGCAGGATTCTCAAAGAACATTTCTCATGATATAGAAGGTTTCCATATGGATGAAAGTAATGAAAAAGTCATTTATTTCCAGCTTTGGGGCAATTCACAGAAATCTGCCTAGTGACTACGCAGGTTTGTAAAAACAAATCATTTGAGTTCTCCAGGCCCTAGGCTTCTTGACAGGTTATGTCTTGGCAGGTATCTATTTCATCTTTCCAAATATTTCATAGAATTTGCATGGCTTTTTGACAGCTAAACTCAGTGTTGCTGGGAGCTATTATTCCACTGCAGCCCTGCTTCAGCCATCCTCCTCTATCTGCTCAGCCATCCTCCATCTGATGTGGGTAAGGATTCTAAGACCAAATGCAGCTGCTTCAACAGGAATTCTGCACTGTCTCCAAATCTGATACCATTCTTCTCAGCCCACAGAAAGAACAGTTTTGGCACAACAACTTTATGGTGTTGACCCTTGAAGAGAGGATGATGCTGTTAGGTGGCTAGAGAAGTTTTGATTTCCAATTTTATGCCCTACTCTCCTGAAGGTCACCAACATGCAACAGTGACATCTGAACTCTAGGTGAAACAGCTCCCAGATCATTGCAGTTCACAGATTGGAATACTAGTTGAGCCTGGACCAAGTTTTATATTGCCATTGTAATGGGCTGGAAACAGCAGCACCCCAGTGACTTCACTGGTCATCATCCAGATGTTCTTTGCTGTAGAGGTGGTGATCTCCAGGAGAGGGTTGGGAAACAGCTGGGGGTAGTACAGCTTCAGCACCGGGACTCAAACACCCTGTTTCAGCCACCTATGAAAAACTATGATTGTCCAAAAAAGTCAACTGTTCATTTGACCTCTACTCCCACTTAGTAATAATAAATACCTTATCATACATTCACAAATTATTTGCATGCTGCTTTATCTTGTTTACAAGGCCTTTGCTAGATTCCAAGTTGGTTAAGAT
>WAAD01018019.1:723-30771 GCA_013389945.1 Fregata magnificens | reverse complement strand
CCCCCCCCCAA
This sequence comes from Fregata magnificens, assembly GCA_013389945.1. Lineage (NCBI taxonomy): Eukaryota > Metazoa > Chordata > Aves > Suliformes > Fregatidae > Fregata > Fregata magnificens. The sequence continues at coordinate 30,760 of WAAD01018019.1, read as the reverse complement.
AAAGCATGCAAATATTTAATGCCTTTTTAAGCCAAAAAAACCCAATTTAGTTGAAAGGAATTTTTTCAGTCATTTGATAACTCTGGGGAGCTATTGTGAAATTCTAAATTCAAGTAAACAGGCAATTCAAGCAACTCCATGTTTCTTTTGCCATTATAAAAGGAAGATAATGATTTAAACAAAATAACTGCAGAAGTTCTAAAGCAGTACAGATCTTAAAGTTTCATAGGTAAATCACAAGGGATAAAATACACGATGTTAAGATTCTAAAAGTGAACTTAATAATTTTTGTATGTTGAATCCATAGGACTTTTTATTTTAACTGCATTGATTATACTTTTATGGTCTCTGTACAGCTTTGGCCAATTGACATGTAGTTTTGATGAATTTATTTGCTTAAATTTCTTTAACGGATATTTCTACAGTACTCACGGATCTATAGGATTTACGTCATGGAAGTGACCCATTGATTGTCTAGCAGAAGTGAACTGTATTCTTTCTGCACCTAAAAAGTCATTCTTCTTACACGATCTATGCAACCGTACCTTCTGACGACTATGTGTGCATATACATTTTTGCATGGTACAGTTTATATACAAGATCCTGATCCTTTGCTGGTTTTCCTGTGGGGGAAGGGGATGAATTCATTGCAGTTTATGACCTGAACTGCAATGAGGAGGATTTTTCTTTTCCTCTCTGTTCAATTTAACATTTCTGACTTGGTAAAAAAATAGTGCACGTATGAGTTTCAAAACACCCTTGTTGTATGATGGTGGTATCTAGTCAGGTTACAGCACTGCATCTTGAGGGAATGAAAACCAGACACCGCTGTATTATCTAATGACAGGTACTGTAAAATTTAATGTCATTTCTTTTTTTGCTTAAGGTGTAATAGAGTCTGTTGTAGCCAACCACCTCTCTAATACTTATCCTCTTTATCTATCCTCATCTTTTGTGTTGGATTAGGTATTTTGCTTCCCTTCTTGCTAGAAGTTCTGACTGACATTTCCTGTGTGCTTTCAGTACCTTTTTTTTTTTCCCCTTTACATCATTTCTAATTCACTTTCTCTATTCCCCTTCACTCTGTCAGAGCTTTTGTCCTTCTCTGGGTGGTAAAAAAACCAACAAACCAAAACCAACAAAAAAGAACCTATCTTCCTGTATTAGATATTAGAGCTTTCCCAAATGTATTTTCCTTCTCTCCTATGGATCCTTACTTAGCACTTTTCTGCTTTAGCCAAAAGTAAATCTCACCATTTCTTTGCGATTTACAGTAGATATGATTAAAGAGTGTAATGGAAAATTATAATCAGATTGCTTGGAAAAATTGAGGCAGTTGCTTTCTGATTTTTATTGAGTCTATTCTAGCATTAAAACCAGCAAAGCTTAAAGTATACGAGGAAGTTTAAATGTTTTTCTTATACTCCATTTGTACATGCTAGCATTTCTTTGTTGATTTTGCTTTATATTGTCCTTGACTATAAGAATCACAGACATTAGCGACCAAAGGCACAGATTAGGTCATCTGATCTATTTTTATCCTAACACTGGTTTTTTGCCCATTCTCTATCCAAATAATTTGTCCAGTCTACTTTTACATGACTCCTTTCCAGTTCTTTCCAGTACTCAGTTTCATCCAAGTACTTCTACCTAAGAAGAATCTGCCCGCAGATTATGCTAAAAATGCATTTCTGTTTCTCAGGCAAATTCTTGACCACTGAAATACATAGGCAACTCGCTCTGAAGCCAATGGGATATGTGTGTTAAAGGGTGAATCTGGCTCTTAATATTTACAGTAATGGTAATTGCCCTACCCTCTTTATTATCCTTGAATCAATAGAGACTATATGGGAAATTTCAAATGAAATCAGATATATGTCTTGGTGTCTCTAATTCAGATATTATAATAAGCACTTTCTCAGCACTTGTTTCACAAGAGAATATCCATAGCTTGGAGAAAATACACAGAACTCAATGCAAAATGCATGGAGAGAGGTAAGCACTAGAGAAAGGCATATAGAAGAATCTGCATACTGCTGCTTAGAGCTAATAAATAAGGAACACTGAATGCAAAGGTGTAACTAGGATTTGTCCCATCATTGATTCTATGGCTTCTCAGTTCCTAGCAACTGCTTCTAGCCACTCAACAGATAGCATCTCAAGTACTCTGAGGAAACAAGACTTATTATTCTATTCTAAAGTATAACCCATAAAAAAAAATCACCAATAATTAAAAACAAAACAAAAAGAAAGAAACAAAAAAAACCCCAAACCGGTCATCTTATAAAATTGCTTATGCTGAGGAGACAGGAATACCAGGCTCATAGCAGTAGCTCCTACATCCAAGGAGAAAGCTCTAAGCACTGCTCACAAACTTTTCTCCTTTAGAAGTGCTTCAGGGTATATACAATGTTGAATTATTTGTGGGTCAATAGGAAAACCAAACAAAACCAGAGGATAGTTACTTTTCTAGTGAACTATAACAATTATTTCTGATGTATTTTCTCCCTAGAAACAATATTTTTTTTATGCAAACTGATATTTTCAAATACTCCCATGACTCCAGAAGCTGAACCTAAGGAAAAAACAACCATTGTTAACAGTCATTAAAAAAAAATTAAAGTTGGCAGTACTCACATGTAATGTTTTTCATCCAAGGACTTAAAAGGAATGGATAAAATTAAATTAAGCCTCTCAATAATCATGCGGATCAGATAGTCTGTTCTTACAGAATGGAAAAGAGAGATTTGGGAAGGTTAAATATTTCAGCAAAGTTCACAAAATAAACCAGACTTAAAGCTGAGAGAAGAATTCACTAATTCTTATAACATTGTACTTCTCTGCCCGCTATGTGCCCTCCCACATTTCTGATATTTCTATTCAACATAAACTCAAAAAGTCTTCACACTGTTCTAAACTTTCACATAAGCCTCTGTCTTTTTGGTACGTTCTCTCACTGTTCTCTTTTTATCTTGGATATTCAGCATATTCTAGTAGTTTCCTGTAAGTAAGATGTGCAACTATATAAATCAACCTCCTTTTTTGTCACAAAGTAAGTAGTTTTACAATGCTGATAACAACCTGTCTAATTTTTATTTTTTTCTAAATCAGTCAATAACAGACAATCGTATGTAATAGATTTTTCTGTTATTTTTTTGAGTTTCAATTCCTCTTTCAGCTTCAAGATTGGATTCTGCTCCTGAGAAATCCATGACAGCCATCTGCATTGTGACTGGAGGTTCACCTCAGAGGGGTGAATGTATCTTTATGTTTATGATACATCCTGCACTATCGTATTGAGGTTTCCACGTCTCTCTATTTTTCATTTTTGTAACATTGTTGTAACAATGTTGTAACAATCATGCATCCCCTATATTAGTTCTTAGCTTCTCAGTGAGTGATCAAAAACCTTGGGAAATGACTTGTCCATGTCTCCTGTTCTTTCATACCTAACCAATATTTGGGAAGAATTCATTTGGATCCAGCATTTTGCCAACATTTCAGTTAGTCGTCCTTTCTAGACACAGTATGATCATAAAACTATTACACAAATCTCTGTTCCTCTCCCAGGATGTTTTCTAGATTTGATCTTCATGTGAGAGGGAATAAATTCACACTCACAGTAATGTCAAATGCATCTACCACTTATTTATGACTTCTTTTTTTTTCTGAGTCCATAACTTCATTTTTTTCCTGCTATTCAAGAAGGCATTTCATGGTGTTTTAGATGCCCCTGGTTAGTTTATCTTAACTTAGAAGGCTTTAAAAGGAGATGTCAACAGGCAGAAACAGATTTATATCCTCTAATCTCTGTGCTCTATGTGCTATGTATTTTCTCAAGAGATGAAAACTTGTCTTGAATCTCTGATTTTACCAAAAGATTTGCTACTAAATAACAGTGCAATTTTTTGAGATATGTCAACTAGGAGGTCCAAATTAGTATCATCAAGCATATACTATAACGTCCATGTGTTATTGTCACCGAGAGAAAAACACCCATGGAAAAACTTAGTTCTGGTGCAGCTGGGTAAATTTGCAGCTGTTTGTACTAAGGTTTACTTTGCTAGTGTCTCTTTTACAGGGGATTTTAGTAATATTTATTTAAACTGTTCTAAAGAATAGTGCTTGGTATATTAAAGACTAGCAGTCTGTGTAGGTTAGATCTCATTCCCAGGGACAGCATTCAGAAGAGGTGACCATCCAGGCGTCTCTTTGGTTTGGGGTGAGATCTATCATAGCTAATTTAAGAAGACATCTAAAATTAGAGATGTAACTAAATCTTGTCATGGACATTTGCAGACGACAGTTCATTGTAAAGGAAATTAATGGAAGGAATCATGACCTGTGAGAGTATTTCTCTCTCTCAGGTCATGAAAGTTATCTAAATCACTAATTCAAACTAAATTTCTTATTTTCATTGACTCTTATCTTCTATATTTATCTCTTATCTTTATTCTACTTGATGGCTTTTCCTGTTTCCTTACTATACGAATTCCTCTAAAGAAAAGTCACTTTCATAGAAGCACATTTTTCAACTTTTCTTACAACTGCTTAACAGAAACATTGAAGTATAACTAGACAGGTTTTGGAAGGATTAAGGGTAATCTTGCTTTTTTATGTCAAATCTCTTGATAATTTCTTGGTCCTTTCTCAACTGTTTAAGAAAGATAGAGATAGGTATCTCAAGCACGAAAATTTAGTCCTACCAAAAGGAGTTTCAAGGTTATAACATAAGCATTATTCACAGTGAGATTATTCCTTGGATGAGTACTACAGTAATGATAGTGTTCACAGTACCTATGTGTGTTTTCCTGGGTTTTTTATTTTTTTCAGGGATAGGTACTAAATAATCTGAAGAGTCTTTGAAAGCAGTTCTATTATTGCTTTAAAAAAAATATCTTTTTCCTTTTTCAATGTATCATATTTGTAAGATTATGGAATAAGTACTAGAGCAAATTTTCAATTTTAGATGGTTAATGAGGAAATAAATGCACAAGTCCATCTGTCAAGAAATTCTTTCCATCCCTTGTGTAGCACATAAACTACATTCCAAAATTTTTTATTCTCTCTTTTTTTCTCTGGAAAGGACAAGACAGTTGTGGAAAATCATAAGTTAAATCAGACTTCCAGGGGAGAAGTTATCAAACCAGCAACCACACTGAGTAACACGGAGGGCTGCTGGCCAGCAGAGCCATTTGATTAGAAGATGGAAAGGAAGGACTGTAACGTGAAACTGATATGCCCTGCATAGGAGTGGGTGAAATGGCCACTGGGAATGTCTAACAGGTAACAAGAATATCTGGCAAGGCAAGGTTGGCTGTGTCCAGGCTCCTGAAAGCAGGGGAAATCTTTGGAAACCAGACCAGTGGAAAAGCACAAGATGAGGCTCTCCTTCATCATAGCTTATTCCTCCTCCTTCATCCAGTCCTACTTCATGAGAATTTCCACTTCTTTAAGTAATGAGCACACTGAAGTATTCACAGAACTACAGTCACTGTCTCCTTAAAAGCAGATCAAGAAAGGAATGAACTCTGGCCAAAATGTTGCTGCGCCCTTCTCTTTTTAGTTCCCTTCTGTCTCAAAGTTATTAATGAGTGTAAGGAGCTGCTCAACAACCACGCAAAATCCTTGTGCTTAAGGAAATACAGTAAATTCCTGAGAGAGGTATCAAGCTGGAAATATGGAGGGAGGCAGAAGTGCTCCAGAAAGAGGTGAGAGACCAAATAGTCTGACTTAAGAATGTTATTCCAGAAGCATGAGGCTGTTTACAGCAAGTGTTGAGAGACACTTAACTCTCTTATGCTGAGCATTTAGGATTTCTCAGCATTACACTGTGAAACTCCATACAGAAAGCAGGTGAATTAACTTCTGCTTAGGGCTAATTATCACAGATACAGTGATATACACAGTCGTCTATTTCCCTTCCTGTTAGTTATGTGACCTTTCTGAAGGCAGCTTACAAGGTGCTGTGTTGCATAACTCCGTAGGACTTCATCTCTTGTCTGTATTGCCCAATTTACTCCACATCTTTATCAATGGTGTGTCATTCAAGAGTAATGCATTCTTGTTCTTGCAACAGGAGCAACCAGAACAGCTTGAGAGAGCCATTAGATGTACCTTAAGCAGATCCTGAGGCCTGAGTCACTGGGACAGGCAGGGAGCGATCTTTCATAGCTTCATGCTTGCAGCATAGATTATTTTACTTCTTTTTGGAAAAATTTAGATGGCTTTCCAGTCTTTTCCCTTTCTTAGGTGTCTGAATGCCATCATGCTCATTATAGGGAGACAAAGTAGTACAAAGTTCATTCAAAACTAAAAATTTCAATAGTCAGTAGGATTTCCATGTGCATGGTTTTGCTGCATTCAGTGGGGAAGACTAAATCCTTCTAAATCTCTGGCTCTGTTAGCCTAAAAAAGACATGGTCATAACACGAGATTTTGCTGATAGCAGCTGTGTGCAAAATGCATGGCAAATTGGAATTTGCTAGAATCCTTAGTCATGGAAATATCCTGTTGCCATCTGTGGTGGGTTGACCCTGGCTGGACACCAGGTGCCCACCAAAGCCGCTCTATCACTCCCTCTCCTCAACTGGACAAAGGAGAGAAAATACAACAAAAGGCTCATGAGTGGAGATAAGGACAGGGAGAGATCACTCAGCAGTTACTGTCATGGGCAAAACAGACTCAATTTGGGGAAATTAGTTGAATTTTATTACCAATCAAAATCAGAGTAGGGTAATAAGAAATAAAACCAAGTCTTAAAACACCTTCCCCCCACCCCTCCCTTCTTCCCGGGCTCAACTTCACTCCCGATTTCTCTACCTCCTCCCCCCAAGCAGCACAGGGGGACGGGGAATGGGGGTTGCGGTCTGTTCATCACGTGTTATTTCTGCCGCTCCTTCCTCCTCAGGGGGAGGACTCCTCACGCTCTTCCCCTGCTCCAGCGTGGGGTTTCTCCCAGGGGAGACAGTCCTCCATGAACTTCTCTAACATGAGCTCTTCCCATGGGCTGCAGTTCTTCATGAACTGCTCCAGCGTGGGTCCTTTCCACGGGGTGCAGTCCTTCAGGAACAGACTGCTCCAGCGTGGGTCCCCCGTGGGGTCACAAGTCCTGCCAGCAAACCTGCTCCAGCATGGTCTCCTCTCTCCACAGGTCCGCAGGTCCTGCCAGAAGCCTGCTCCAGCATGGGCTTCCCATGGGGTCACAGCCTCCTTTGGGCATCCATCTGCTCCAGTGTGGGGTCCTCCACAGGCTGCTGGTGGATATCTGCTCCACTGTGGTCCTCTGTGGGCTGCAGGGGGACAGCCTGCCTCACCATGGTCTTCACCTTGGGCTGCAGGGGAATCTCTACTCCGGTGCACGGAGCACCTCCTCCCTGTCCTGGTTTTGGCTGGGATAGAGTTAATTTTCTTCCCAGTAGCTGGTATAGTGCTGTGTTTTGGATTTAGTATGAGAATAATGTTGATAACACACTGATGTTTTAGTTGATGCTAAGTAGTGCTTACACTAGTCAAGGACTTTTCAGCTTCCCATGCTCTGCCAGGTGCACAAGAAGCTGGGAGGGGGCACAGCCAAGACAGCTGACCCAAACTGACCGAAGGGATATTCCATACCGTATGACGTCATGCTCAGTATATAAAGCTGGGGGAAGAAGAAGGAGGGGAGGATGTTTGGAGTGATGGCATTTAGTCTTCCCAAATAACAGTTAGGCATGGTGGAGCCCTGCTTTCCTGGAGATGGCTGAACAGCTGCCTGCCAATGGGAAGTAGTGAATGAATTCCTGGTTTTGCTGTGCTTGCGCGCACAGCTTTTGCTTTACCTATTAAACTGTCTTTATCTCAGCCCATGAGTTTTCTCACTTTTACTCTTCCGATTCTCTCCCCCATCCCATTGTGGGGGGGAGTGAGCGAGTGGCTGTGTGGTGCTTAGTTGCCAGCTGGGGTTAAACCACAACACTCCCCCTCCTTCTTCCCTGACCTTGGTGTCTGCAGAGTTGTTTCTCTCAAATATTCTCACTCCTCTCTCTGACTGCAGTTGTGCAGGGTTTTTTTCCCCCTTCTTAAATATGTTACCACAAAGGTTCTGCCACTGTTACTGGTTGCCTTGGCCTTGGTCAGCAGTGGGTCTGTCTTGGAGCCGGCTGGCATTGGCTGTATTAGGCATAGTGGAAGCTTCTAGCAGCTTCTCACAGAAGCCACCCCTGTAGCCTCTCCGCTGCCAAAACCTTGCCACACAAACCCAATACACTGTCCAGTTGAATTAAATGACTGATCCTTTGTGTGTGCAGTCAGAAAACTAACTATATTGTATAATATGTGACTCCCATTTTAATGGTTTCATCTAAATTTTCTTTATTTATTGGGATCTTAGCAAGTATGAAAAATTAAAATTAGGTACTCAATCTGGATTTGAACAATATGATACAGACTTTGCGATATGCATATTGTTGTGGTATGTTCTTTCACATAAAATCCCAGCCTAAAAGAAAAAAAAAAAGAAAAAAAAAAAGAAAAAAAAAAAAAAAAAAAAAAAAAAAAAAAAAAAAAAAAAAAAAAAAAAAAAAGAAAAAAAAAAAAAAAAAAAAAAAAAAAAAGAAAAAAAAAGAAAAAAAAAAGAAAAAAAAAGAAAAAAGGAAAACATTAGCAGTGCAGTGCTGAAATTTCCTTTAGATAATCACTACTTCTCCTTTCACATAAAAATGCCTAGTCAAGGTGTTTGGGGGCAGAATATAACAGAAAAACAATGGTATTGATGCATCACCTTCTTTTCACTGTTCTTTAGCCTTAAATTGCTCCAGAGCAGATACTAGTGTTATTTTAGTTACTGTAGGTGGTAAGATTAAAACACTAGCTGGAACACTACTGATGTCTCAGACAGAATACCCAATAAATGATGCATGCGTGCTGTACAGTCCCTTAAGACAGCTAATATATCCATGTATCTAAGCAGCTACATTGCCTCTCCCTTGCTGAAGAGGTATTCAGATGCTTAGTCAGAATAATTTAGCAGTTCCTCTGAGAAACCTGAGCTGTTCAAAGAAGTGTTATCAAAGGTGAGGATCTCATCTGATGTTTTTCCACCTCTTCATAGATTTTTTTTCTTCAAGCCAGGCTCATATTCTACCTGATGTGCTGAAGTTCCTTGCTACAAATCCAATTTGCCTTCAAATATTTGGCACTGCTTCAAGGAAAATGATCAAATGATCAAGTTCACCTTGATCCCTTGATTTTGAAATTGCTTGGCTTGCTCTTTTTCCCAGTGTTGGGTCGAGATTTTCTTCCCAGGGTGAGTTTCAGTTCATATTCTCTATTTTCACCAGCTGAGTTGCAGATTTGTAGTATGTCTGTCAATTTGGATTTTTTTCATACGTCAGGCTGCTTGCCCTTGAATGTTTGCCAGTATAAGAAAAAGGGAAAACATCTAACCAACTAAAGGGAGAAGAGAATTCCAAGTGTGCAATAAAAAGATGGGTTCAAAAGTAAATGGACTTTTTTTTTTTTTTTTTTTCAGTTTCTGGGCTCAAATTTAATCCATAAATTATTTGAATCTACAGCTGGGAGAAATAGCACCTTTAGGAGAAGCCCTTCTGTCACTGACATCTTACCTAGCAGGAATCTAAGGAAAGCAGAATGGCCTGATGGTTTTCTTTTCCTTTCTGACACTATGTGAAAGAGCATATGGGGCTTGGAGTACTAATTAGGGATATAGAACTGTATAAAGAAATTGTACCCTCAGCACTGTCCTCCACTGTGTGCATTAACTCAACCAACCACAGGCACTGAATGGAAAGACTGTGTCTTCCTCAGTATGAACTAAAGAGCCAGGATTTGTCAGTAGACAACTCATATCTAATGCAGATCAAGCATAAAGGAAGATTAAAACTGCTATTGCCAATGGGTATATGCTTATATTAGTACAGCCAGGGATCTGCATGGACGTAGTAATTTCTCTACAACAAATGGTTTCTCTTGTTTCTCTCTGTTTCCCACCACCATGATGCATTGTGCAAAGTGGTACAGTATTATTGAAGTCAAACTTGGCTTGCCACACTTTTAATTCTGATCATCCTTGATTAGTGATTTTATAACTCATATTATCATATTGTAAATCATCAGCTCATTAGGACAATATTTCTGTGTAAAATTATTTTCTTTCCATTACAGGTGGTCTTTCTCTTTAGTGTACTATGGCTCTGAATTCCTTTGTAGAGGACATTTGCTTTCTCCACTGAATATAGAAAAATCTATTAAAAAGGAGTCTAGTGAAAGTAACCTGGTATTTCACCAGACTAAATTTAGAAAATATTAATATTGTCCAACAACTTTTCTTATGTCATAACAATAATGATTCTCTTTTTTTTACTCAGAAAATTTCAACAAAATTTTTTCTTTTCATAGAAGGAGAAAGAAGGTCAAATACACTTGCAGAAGGCTTTGCAGTAAAGGGAACAAGGGGAAATATCATTTCCTGAGTACTCTTTTTTTTCCTTCCTTCCTTCCTTCCTTCCCTCCCTCCTTCCTTCCTTTTCTTTCTTTCTTTCTTTCTTTCTTTCTTTCTTTTCTGTGGGGGCACTGTCTTTACAAGAAAATTGTGATTTGAAAACTGGGATAAAACCCCATGCTAAGCTAGAATTAAAAATCATCCCATGCAATTTTTCTCATAATCCTTTAAAAATAACCTTATATTGTGTTTTATTTTCCCTTATTTGTAACTGAGGATTTTTTGCTGGTGGGCTGTGCTGCCAGATGAGATAGTTCCAAAAGCACTTTGCTGACAGATAATTGACCATTTGACCACTGGTCCACATAGCCGTGGAGTTGTGAGTATAACTTTCAACTTCCTTTTTTTTTATATTCTTCTGCTTGCAATTTCATAGCATTCTGGAATGTCCTTTCCCCGCAGAATTGTCAAGAAAGAGCACAGTAATAGAGGTCATCTGTGAATATAATGAAAAGTCTCATAGGAATCACTCTTCGCATTCAATGTCAGTGGAGGTGTGAGCTTTGCTGTGATTTTATTCCAAGCTTGCAGAGCTCTGATTCCTAGTATATGACTCTTTTTTATGGCCCCTAGTTCAAGTCATGTCAATTGTTTTGCCTAAGACTCTCTTACTTCTTTACTCTCTCTGTACATCTACACTTAATTATCACATTTTAATTCTAAATTGGAAGGCAAAAGCCTAGAAGGTCATTCTACAGGTGTTTGGACATGATTTATTCAAATATTTCTCAGTTTAAAAAAGTAAATTTTTTAAAAAGAAAATAATATCATTGTCATTGAGAGTTCCCATCCAATTTTGTAATTAACATTTTATTATCATAAGAAATCATCAGGAAACTACAATATCATGTACATATTAATTGCATTACACTTTACTGTCTATTAGTTGATGACCTCATTTTGTTTCATGACACAGCAGTCCCAAATAATTCATTATATATCTTCCGTATTATGATATAACAAGGTTGCGTAATATGACTTATCAGGATTTCATATGGTCTAGTTTTGACATAGAATGCTATATATTTTTTCTCATACTACTTTTAAATTTTTTTTTAGGGACATTAGGTACTCCTGATTTAAACAGCTTTTGTAGATGAAAATATCCCCTCTTTGTGCTGTAATGAAACATTTTGATGTTTTCAACATGAACAGAAGGTAACTATCCAATGTACTAGAGAGGGAAGAAGATGTTTGCTGTAAACTGGAGAAATGATTCAAAGGTAGCACAGTTCACCAGTTCTGTTTGTTTAGATTGCACTCAGTTTGAAGCAGGGACTGCTTCATTGAATTAAGACCCTTAATTCATTTAAACATTCATGGTTACTTTGCCTGTAAAACATAAAATTATAATAATATTTGCATCAGATTTATGCAGGTTTGGGAGTTTTCTTCTTCTTTTTTTTTTTTTTTTCCTCCCAGTGTATTTTTTTTATTGTAGCTGTGGTCTCACTCTTACCAGCATTCCAGGAATGTAAAACACCCTAAAGGCAAGATGGCACTCGGGCCTGGAAATGGAAATGCTTCTTTTTTTTTTTAAACTTGACTTTATTTTCACTATTCAATAACTCTCCTCAAAAATCTTACTTTTATCTTATAAATGTGAGCATACTGACTTTGCAGGTCTGAAGCCCTGCAGGGCACTATTAAGGGCCTCACAGGAGTCCCTTTTTAAAAGTCATTCACCAGAATTGAAAAAAATGCAGTGATGCCTGCTAGATTTCTGCTCTCTCTTGAACCCAGCTCAAAGAGACAACTTTCCAGGTGCTCCTGAGAAGTGCCTTTGTCCTTTGAACTGTCCCAGACCAAACGTCAATTACTCAGAGTCACTATCCTCTTCTGTAGGATGCTTTCATTGAGACACTCTAATACATGACAAAAATCAGACCCTGTGCTGTGTTGTCATTACATATACTTTTGCTATCATAAAAATAAACAATCTCAGAAAAAGCATATTCAATAGTTGTTTGTGAACTCATGCAATTGCATTAGGAGCAATCTACATTTTATGCTGAAGTACTATTAAATATGTTCTTTGTTTATGTACATTCAGGAACTCCAAAACGTAAATGTTTAAATGAGCTGAAATGGAGAATCTGACATTTCATTCCAAACAGGCAATGCTGAAAGGAAAAAAAAGTAACTTTAAAACAATAAAAGTTGAAAAAAAATAACATAAACAGTTGTTGGGTGAGAAAGAGTTGATAGCCTGACTAAATACTTAGAAAATTTTCCAATATAAATTTCAGTCTATGTTTAAATCTACTCTCTACTCTACCTTTTATTTGAAGGTACATGGGATTTTGTGAGGAAGAGGTGTTGATTTACAGAAAACAGACGGACACTAGCTAACTGTTGTATTTCAACATAATAATGTCATACAGACAGTTTTACAAGGCATAGATAGTACTGGTCTTCACCCTCCGCTAAAATTTTGTCAGTAATCCAGAGATAAATACGTAATGACAGCTAAAAGATTTCTGAATAGCACAAAGACTTTTGGAGTGATAAATAACAATGAGGACAGAACAATCAGAGGTGACCATCAGGCAACTTAAGGCTATCCAAACAGCGCTTCAATACAGCCATGCACAAAATCTAGGAACAAATAGTGCAGTCCACTGACATGGGCTCACATAACAAAAAACAGTGACCCTGAAATAACTTAAATGTGGGAAAAAAAAAAAAAAAAGCAAATCAAATTAAAAAAAGACTTTCCCATTGCAAAGCAATGGAAAACCAGATGTCTAAACAGTTGTTGTGGTTTAACCCTGGTAGGCAGCTCAGCCCCACACAGCCGCTCGCTCACTCCCCCCAAGCAGGGTGGAGGAGAGAATCAGAAGGGTAAAAGTGGAAAAACTCATGGGCTCAGATAAAGACAGTTTAATATGTAAAGTAAAAGCTGGGCATGCAAGAAAAGCACAATAAGGACTTGATTCAGTGCTTCCCATCAGCAGGCAGATGTCTAGCCATCACCAGGAAAACAGGGCTCCATCATGTGTAATGGTTACTTGGGAAGACAAATGCCATAACTCTGAATGTCCCCCCAAAATTCCTCCTTATTTCTCACAGTTTTTATTGCTGAGAATGACGTCATATGGTATTGGATATCCCTCTAGTCAGCTGGGATCAGCTGTCCAAGCATGTAAGCACTGTTCAGCAATAATTAAAACATGGGTGTGTTATCAACGCTGTTCTGGTCACAAATCCAAGACATAACACCATACAAGATACTATGAAGAAAATTAACTCTATCTGAAACAAAACCAGTGCAACCGTTAACATGCAAAAGACCCACAAGTATTACTTAGAGGAGATCACTCTCTTTGCCTTGAAAAAAAGGGCTGGGAGCTAACATCACAGGAGCGCATAGGTACCTTCACAAAGGGAAATCATATAATTTATGGGAGAAAGGAACAAAAGGAACCAATGGCCAGAGATTAAAGCTAGACACAGTTAAATCACATAGTAAGTATGTGTTTTTAAACTGAAAACCAATTAAACTTTTGTACAAACTATCAAGGAAGTTTCTGGGAATTCCTGCACATTACATACCTGTAAATTCTGATTTTCAGAAAGATAAACTTTGTGAATCAGAGGTTATGCTTTCCTTAAGCACGTGTGATAAAGCATTCAGCCAGTGAAATATTAGAGTTTGCAGTCTTAATTGAATTAAAGAACAATAAATATTTTTTTTATTCTGGCTGTAATACCAGTTGACCAACTGGACATATGTTTCAGCCACAGAATCAAACTTTCTTTTTGCTGCAATTAGTGTATCAACATTAATGATCAAGAGTGATAGGCTTTAGGTCGGGGAGGGAGGCAAGAACCTCTTTTACGCTTATAGACACAATTTAAATATTACTTTTGTACTTGCATAGCTAACAGCAGAAACCACTGAACCGATGAATCAGATCCCATGTCTCTAGTGATTGTAAAAATCCATGTGCTTCACAACAAAACTTAATGAGAAATGGAGCTCTTGTAGTGGTCGATATTCTAGCCCAGCCCATGGCATATTGTCAGAATTAAATAACAAGGCAAGAATGTGTCGCAGAGGTGCACAAAGTCGAATTAGGCAGATGATATAACCCAAACAAAAATTTATTCCAACCAAAAGTGCTTTGATAGTCCAATGAACATTAATTAATCACAGGTTTCAGATGTCAGGTGGGAACTATTACTACCCAGCTGACCTTAAGAATTCTTGAGGGTTTATCCAAAATGCGCAATCACTCACCTAAGAAGACGAGGGCTCTCAACCTCAAGAAGTTACCTTAGGCAGCGTCCCGACCCAAGGGGAGAGTCCCCAACTGCAGACCCGCTGCTCCGAGGAGGACCGGCTCAATAGGCCCCCGGCAGGGCTCCATTTATACCCCAGTCGAATCTGATCTGTGGTCATGTGTGGTCATGTCTGTTGCCTACTGGCTGAGGGCTCCGTCTGTCGGCAACAAGGCAGCAAGGGCGCCAAAAGCAGCAGCGGCTGCTCTGCTTCAACAGTTGGAAAGCCCTGGTCTCTGTAAGGGCGGGTGCACCTGCCACGGAGTGATATGGAAGTGACTCTGCAAAGACAGAAAGGGCAGTTGGGCGTGGCATTAATGAGAATGAAAAATGCTCCTCAGAGACCAGATGTTAATGTACCCAGTAAAGTCCTGAGCATGTTCAGCATGTGCTATTTATTTCAGAGGCCTGCCCAAAGTTGAATCATTATGCAGTTGATGAAAAACTCTCATAACCACTTGAGTCTCAGATTCCTCAAACATAATGGTTCAAAACCACTGCTTCTATTAGTGACTAGAGCTACACAGACTCCTCAAGAACTTCACTCCGCTTCTCCAGGCGAATATTTCTGGGGTTTTGTTTTTGTTTGTTTTTCTTCATCCTATATCTGTGAAAACTGTGCACATGACCATTAAAGATGATAGAAGTTCTGTTTGCACAAAATCTGTATAATGGAGGCTGTAAAAGTTTCCACCTGTAACTTAGTAACCTCCATGAGGAGAAAAATTATGATGCTATCGTAACAACTGTATCCAACTACAAAGCCTTTTCCTAATGAATAGGGTGTAATTCAAGGAGTATGTTGTTGCGTTTTCATATTAATTTAAATAAATTCACTGATTTCCTTTAATATTGTCCAGCTTAGCACTCTAAGGAATATGAGTTATCAAAAAATTAATTTATTTTCAATGATTTTCACAGCTCCATGTTTTATTATAAGAAGGATGAAATAGAAAATACTTGTCTCTGAAAATAGTAAAGATCCTCTGACACTTTACTGAGAAGTCTTTTCTATTTTGATCTTTTTGATGACTTCCTTCACAAGTTTTCATTTGCTAACCCACTAGTGTCCTTACTCCTCAAGGTCCCCTTTAGAAAGCATAACTTTCTGCCTTTTCAGTGAGCAATAGCAACAACTATTATTGGCGTTTATTGTTACATGCTGAGTTTTATGGCAGGAAGTCAGATATTCTCTGTAACTTTCTCTGTTGGCCCAACTGACAAAAGTTTTACTGCTGAAGCTAACACTAAGATAAATAGTTAGGTTTCTATACTGCAGAAATGCAGTTATAAGGTTAATACCATTTTATTTTCTTTTTTTTCCCCAAACTAAAAAAAAATCTCTTCCTCAAAATATCTAGCTGGAAAAAAAAAAAAAAAAAAAAAAATTCCTATGTCTATTAAAAAAAATAATTTTAAAAGTAAATTACTTCTTTAAAAATAAAAAAAATTAAAATC
This sequence comes from Fregata magnificens, assembly GCA_013389945.1. Lineage (NCBI taxonomy): Eukaryota > Metazoa > Chordata > Aves > Suliformes > Fregatidae > Fregata > Fregata magnificens. Next base: position 14,517 of record WAAD01018019.1, on the reverse strand, counting down.
CCACACTATAGTAAATGAAATGGCCTTTTGCACACACAAAAACACTCCTGTAGCAATTTAATTTATCAGTGTAAAACCACCATCAAAAATAAAATAGCAAGATACAGGCATTTTAGAACAGTTTTAGGGAAAAGTAATTCTCTTTTCAGAAAGCTCTCCCTTAGATGCTTACTGCACACAAAGAATCCAAAATACAGATTAAAAACAAGTACATTTAAACATGACCTCATACTGGAGTTCACGAAGAAAATTTATACAAAAGCCTCTATAAATCCCCACCTTCCAACTACATTTTCTTACGGTTGCATTCAAGTCAGTTCTCATTCTAGTGCCCTGTTTAATTCGATTATGTAGGGGTTTATTTGCTTGACAGACATAATAGTCAATTAATGCTAACACATGTTAAATCCTGTAGCATCTTCTACTCTAATATCCACCCGAAAGTACTTTTGATAGTGTCAGCAGTTCACATTCTAAATTTAGACAAAATAATTATCTGAAGAATGATAGGGTTTTATGCATATCAGCAGCCATTCATACAGCAGGATCTGCTATGGTCCATTGTGTTTGTAATCCATGGATTACATTCTGAGTACGCATTGACATGAGCAACAGTAACAGCTCCATTATGGCCTATCATCCCAACTAACCATGAATTTCAAAACATTCTCCTCTGCATTTCTGTGAGCTTCTATTGCCTGTTCCTTTTTAGAAATATTTGTAAATAAAAACACAAATGAAGTATAGAAGACACAAAATGGTCCTAAATGATAAAATTTTAGAGATGATTTTAAAGAACAAAAGGAAAGATCATCACATGTGAATCCATGCTCTAATTATGCTATTTAAGGTTCCAGTGCTGAAGCATCTGTCACTTTATCCTAGTCTGAGGCCAATAAAATCACTTTATTAAAAGAAAATAAATTGAAATTTCAGGGGGCTGAGTGCTCTCTTTAACAGAAAAACCAGCAACAAAACCAACAAAAAGCAGTTAAGTGAGTCAAACCTTTAATGGTGATTCAGTCTTTTACAGATGGGAGTGATCATTTTCATTACTGTAATATACATATAATAGGTTAATTCATATCAGACTAGGAATATCTGACTACAACTCTTAGCTGTAACTTAAATTTTTCCCTGGTCCAGAATAGCTATTTATTGAAACACCTCATGCTTTATCCTGATGCTTACAACTCTTAAGATTATAATCTGCTGCTAACCATCCTATATATAAAACGAATATTGTAATACAGTTATTATTTTATAGATATATAGATATTTTATAAATTTTTCTTTTTTCTTGGGACACGACGATTTTGAAGCCTCTGATAACTACTAGTGAACAGCTTGAACAATGGTTTTGCCAGGGGCACTGTGTTCTGCAACAGTGACTGTTGGCAAACCCCTCATTTGTCAGCTTCTGACCTAATATATTAATGCAAAACAAGCATAGGACCCTAACAAGTCATAAAGCCTGATGTCGTCTCCAGATCCCCTAGTAACCATATTAACCTCAAGAATGACCTAAGAGAAAGGACAATTTCTTTTTCTGGTTTATTCTGTTGAGTCAGCATGCAATACAAAATATTTATTTTTATCATATTGCTAATCTGTACAAGAATGACAATACAGCAAACAATGGAGAATTATTAGGGGTTTTTTTTTACAATGTATATATCTAAAAGATAGTTTGACTCTGCTTCAGTTAAGATTCTATCCAGATTTTCCTACAATTTCAGATGTTTAGAAGCTTTTTTTTTTTTTGACATCTACAAGTATATAATGAATCTAGAAATAAACAAAGACATGAGAGAATTTGGTGTGTTTTTCTGTTCAGGATGAAAGGTAACCTCTTAGTCATCTGATTCCCTGAGTAAACCATTGACACTTCGGGTTTTTTCGTTATGTAATGAAAGGTTACTCGATAAAGGGGTTGCACAAATATATTCTAGCATCACTTCTTCAAGAAAACTTCATCTGAGGTTTTGGAGTTTTACTATATTCAACTAAATATCTGTGTTGTGTCTGATCACCAAAGCCTCATGGTACTATTGCTGCTTGCTCATTAGAAGATTGACAAATTCAAGCTGTCAAAGTGATTACCTAAATTCCCCTGCATAGTTTAATTCACCTGAGCATTGATAATGTTTTTTCCTGAAGACTTTTTTTTTCTGTAGGGAATTTCATCCAAATGCACTTCTAAACAAAATGAACATTACTGTATATGTGTTAAAGACAATATGTCATCTTTATTAAAAGAAACAGTCCCTTTATTTACTCTTTTGATGGCCTGTTCCAATAACCAAAGAGCAAGTGCTGACTTCATGTATTCCATAACTGACAGCTGTCTTTCCATATAGTTTGAATGGATCTGAAATATATACTACTTTAAGTCAGTCTTAGTTTCTTCTAAAACGTAAAAAAAAAAAAAATTGCTATAGAGGTCATACCTATGTATCTAATTCAAGTGCAATTTTGTAAACTAAGTACTGGAGATTGATTGCAGTCACAGTGCAGCTAAGTTGGAGGGCAAAGTATTGAAGTATTAGCCTGGAGGAATTGTTTAGTTGTTGTTTTATTTTTCTCTAGTTATACAGCTGAACAATATTTGTAATCATTGTGTCCCAAGTGTATTTGTGGATATGTTAAGCTATTTTCCCTACTGGAAAAAAATACGTGACCTCTGAAATTGTGATGCTTTCTCACTAAAATTCATAGATCATGGATTTCAAAGCTTTAATGTAATATGCAGTTAATTTGGAACTGAAAAGCCTTAGTATTTCAATATATTATTTTCCATCATAAAGCTTTTCAGGTATAATAGATTCCCCATCTGTGAATCAGCATGTGCTTAAATTTGTTGTCTTTAAATCCTCTGACATACACATGATACGTGACAATACATGTAATACATTCCAAAAATTGTATGTATTCCATGTTCTAAAGGAAAAGCAAGCTTGTAAATTGTTCAGTAAATAGATATAGGGTGGGAGGATTTTCATACTACAACCACCAAAAGTGGAAAAGATGTCATATATGGCTATGAGTTACTTCTAAATTCCAAACATTTCCCCATACCAGGTGTGAACTAACATTTACCTCTAAATTTCATGTTGTGTCAGTGTTACAGGGTAGGGATGCCTTTAGTACAGTAGCATTCCCTTGCTTGAAAATTTTGTGAACAATTCCATTTTGAAGATAATTAAAAAAAAAAAAATTCCTTTATAATAAAGGTGTCATTTTAACAGGTTTTACCTGTAAGTACTACAAGGAATCCGTATGGATAGAATAAACTATTCTTTTTTGAGGTCCCCAGTGTGCAATACACATCAGGTTCTAGTGTTCCTAACTGAAAGAAAATAAAATCTATATCTTAAAAAAAAATAGCCTTAGAAAGGTTAGGGGTAATACAGATGGTATAACATGCATAAGAATGAAAAATCCTTATAAAACTATATACATCATGTTTTCATTTTATTATAATTTTGTGATCAGATGTCATCCTAATTCTGTTTACTGATCTGCAAACTTGAACTGCTTGCTCAAAATACATATTTCAGATAAAATGCCTTGATGGATGTTTATATCTCTCTACCTGCTAAAGACAAACAACCTTTGCTGTTTTTCTGAATCTGTAAATTTAAGAATACAGCTTTCAGAGTTAAGGTCTGAGGCTTTGTATGCAGTAGCTTTACAAGACACAAACACATTTCTAGTCTCCTTTCACTTTTAGGGCTCTAGACTTCATTATGAATTAAAAATTAGAAGGATCCTAGGCTTAGCCCTGATTATGAGACAAAGCTTATCTGTATATTTTTCTACCATTCAGGGACTGTTGTGTGTGTGCATATATATAAGATACTATATTTATATATTACTAAATATATTTAAAAGACACACTCAGAATATGTAATTATGTGTTCATCAGTCTTAAGGAACCAAGGCCAAGCTGAAAGATGGCAGTCTCTGCTTTTGACTCATTTCGTGCTCTGTTCTTTAAGTAACCATTGTCTGTTGGAAGCAAACCATGTAAGATTTCTACTGGGGAAAAAAAAAAAAGAATTTCTGACAACATGATAAAATCCTTAAAATCAAACCAAGGAAAGAAAAGAACAAATAGTCCACTGCTGATTTTGCATGGTTGAATAAGAAAACATATTAAAAACAACACTGAAAACATGTTCTATTTAATTAACTGGCCTTGTGTCTCCAAGAGGTTGGGCTGATTCAATCGAGTTAATATTCAAATGAAACCAATATATCACTATACAGGTACATACAAATTGATAAAAGTCTTCATAACAGATTCAGCATAATGCAGCAGTGTTGAAAAACAAGAAGTGCCTCTTTCTTAAGAGGCTCTGTACCTGTTAAAAAAAACCCAGCCAAAACAAACAAAACCAACAACACACACACCCCCCAATTTAAAATTATTTGCTTGTACGACAACCCAAATGTCATAATAGAAAAGGACTCAGAAAAAAATCTATAAATACTTAAACAGCAAAAAGATGACTAGGGAAAGCGTGAGCCTGCTGCTGATTGAGGCCAGGGAACTGGTGACAAATGACATGGAAAAGGCTGAGGTTCTCAAAGCCTTGTTTGCCTCAATCTTTACCAGTGAAACTGCCCTTCAGGTTTCTCAGGCCCCTGAGACCAGAAAGAAAATCTGGAGTTAAGAGGACCAACCCTTGACAGAGGATGACTAAGTTAGGGAGCCATTCCACAAACTGGATATACCTAAGTCCATGGAGGCCCGATGTGTTGCACTTCATTCCCTCTGCTGAGGGAGGTGGCTGATGTTACTGTGAGGCCACTCGATTAACTTTGAACAGCCGTGATGAATGGGAGAGGCTCAAAAGACTGGAAGAAAACAAATGTCACTGCTATCTTCAAGAAGGGCAAGAGGGATGATTGGGGGAACTACAGGCTGGTCAGCTTCACCTCAGTCTCTGGGAAGTTGAAGAAAAAAGTCCTCCAGGAAAGCATTTCCAAACACATGAAGGACAAAAATTTGATCAGTAGTCAGCATGGATTTGCAAAGGGGAAATCAAACTTAACCAACCTGAGAGCCTTCTACAATGATGTGACAACCTTGGTGGATGAAGGGAGAGCAGCAGATGTTGCTTATCTTGACTTTAGGCTTTTGTCACTGTCTGCCATAATATCCTCATAGACAAGCTGACAAAGTACAAGTTAAATAAGTGCACAGTCACAGTGAGTTGGACAGAAAACTGGCTGAACAGCTGGGCCCAGATTGTAGTGATCAGTGTCATAAAGTGCACTTGGAAGCCAGTCACTAGAGGTTTACCCAGGCATTGATACTGGGGTCAGGATTGTTTAACATCTCCATTCATAACCTGGATGTTGGGAAAGCATACACCCTCAGCAAGTTCACGGATGTTGCAAAACTGGGAGGAGTGGCTGATATATCAGAGATATGCAACAGTTTGGAGGAATTTCAACAGGCTAGAGAACTGGGCTGAGATGAATCTCATGAAATTCAACAGATGGAAACGTAAAGTCCTGCGCATGGGGAGGAGTAACCCTAGGCACCAGTAAATGCTGGGGGCCCGCTAGCTGGAAAGCAGCTTGACAGAGAAGGTCCTGGGGGTCCTGATGGACAACAAACTGACCATGAGCCAGTAGTGCACCATCACAGCAAAGGCGGCCAACAGCATCTTGAACTGTATTAGGAAGAGTGTTGCCAGCTGGTCTAACAGGGTGATCCTTCCCCTCTTCTCAGTCCTGGTGAGGTGACATCTGGAGTGCTATGTCTAGTTCTGGATACTCCAGTACAAGAAAGATATGGACTGACTGGAGTGAGTCCAGTGAAGAGCCACAAAGAAGATTAATGGACTGGAGCACCTGACATCTGAGGAAAAGATGAGAGAGCTGGGGCTGTTCAGTCTGGAGAAGAGAAGGCTTGGGAGAATCTTATCAATGTGTATAAATGTCTGATGGGAGGGAATGAAGAGACATTCTCAGCAGTGCCCAGTGTCAGGACAAGAGGCAATGGGCACAAATGGAAACTCATTAAATTCCATCTGAACACAAGAAAACACTTTTTTCTCTGAGAGTGGTTACACAGTGGCACAGATTGCCCAGAAAGATTGTGAAGTCTCTGTGGAGATATTCAGTATGTGACTGGACATAGTTCTGGGCAACCTGCTGTAGCTGACAGTGCTTTGAGCAGGGGGGGCTGGACTAGATCATCTGTAGAAGTCCCTACCAACCCAAAATATTCTGTGATTCCATTAAATAAAAAATCTGTGTTTGGCATGTGTTTATGGAATGATCTGTGGTTACAATCATTAGTGCAATACAACAGGAGTGGATCTAAGAGAGCGACACCATTGGTGTTAGGGACCATATAACTCAGGGGCAGGGAGCTGCCTAGTTCTAGTCTGATTCCATGGCCTGAACACATGTTAATGACTGAAGAACACTAGGTGATCTCTTGGAGTGCTTCATCACTCCATTACGCTTGATATAAGAGGAATTTATTTCATGTCCAAACCAATTGCATGACACAAAACAATGATCAGTAACTAAAAATGACTAAGTGATTTGCTTCAGAAGTGCTTTCCTGATCAGAAATAAAATACTGGTGCTGATTCAGGCAGTAGGGAGCTCTTAGTTAGTTATTATCCTATGACTAATAATTTAGATGTTGGCCTCAATACTGTGGAACAGATACTGAGTTGGGACTATTTCTTTGCTAAAGTCAAAATGAGACTCTGACCCTGCTGTTCACCAGATGAAGGAGCTGTGAATACAACACATATGTGACTCAGTATGGGTACAGCTGGTGTGTGTAGGACAGCATGAATGAACAGGTCTGAACAGTTCAGGTTTTGCTTTGGTAGGATATTTCATAAGTATCTGAGGTAATTCCCTTGCTTATCACGGGTTTTTCTTTGCTGTTCAATAATTCAGACTATTCTGTGTCTTAACCATGCTATAAAACTGAAGAGCTTAAGGGGACAGAACCTTCTCCTATCTACTCTTTATCAGCAGAATTTGGGGCAAGATTGCACAATATCACTAAGACCCTGAGGGCTGATATATTGGTAGGTTGTGTTAAGACTAGGAAATAAAATCGGTGGCATAATACATTTGCCCTAAGGAGTTTAAAGTCTCTTTCCTGCAAGCAGCTGTACATATGAACAGGCATCGGATGCAGAGTGCAACCTGTAGGATCAAAGTTCAATAGTAAAAAAGAAAAGGAAGAAAACACCAAGAAGCATGGAGAAAATATTATTAATTTTCATTTGTTAAACATTATTAAAAAATTCAGTTTCATTAAACCATTTTCTTTTCCGTGGTCTTATATGGAAATATTGAATATATGAATTAAGTGTATTTGTATTTGAAATAAAGTACAATGTTACAGTCATTTTCACATGAGGATTGTCAAATACTTTTAGGAACCTTAAAAACTAAGGAGACTGTTAGACAAAGTAAAGACAAAGTAAAATTATTAAAAGCACATACCTATATATTAGCTAAAATTATTTTTATCTTAGTCAGATCCTGCTTTAGCTTCTATTAAATCTGAAGTGGTCTGTTCCTTTTTTGTGTCAGGTGTGATAGATTTACACAGATAAAACTTTCCCCAGCCATTTCTTCAGTGACTACAAGAGGTGATTTAAGAAGGAATCACTGCGTTTGTATTGGAAAGTAATTCATTTTCCATGCTATGGTCCCAGCAAGGGTTCTGATCTCCTGCAATGATGTACGATGGCTCTGTAATGTGGGTTACTAAGGGGAAAATACAAACCAGAAACTATCAAACACTTTCCAAAACTATGCATCAGACTTTAGCTAGGGGAGAAGCTCATGCAGGGCTTAAACCAGCACATCAAACTAGTGTAGACATAAGATGTTGGAAAAAGAAGACTTTGGCAGAAATCAGTGTCAAATATAAGCTTTTGTTTTGATGTTTAAATTTAAGATGTGCTAAACATCTTGAAAACAATTATTGGTGATTAGTTCAATCTGTTGGTTCCTGAAAGATGCAGATGGTACAGCACTAATGACAGTAATTACAGTTCAGATACTTTAAATCCACTTGCAATGTACGCACTTTAAAAACTTTAATGAATAAGCAAGATTAAAAGTGTCTGTGCAAAAATAAAACCCCTTTGTCCTATATCCTGTTTAACAGAGAACTTAGCTGAATATCCTTAGAAATTAGACACATTAAATAAGAAGTAATGTGTCTGAGATATGCATAGAACATGCACGTATAAAGAGAATGGAGCCCTCAGTAGAGTTTTGTTTTTGTATGGGGTTTGTAATTACTATAAACACAGCATTGATGCAAGGGACTGAACACTTTCCATTGTGATTTATAACAATGTAAAAAAGCTCTCATCTGCTATTCTGGGTGCTGTTATTTGAAGTAACAATTCAAAAAACATCAGCAGTATAAATGTGAGGTGAATAAGACTTCTGCAAAACCATCACATTAAAGAGCAATGAATTACATCTCTTTTTTTGGAAAGACTTCATTCCCAAAGAGTTTTCATTCAAAACCTGAAAAAAAAGGCTATTTAGGTTGAAACATATTAGTAGTCAGATTCCATCACAGAACAAGACGATGCAATCTTAATAAAGATGCAAAGTCAAAGTCAGCACTAATCGGATATACATAGGTTTGAGATCACAGATGTAAAAATGGAATTGCTGATTCAGTGCCCATTTTAGTTAGTATAAAAGATCAAAAGAAGGATTTAGCAGACTATATGTTTGTTGTAGCACAGTAAGACAATCAGGCATTAAGACAAGTAGGACAGGAAAATATTTTATAAATTTCTGTGTATTAATATACAGACATTTCTTGAGGGCAGTACCAACAAAACCCAGAACCAAGCCAGAAAGAGAAAAATGTTTGTTAAGAACACCCTCAAAGGGAGCATAAGCTATTAACTTTAAGAGTTTGCATTCATGAATAGGAATGTATTATAATATATTTTATATACTATCATGTGTTTAATATGTTAGCATGCAGAAAATAATAATTTCATTTAAACAATTGAAATATCAATGATTCAAAGGCATTTTCGTAAGGCTATGTGTATTTTCTGCTTAATGTCTTAATTAAATCAGTATTAAAATATTCCATCAAAGTAAGTCATTAAATTATTTATAAAGTATTATTTAAATTGTAAACCACTGTTTTGTCATCTATGTGATTTTTTTCATGGAGATCTGTCCTCTGTAAGTGCTGATGGAAGTTTTAGGATGCCTATAACAATACAAACAGCATTTCAGTAAGTGTGGAGGAAGCTGTTTCACCTTGAACCTTCTGTTAGTCACTTCCCAGCTGGATGCCTCATGGGTGGTTTACCTTACTGGTAATTTAGCCTCAACAGAGAAAGCTTATTTTTGCCTGCTGCACTTCAAGTTATACTTTATCTCTGACCTCAGGCTGACTCGGCAGTTACCTTTTTCTCCACAACAGATGGTTCTAAATTGTTGAACATATACAATTTGGCCTTTACATCATTTTGTGATAAAGCATAAATGTTCCCAGCACTGATAATAAATATGGCATTCTATGCCTACAAATGTGAAAATACTTGCATGATTTCAAGCATATGCAGTGACTCAGGCTCAGCATTTGTCCATTTGTTCAAGCTGTCTAACCGAGGGAATGGGTACTGTATCTGTTTCACATACAGATTCACTGAGGTAAGGAGAACTCTAGTGACTTGCCTGAGGCCATGCAATGATACAAAAAACATTGCTAAAAGTACTTTTGCAAATTACCATTAATTTTTTATTAATGATCACTTTTAGTAGTCAGAATCTGCTCAAGTGCCTTGCAGAATTTTTAACTACATACACCAAAATGTGTGTGTGTGTGTGTAAGCAGTTTCTGTGTGCATTTATATTCATGCTTCTTTTGAATTTGTATGGGTTTTTTCTTGCACAGACCTCCAGCACATTTTGCATTCCAGTTTAAACTATGGGAAAAATGTGCTTTGACATATCAGAGTTAGGATTGTTCTTCCTGCAAGAAAAAAACCTAACACCTTCCCCCCCAAAAAAAGCCAATCCCATAAACAAAAAAAACCAAAACAAGTATTGAAGTGCATAGTGATAAAAATTATTTTATTAAAAATATCAAGTAAGATCTATCTCAAAGCATATATAAATAAAATACATTGGTACCTCATGCAAGGGTATAGAATATTAGTACTGATAGCTTTTTTTTTCACTGTCTGTTTCCAACAGTAACAACATAATATTGTTGCAAAAGAATATGTTAAGTATACAATTCAAAGAACCAAGAATGGAGGCTTTCATACAGCTTGTGTGAGCTAGAGAGAAATGATGGATCTGTGACCTAGTCCTAAGGCTACACTAATGCTGCATTGACTGTGAAGGGTATCAGAGGAGCTGCTTTCCTTGTGAACATTTCCAGAACCTAGTACGCTTTGATCACACAGCCGTCTATCCCCACCAACCTTTTTACCTTAAACTTCAGGTACTTCTTCTGTGTCTAAGCAGCAACATGTAGCCAGCATTGAAAGAACAGCTGAATGAGAACAAATTATATAGATTTGATTCTCAAATCTCATCTGAGATCAAATCAAATCTGAGATTAATTATGAAAAAAAATTGCATCATGTGGGCCTGAAATATATTCACACACATCTCTATATGAGGCGCACATATAATGTTTCAGAAATAAATTCCACATCTTTCTCATCCTGTGCAAACTGATAATCATTTTAATCAGCTGGTATTGGCTGAAGCAATGTATGTTGTTCTTTAAAAATTGGGGAAATAAGCTTTTATTGCTAGTAACTTTCACTTAAAATCTTGTGAGTTATATGAACCCAGTCAGGATATAAACATAACATAAGAATGTAACCAAATCACTACCTGCCGCTGGAAAGAATTACAGGACATACACACTTTTATTGTTTCACTTTTGATCACACAGGTGGCAAGCAAGGAGTACAAATACCCCATCTCCCATATGGCTCCAGTATACCTATGCACTGTCAGCTGCAGGAGGGAGAAATCAGAAGGAAAATAAATTGGTTCTCCAGCATAGAACTGTGTTTTTCAAAGTCCAGGTGTTCAAATGCACAAAGGAGATGTAGCAATAGTGGGCAACAATGTTGGTGGTTTTTAGACAGGGTAGAACAGTAGATTAATGACAAATTCATGATGAATGTGAGCCTAACTACCCACTGACGACACTGGTTGAGTAATTTTGGTAGAGGGGAAGTAGGGAAAAGAGGAAGACAATAAGAAAGAGGAGCCCCAAGGAGGCATCCTTAACAAATTTAGTTCAGTATAAAGTGGAAAACAAAAGCAGAAAAATATGCAGCTCAGACAAAAGCTGGAAGAAGTGGTAAAACAAACAAGCAAAAAGTTAAATGTGTAGCAGATGTAGTACGATGTTCCAGCACAACCCATCCAGCAACACAAATGTCCTTGTGATTTTTGCATCCTGAGTAATAAAGTTTCAGCTTCTATGCCAACTTATTTGTTCTTTACTGTAAATATCATTTCAAGAGAATATCTGTTTGTGAAAATCCTCAGATGACAGCAGAATCTATCAAATCTCTGGAAAAAATAAATCTTACTTATCCTTCTCACTGCTGCTTTACTGTTACTCCTCTAGCTATTTCCAGACCTCAGAATCTGTTCTAATACAACCAAGTTAAAAAAGAAAATTTGAATACTTCATATCATTTTCCTCTTAAATATAAACAAAATACCTGTGCTGAAATATAGGAGAAAAGGTTCTGTCTAAAATCATATGATTTTTCAAATGGCAAACTTTGTTTTGCAAGTATTTACAAAACACTGCAGCACAGGAATTTCAAAAGATATGGAAGAAGCAACAAACCAAGCTTACATCCATGTGAGATCAGGACTTACTCACTCTGTGGTACTTCTTTCCAAGGAACAGAACAATGCTCTTTTTTCCTCAAGTATTTCTTCTTACTCATGATTTTATCATTTTACTTTGGTACAATATTGAACCTCAAACTAGTACTGAACCATTACTAAATTAATGTAAAAGTAAGTGAACATTGCAACTAAGACTGTTCTCAAGATAAATATCTTAAACCTGATATTTTAGCTTTTACTAAACCTGGAGAAAAAGAAAGACATTTCTTCATTGTTTAACACTTTTCTTCTTTTCTCTTTCTTCCATTGCTGTTTTGTTGCCTTTCTGTACCATAGCCTGCTGACTGTATTTTTTCAATTAAGCATTAAAATATTACCTTTTAAGTAGTCTATTGGATTTGCAATATATTTGGAAATCAAACAAGGTATTCTCTATTTTTGCACTGTAATTAAATCACTTATTTGGACATAGAGCTAGATATCAAGCTTTTTAACATTAAGTTGGAGTGTTCTTTTTTTCTCACGCCAAGACATTGCTTTGCCTTTAATATATACTTCTCACTTCTTCAGGCTTCCTTATTATTCCAGTCACACTTACCCTCTTGAATTCTCTTTGTCCTGTCTAATCAGCACAATAGAGTTCAACCTCTAGCCTACTTAGCAAACACATATATAAACCATATAAAAAGTACACGTAGAACAATATCTTAACAAAATACTCCTGCTCTGAATGCTGCCAGTTAGTTCAGAGGCTCAACTGGTTTGAACACCCAAACACACAATAAATTTCCCACTGGCCTGGTGCAATTGTCAGAGTGTTTTAGGTTCAATCCTCAGTGTGGACCTGAGGGAATGCCTTCAGTTTTGCAGCAGAGAGTTCCATAATGGTATCTAAAGATTTGAAGTTATGAGAAGTTTGTTTATCAGTGTTTGTAACAATGGTGAAAAGGTTCACTGCAGCTCTAATTAAAAAAAGCCTTGGGAGGATTTGTTTTGTTTTGTAAGACTGGTGTGACATTTGTTAGGTATCTGCTTCATAGTGCAATATTTTGTTTGGCTTTGTTTCAGCATTTCAGCTATACCTTTCACTATAAATACACAGTGTATGTCTTTAATGAGGAGAGATCTATACAGGTTGCTAAAAATAGACATCAGCTAATTGAATGGCCTTTTTCACCCCACCAAAATCATGGGGCTTTGGTCAGCTCTTTCATCATAATTTCAGATATCTTTTCCTTCAATATTCCATTTGCATGAAATTTTAAGATGTTGAAAAATAATCAAAGTGAGGACTAAAAACCTCAATCACTTTCACTTCAATTGCTTTTCTTGAGAAACTGTCCAGTAGATGATTTGTCTCACTGCCAAGATCATCCAAATGGTACTGAGATTAAACTTTCCTTTTCAAATTTCCTTCTCATATATGGCCCCTTTGCATTGCATTATAAGACACACATAAACCTAGAGCAAAAATATGACTACCTTTCAAATATTTATATGTACTTATGTAGTCGATTTAGGTATTTGTCCTGAAAAAATCTGTGCATGACCATAGCTTTTCCTCTAGAAGTAAACTAGGAATCAGTCAGAAAGATTACATAGTGCAAGATTTGTCCGTATGAGTTGGGTGTATGCTACCAAACAGGGAATCCTGTGTGAATTTAGGCAACTTTTTCAGCTCTCTGCACTTCTTTTATTTAGTCAGTGTCTAGTGAGTGGACTGTCACTTTTGTGCACCTATGTAAAATTCCAGGACTAATTCTGACATTTCTAAAGGCTTCCTTAATGCAATTAATAATTTAGAATGAAGGTTAAAAGAGTCAACATACATAGTTTTATCATTTGTTTAACTAATTTCACTATGTAAGAGGAATTGCTTAGGCTGATTAAAAAACAGAAGCCATGTGATCT
>WAAD01018018.1:49604-63968 GCA_013389945.1 Fregata magnificens | reverse complement strand
CACATCAAAATCTAGATTTACATTAAATTAGAACTACCAGTCAAAACAGTAAGCTAGCAGCATTGAACTGTTGAGTAAGCTATAATGATTAACCACCACGTAGCTGATCCTAGAGCTGAGTGAAGCCAAGTTAGTGTCGCACAGGTGTATAAAGTCTAGTTGTGCTCACTCAAGAGTTATGTTTGTTTTTAAATGACCTACACAGCACTCACATTACTCACCAAGTAGTGAAACAAATACTGCACCCTTTTGTTTCCTGGTCCTAACAGCTATTTTTAGCTACCTCTGTAAATAACGATTTATCTAAAACAGACTTACTTCCTCTCGGGTTTTAAAGATAATCCTTCCAACATATCCTTCTTCTGGGAACCAACTGTTCAAAAGCTGCACTAGCCCTTCTTCAGGACCAATCACTCTCTGGAATGGTGGTTTTCTGCATTCACTCTTTTCTTTAGATATAAAACTTTTCTCTTCCATCAGAAAATAGTCTGCAGCACATGACTCGGTGCCTTTTGTGGTAGCCAAGAGCTAAGACAGACCACAATAAACACACAGCAATTAGAATGCTAAATATAAACACTGCATAACCGGTAGTTACAAATGAGAATGAATAAAGAAGCTTTAAGAATCAATAACTATTCTGATAGTGGAGGCAAGATTTCTGATGTGCTATTTATTATTCAGATATTTTACTCCGGGGTAATGTACTGTTCTCTTTAGCCCAGCCAAGTAGTTCAACTATTCCAGACAAGGCAGTACTATTTAAGCTTATTTCTGTCCTGTTTGGCTGGCCAGACAATTTATTTGTAATCCCAGGACAGTACAGTCTTTTCCCACTGCTAGAATAACAATCCCTGTTGAGTTAACTGGTTTTTCTACTTAAGAACTTAGCCCTCTAACTTTTACTCTGTATTCCTCTGGTGCTCAGGTTCAAAGAATTGCGCAGAAACGTTTGCCCTTGTTGTAAGGACAGCCCAGTGCCTCCGTCAGTCAGAAAGATTGTTTTTCCCATCTGCACATGCCCAAATATTAAAATACTAATAGGGAATACGTTCTAAGATTATAAACCCATTCTTTGAAGCCAAGATCGGGAAAATTTCACTGATGATAGTCTGTGTTTACAATGCAATTAATTCCACAGTAATACATTTCTAAAGCACCTCCGTGCTGTGATGAATGAACTACAATGACCCTGCATGTGAGAAATGCAGGGAGATCAATGTCCAGAATGATGTTAGTGTGGAATCTTACAATTACAGTCTGCAATTCAGCACGCAGCTTACCTGATGGAGAAGCTGTGCAGCTGTGGTCCCCCCGCTTACATTAAAAACAGTGAAAGGCTCCGGGCCTGGAATTCCATGAATTGTCACTTTGTAAGTCACAGCAGCTTTCCTTTCCCCCATGCTAAACAACTGTTCAGACAACATTCAACAGGTTACTGAATGTTTTTACACAGGCATGTTATTTTTAGGTTGCTTAAAAGAAACTGTACACACAAGTTGGAAGGGCCTTGACAGAGCAAAGCTATCCAGCTAGTCATGTCTCTTACACTACAGATCAAGGCATTAAAAAACCCCCCAACAAACGAACCCCCAAAAGACCCCACCCCACCCTACCTTGAAGCTGAAGAGGAAGAAGAAAAAGGAAGTTTTCCAGTGAGAGTACATAAACTGCCACTGAACAAAGAGTAGACCTCCACATTGCTCACTCTCTGCATTCTAGCTGAGCTCAGACTATTTGGATTCAGCGTATGAATTACTAGATGAAAATCTATAGCTTCATTTTACCCTTCAAACCATTTAGGTTCTTCCTTTCTGCCCTAGTAATTCACCAAGATACGTGTTTGGCATGTATTCACAGGAGGAAAACGCCTGCAACACACCTACTGCACACAGTAGCACAGGAGGTTTTATCTAACGCTTCGGCAATCAGTAAAATGATAATATACATGCTTAAGGTTACTAAAACACAAGTAACCCAGGTAACCTAACATTAAGGGCTATTTAAAAAAAAAAAAAAAATCACATCCATACATGCATACATACATATGTATTGTCATATATATATTTTACACACACCTCCGTATGTATGTGTACATATATGCATACAGATGTGCACACACATATAAATATGGCTGTATTTATGCAAATACAGACTCCATCTTTTCCTGTAATAGAATTCAATTTTCCTCTCATTATTCCAAAGCCGTTGGTAATTTGCATCTTTCTTTTTTTGTCCCAAATGCATTGCTTGTGATTCATGCATAAAGGAATGCATGAGGCAGCTCTGAACCTTACTGCTCAACCACACTGCTTCTACAGCACAGGAGTTCTCACGCTATACCTAAATACACCAAAAGCCAGACTTAGAAAAGATTTACCCTTCCACAGTTTCATCCAGGTGGGAGAACCTGACTTCCACCAAAGCCCAAAAGAATTAGGCATCAAGGTACTTCTGAAAAATGTGCAGGTTTAGGGGCTAACATCTTTGAACAGTCTGGTTCTAGAAGTCTTCAGACCATAGTAGTCATTAAGACAAGAATACGTGGCATTCACAAAAAAAAAAAAAATTACCATAGATGCAGGCAGAGTGTTTCCAGAGGGACTTTCTTCCATTCTCCGACTGTTTATGAACAAACTAGAAATTTCTAATGCTTCATTGTGCAGGTTATGGAGCTGGACATGTCTATAGCCTAAAGAGAAAAAACCCTTCTGTAAGTACTTTGCCACATCCCAGGACACAAGTCTCATAAACAGAAAACTCAAATTTGCCATATTTAGAGCTACAATTTGCCACACCTATAGGATTTAAAGCTCTGTAATAACACTGCATTAACACTCTTTGTCATACAACAGCATAACCCAAATGCTATGAACTCCTGAGTGGCTCATATAGCTGTCTACCTTTGTTTTGCTGTAATATTCAATATATTAATACATGAAATACCTAAATATTAGAATATGAATGAAACAAGGACAAATTCTCATTCGGAAAATGCATGTCTATGGCCAGATCTCCTCATATGCAAAGACTGTTGTGTGGTATTACAGTGGCATGACTCGAACGTGGAAGTATTTTTACCGTTCTGCTGAAGAGGTGCTGGCAATATGGAAACTCGCTCCCCCAGGTGTCACAGAATTAATGATGCTTCCTCATCTCTCTCTCACCTTTTTTCACCCTTCCTTCACCTCTCCTCCAGCCACAGCTGCAAGAACTGCAATTCTCCTCTGCCCAGTGATCACCAGTTACAGCAGTTTTGTGGGCAAAGGACAAGGCAGGGAGTGAAACCACTCCACACTTCCTAAGGGAGCAGCAAGTCTCAAGGTGAACACAACCTCACAACCACAGCTCAGGATCAGAGCAACTGCATACAAGATGCCCCAGTCTCTGCAACAGCACAAGATCTGATTTTTTAAAAGTCACTGGGGCAGCTTCCAGCTCCCAGGGAGTCTATTAGATCAGCATCGTACTGCCAGGGCAAAGTATGTTGTCTGATATTTGTTCCCTGTCCCCTCTAGAAAAATGCAACCAGCTGATTAAAAATATCCCTCCGGCAGGATTCAGTCCAGGAATCTGCCGGACCATTTTGGCATAGGGTGTCACTACAAACTATACTGTACCTCTTTTTAGAGCTTTTAGGGGAATGATTCTCTGAGCTGTTACAGCTGAGCTGTTATTTTCAACAACTGCGAACCGAAGAAAGACCAAATCTTCGAAGTGAACCCGGAAAAGGAACTGTTCATTCCACATGGGGTTGAGAGTGTTGCGATGAATGGGCTTCGTCCGGAAATGGCAGCTATCCAGAGGCATCCCCAGCACATCGATTTCAATGCACGGACTGCCCGTGCTATTGCTGGGGCAGACGTTCTGTCCGGACACAATCTGAAGCCAAGGCATACACAGAGAAACCAATTAGTGAAGTAATTCTTTTACCGTCATGATTCTGAGCTAAATATTGTTTATCATGCTCCTAAGCACAGTTTGTTAACATGCTGATTTAATTACAACGCTCTCCTACTTTTGTAATTGCCAGGGCAGTAATTTCAGAAACAGAGCTGCTTCAACCCCCCCCATGCCATTGCTACAGTATCTTTCCTCTGAAAAAAATACACTATACATCACGAGCGTAACCATTCATGGCATCTGAAAGTTAATCCAGAAGGAATGTACCAGTAACGTAGTCAAGAAGGATCATATTTTCTTCTCCATTACTGTGGGGTGACGGTACTGACCCCTGGCTTGCTTTGGCATACACAACACAAGAGTTAGGTGTGCAATTACCGCAGCTGGGAGAATTCTGATTCTTATGAATCTCACTTTTCTGAAACATTTCCTGGAAGGGACTAGCTTCTTAGAATACATTTTTTTTTGGCCATAAATCCATGGATGATATATCTTATTATAAAACTTTAAAAAATATTTTTTTAATATTTAGTACAGGTTTTCATAATGGCTTTTTGTGTAGCTTCTTAAGTCTTCACAAATGTGTGAAACACTCAGGCTTTCAGGACTGGGTTTCGACAAATATTGTAAACAGTGAAAGTAACTATGGATACAAACCAGCCAATAAAATAAAATAAAGACAATTATTCGCTCATTCCCCCTCCAATTTCTTCTAGTTATGCTGATGTTCAGAAGTACAAGCAACAATTAAAGGTTCAATCTTTTCATACAGAAGCATGAGTAATGCTGGTTAAAGACTGTAGTTAAACGTTGTCTACTTCTACCTGTTTGGCTGTAGGAAATTCCCTTTTAATGTACTTACTGTTAAAGAATATATAGCAGGCTCCTTACTATCAAGATCTCTTTCTAACGGACAAAACTGCTGGTACATGGAACAATTTTTATCCCACAGAACAGGAGGTTTCAAAACATATCCACAGCCACCATTAGCCTCAAACATCGCTGCATTAAGTTGCAGAGGAAGATCTGTGAAAGTAAGGCAGCCAAAACTGACAAAGAGCACTGGTACAATGGAAAAACTGTAACAGTGATGACAAAGACAGGTTTTAAGTACTTTTTTTTTTTTTTTCAGTTGTGTACTATCAATTCATTCTTGGTTTTCAGAGCGAGCTGTAATTTATGTATCCAATTTATCCAATACTTAATTACACAAAACTGTAAGAACAGGTCATTCTTTTCTATCCCTTTCCATTATCTTTATGCAACTGTAGGGCTTGCCTACACCTGTTCTCTGGGAAGTTTCTAGGTATTTGCCCTGAACTGCAGAATGAAAAAGCATTGACTGTGTGTACCTTTGTAGATGATCTAATGGATCCCCCATCAAAAAGTTGAAGGAACACAAGATAGGATAGAAAATGACCCAAAAATGTTTTGATCAACATTAAACCAGCATCCAAGGTGGCACTTCTAAGTAAAAAACTAGTTCAGTACCTTTTTATACTTGAAATTATCAGAAAGGGATAACAGCTACTTAAACTGGGGAAAAAAAACAACCTTGGCAATAAAATAAAAATAACAATGGAAGGTGTTGCTGTTTTGTGCTATCAGGAGATCTGCTCCATTGGCATAAAGCTCCTGAACTCTGGGATCGCTACTCTCAATTGCCATGCCATGAACCTGCTTGTGCTGGGGTGCACAGACAGGTACATCCCCTCGTGACAGCAGGTAAAAGCAAACGTCAAATACAAGTTCACAGTTTAAGGACTTATTTCACATTTAAAATGTATTAAAACGTGCATTCGTGTACCCATACCATCTGTTTGGTAGTTAAGAGCCACAAGCTGTACGCCATGGAGCCAGAAGATCAGTGGATGGGGATTTGAGGAGTCAATGCGCGTGGCAGCGGGGTAGGTCCTCAGGAGCTGACAGGTGGTGTGCTGGATCAGCTTCTGAGAGTACCGCCTGCACAGCCGCTTGGCAGCGTTCTCGTTCAGGGAGGAAATATGATAGCACTTGGGTGTCCTTATGATAGCACTGAGAGAAGCTGGAGAGTTGTAAGGAGAGCAAGGATCTTCCCAGGTCTGCCGCATCACATCAAAAGGACCTGGAAAATAAATGGTACCTTCAAGTTACAGCTGCAGATCCAGAGACTCCAAGAATTCAATGTTTTCTAGTGAAGTATATGTGCATACTTTGGTTCTGGTAGAAAAACGTCATCCTGGAAAATGACACTACTCAGTATACGTGTCACATTCCTTCTTATACAGTAAGAACAATCCATGAAAGGAAACATAATGTTTAAGTATTGAAATGGTACTGTGATTAGATGTGCTAACAACCATCTTCATAAATAAATACTTAATTGGCATTTGCCGGAATAAAATAATGGAATAAAATTCCATTCTTCTCATTTATACATTTTACATGAGGAAGGAAAGCAAGATTGAAACCCATCTGCTAAGTCTCCAAACAGGCAGTCTACAGAGTGCCGTAAGAGTTAGGGGACAAAGCCAGCAAAATACTTATATCCTCTAGAATTAGAGAGAATTAGAGACTTCTTCATTTTTAGGCCACTGGCCTCTAGAAGGGAATCTAATCTGTCTGCTGCAGCTGTGCCCTTGGGCTGAAAGAAATGCAATGTTCCTTGAGCCAGAAAATGAGTACAAGAAAGGGTACAACTCTGTAACTTTCTGTTTAAGGCATTCACCTGAAAGGCAGGGGAACTCGGTCTCATCCCTGCTCCAGAACCTCTTCTGCACTTTCTTTGTATTTCTTTATATCTGTTCATACGCAGAAGTACAATTTCCAAGTTCACAAACTGAATCACCTGCGGAGTCAAAATACCTCCAAGGTGGAACATGGAAGTTTGCACAATTACACATTTGGACTTGGCTGAATTTGAGGCAACTAAGTCCTACTTCAGACACTAAAAATCCTTTTCTGGATCCAGCCCAACAGTTCTGCCTTCCATTTGTACTTTGAAAATATTCATTCATACCTTTTAAAATACAAACTTTAAGATACATCACTTAAAATATATGTTACTTTTGAATAGTTTATGAATTAGGGTCTTCATATTCCTGACCAAGTAATCCCACTTTAGCATTCCACACTCAACACTTCAGTTACAATAGCGTTACTGTAATAGCTGCTGCGCTAACGAAAAACCATTCCAAAGTTCAACATCTTACACATTGTAAAGTATTTGATCTTTAACAACTTGGTCTGGTACATGTGCTGGATTACAGAGTCACTCCACGTGACTGGTGAAAGAAGATGCTAACTTTACCTTTTCCAGATGCTTTGGCAAGAGTAGCTGACTCCCCAGGGCTCAGCCTGCCAGGATTGTTGCCAAAAATGGACTTCCTGCTTTTTCTTTCTTTTCCTCTGCTAGAGCCAGATGGGTTTAGAGTTGACAAGCCTGTTCCCATAAATGTAAAATGAATGAGCCAAAAAACATGACCAAGAGGGCACGACATTTTCCATCATATTTTACATTATTTTTGAAGGCATGAATACTCCTGTTATATAGTACACAGGGCAAGCAGTGTATTTTTCTCCATAATTTAATTTTAACATCGTTATGTACATACATGCCTTTATATACGTGTATACTATGTATGTTTATATATATAATGTATATAAAAACTTATATGAAGCAATACAGATATACAGTTATCTCTCTGTGATAAAACTTTTCTCCATTTTACTTTTTGGCTTGAGGAAAGTAGTGGCTCTGTTACCAAATGGTCCTAATTAATACTAAAAAATTCTGCAGTAACAGTCCCAACGTATTCAACCTTAGAATAATGAAAAAAAAAATCCTCTCCACAGAAGCCATAAATCTGTACAGTAGTGAATATAATGGAATTCATCTAGGGTAGGATACCTACATCATTAAATAAATGCAAAAATATGATTTAAAGATAAAATGTAAAGGAAAAAGCCCAAATGCTGTTGGTTAAACAGTTTAACCTCAAGATGTATTCAGAGTTTTCTTCTTCTGTTTAGAATTTGTATTTCAATGATGGGAAATATGGCAGGTGTGCAACATCCATTAAGCATTTAACGGCCAATATGTACTAGAAGTGGAGCTGGAAAGCTCCAATATAGCTATTATTCAAACATATGCATTCCAGCAAAATAATCATTAAAATCTTGATCCAAATCCCAGTGAAGTAAACAGACTTAATTTCCCTTGAGGTCAGTTTCTTTCTGCTGACTTGGAGAGAGCACATGGCAGACCAAAATTAAAGTCAGTCAAAACGCACGATAATTATTCTGACACACACAGCAGTGAGGTGCAGGATGCTCTCAGAGACCCAAGATGTGCTTGTGATATAAAATACAACAAAGCAAGTACACTGTTATTTGCCTAACTGTGACTCATAAAACAACCCTCATGAACTCACATCAATTCACACCTGCCTAAAGACAGTTCTGGACTTATATACTACTATTTCAACTACAAATGTAAATCACAGAGATGATACATTGGACTCTCTTCTACTGAAGTCTGTCCACAGCTGTAAATTTTCAGTTCTCAATCTTTACAGCATGTCTACATGTATTTAGTAAAATTATGCTGATAGTTTCAATGGCACCGCTTGGGTTAGTAAAATTTAGGATATACATAGACGTTTTCAGCATTGCAGACGTACTGTCTCTTTGGGCCAAAGCATACACATAAACCACAGACGATGGTAGAAGCTGAGATCAAGGAATATGAACTGACTAGAAGAATGAGGAGTTACGCACTGTGTGCTTCCAGCGCTATTTAATCCCAGATTTTAATGGATCAAATGGATTTGGCAAGCAAGATCCACGTTTCAAAATCGTGTTGTGGAGACAGTCACCGAGGAAATAGACTAACCTCATAAATCACCAGACAGTGCAATGCAAAACACCAGGGTTAACTGAACCCAATGTGATGGCCACAGGGTAAGCTGCAGCTGGGAGTTTTCTTTCAGTCTTTCCCATGGCCGTGCTTTGCATGTGAGATGCCTCCTCCCAGAGACAAGCTCCATTTTTCACTCCAATTTAAACTTAACTCCAAAATATACCATCACCTATTCACAGAGTCATAAATTCATAAAATAATGGAGGTTGGCAAGGACCTGGAATTCATCTAGTCCAACCCTCTGGTCAAAGCAGGATCAGCTTAGATCCCACCACATTGCACATAGATCCTATCATACCACCATAATGAGAGAGTACATGTTTTGTATTTCCCCACAACCCCTATGCCATATCCTTCAAGTTACAGAATTTAGTGCCCGTCTCTCATGTTAGATATAACCACACTGCTTTACTGCTTTCAGATTTTTAATCCAGAGGATGGCAAACTTCCCTGCCCTTCTTATTCTAACCATGCTAAAGAAACAGGTTAAACTGTAATTGTCACCTTCTCACCATGTGTTTCAGACCAACACTCAGTTATTCTGCGGGTTTGCAGACCCTGAAAAAGAATTTGCGGTACTTTTGTATATAGGGTGCCCTTTTTTATGCTCACTTTAATTTCTTGAAAAGTGATACCATAGGGGCAGATAGTCTGATACAATGGAGGTGGTGACTGAATTTCATGCTGGTTTGCTCAGGTGACTCCCTGCTCTCTGCACTTGATTGTGCAGATCCTGCTTTCATGTACTCAACTTTCTCTACTCATTGTGTAAGGATCCTTAGCACCAAGGCAACGAGCCATGTGCCAGTGGGTTATAGCAGTACTGTGCTCAAGTATGCTTCACTGCCCTCATCTTAGGTGACCCAAAAGAACAGACCTTCACCCTCTTACATAATGGTATGATGATATCCAACAGACTGAAATTGAAATTAAGCAAGGACTGTAGGGGTCAAAAACCACTGAAACAACACGAGCTGCGGTGGGTTCCTTGTTACCAGAGATTTTATAAACAACAAATGTTATTTTCTCCACATGATAAATTCTGTTTTGACCAGGGAGCACTTAAGGAAGTCTGTGTTACTCAGTAGGCTAGGATAAGTGAACATAATGGTCCTTGTCCTTATTTATAGTCACAAATCAGTGATTAACATTCAGGGACATAGGCAATTGTAAACACAGAATAGAAATATATGAAGAGAAATAAAGTACTTACACCACTGATCAGCCACTGACATGAATTCTGCCCTCCCTATTTCCAAAACTCGCATTTTCTGAGTTCGTTAGGAACCCGGTCAATAGAGCTACATAGTCATGGATGTACCAGCCTTGTTCTCATTATGAATGGACAATAGTGGGGTATGGCAGTGCACCATGTCTGTGCCCTCCAGCTGAGCACAGGAATCCAATCAGTTAGCACGGTGGCCATGGAAGTCTACGTATCTTGCAGAGGAGGCAGTATTTGTCTCAAAGGAGACAAAGTTTGTTGGAAAACTGATTTCTACAGTTTCATGTGTTCATCTGTGAAAGGAACTCATTTTCTTAATTGTTCTATTCATGTCCCCTTTAAAGCAAGAGGAAGAAAGCCCGTAAGGAAAGCAGGCATTTCTTTTATAACTGACATTACATTAAAAAACCTGAAATATTTTAAAGTTTTCTTAGAACATCAGAACTTCTTTGTGTGTCAGAATGCTTGGAACAACTTAAACTATCTCTATTTAATCTTGAATATCATTCTTTAAAAGAAAATATTTTATATGAAAGATATCTCATTGCAGATTTCATTAAAAAGAGTATCAGATTTGAATTTTTAGAAGCTGTTATTTTTACAAGTGACACCTACAATTCTTAAAGTTATAGAAGATTATAAAAGAATGTCTCCCCATTTTTCAGCATGTTTATCTTGCCTATTTGACACTATTTTATGTTTGGTTAGCTTCTCTAATCTGATTATAGTTCTGTTTGTATAAGATCATGATTTGGCAGAATCACTAACTTTTCCACAGAGAACCATTCCATTAAAAAGCAGATTTTTCATTCAAAACATTAAACACATCAATAAACAATAAGTTCTCAATTTAAAAGTATTCATGTACACAGTATGAGCCAAAACATACTCAACCTCTTGTTTCAGTACTGAACAACTATCAGTGATCTCCTCTTCAGTCACTCCCTCCTCTCCTTTTCCTCTGCAAACATTATTCTTCCTACTGTACAAGAGAAGACCCTCCTATTTCCTTAACCCCTTCCATAAAAAGTGTGTGTGAGTGTGCAATCTGCTGTCCTCACCCACGCCATGAAAAAGCTGCTTTATCCCCCCAAATGGCTCCCCTCCTGTCCACTTAGGAAAGAACAGAAGATGCAGCTGTAGGCAAAGGTGAAACGCGCTAAACTGAGGTCACTTGAAGAAATGTGACAAGCTCTTCCTGCAAGGTTTGAAGAATATTTTCCTTCCTAATTCAGTACGTCCTTACATGGAAACTCGGAGCTCTTAAGATAAAGCTTTCTGTTGTCTGTATTTGGCAATGAAGCAGTTGTCTAAGTTGTGAAGACTGGCAAATTTCACTTTTGTAAACATTTTAATATGACAAACAATATGTCTTCACATAATTTATGTATACTACTTCTCAGCCAGGAGCTATTATTATGTAGACTACCAAATCATCAAGAAAAAAGCTCCTCAACTACTTCAATTCAAAAATGCTTGTACTAACTAATTCCAAACATAAACATAATGTCTCCAAGAATTAGAACGCCTAAAGCAATAAAACAGGGCAGTGTACTTACCAGGGAACTTTACGGCTTGACAGTAAATGACAAGATCTGATAGCTCCGGGGCTATCTGTCTGCTTTCCTTCTTATTTTGCGGAAGGTAGAATTCTTCACCCAGCTCCATATCGTACACCTAAGTGACAATTCCAGGAACATACAATAATAAAATTACTGAATGTGAAAGTACTCTTGCATATCTTACATCCTTAAAATTCTTTATCTCATTCTTCCTATATGGTTTGCTGCCTTCACCTAACAGACCTCCGTGTGCAGGTTGATGCATCAATACCTGTTACTGATACTGGAATAGTGTGCGAAGGCCTCAGAGTCAGTTCTACAAACATTTAGACAAAACACATCTGTGTTCAGGAGAAACTACAATTTACTAAACAGCAATGCAGTGGTTCAGTTGTCAGATGATTTAATAAAAGCTAATGTGGCTATCTGATATCATAGCGTGATATGTTAAAGTTATTTATATATACAGAAAAGATGCTGAAGATTCAGATGAAATCTTCAGTTCTATTGATGTTAATGGAAATCAGGTATCTAAATAAACTCCTGGATTTAGCCTCAATGAAGTCTTTCATTGAGAGCAATGACAGTTAAAATTTTCAGCCAAACAGCCTGTATATACAATAACCTCTGAGGACTTTTCTTGAGCAGTATGGTGAGCATTTGTTCTATTTAATCTATTTTCTCTGGTGTGCTTCCATGCTTTCTACTATTTGTCTTCATTAAAGCGCATTTGCCATCTGATGTCTCAGTTACCTAAACTGCTCAAATCCTTTTGAAGCTGGTTATATATCAAAGTGTGGCTGAGAAGAAAGGGGGGAAAAAGCAGAACTACCTTTCCTTTATTATTGTAAGTAGCACAATCAGCCTTCTTTATTCGTTTGGCAGTCTCTTCATTATAGTCAAACTGCAGTTTATCACTTGATAATTTATTCTCAGGTCGGTCTTCAAGAATATTATCTAAAAATTAATGGGATTTTAATAAACATAAAGCCAAACAATTTCAACTGGAAATTTAATTTGAATTAACAATATTTGTGGGCAATGCTGTGAATCTTATCTGAATAACCAGATGCCAAAATAATGCATTTACTGGTCAAAGCATTCTCTTTTAGTAGTAACTTCCCACTTTAAAAATTTAATGCTCGGCTTTGGTTAATATGTTGCACTTCTTTAAAAGCCCATCCTTTTGTGCTCAGAAGATGCTTAAAACAAAATCATCTAATGAATTAAGCTTGCCATCTGAAAACAACTGATATTCCTGAACAACAAAGAATTGCTCAAGTCCAAACACAATTAACCAAATCAAACATGTACACGTCTTTGTACAGCAAGTTTTGGCTTTCCTCTCCTTACATTCACCATAAACAAATATTTTTTACATCTATAGAAATTCCTCTTCAAAGCTACATATTTATCAGAGAATAATATACCTACTAATTTGGTCTTTCTAGACCAAAATATTGTAACTGTCACAAAAGGAATGGTTTTATTTCATTCCTGATACTCCTGATGCTTTGACCACATTCTTTTTATGCATAACAAGTGTCACACATGCAGCCTTCTAACAGTTCCTGACCAGTTAACAATGCCATATAAAAATATCTCATTGCATTTTTAACATGAAGTAGAAACCATATATTCACACTGTCACATTTAACAGGCTGGAGATGCAGTGCTGATTTCATGCAGTTATAATGCTCAACCAAATGGCCTTTACCTTCCTGGCTGTTAGGAGCAGGAGAAGCATTAAGGACATCAGCTACAGGGAAACGGAGTCAGAGAGGGAATAAGAGTAAAGGAAATTAAGATTTACAGCCAGAGAAATGAAAATTAAGTGTCAGTTGTAAAACTATTAGCCTTATGCAAACCTAATGTATCAGTAAGGAAAATAAAACTGAAAATCTTTTAGACAGTTTACAGACCATTATTTAGATTAGTTTTGCCAAAATATTAACGTCATCAAAGATCCCAAAGAATAATCACTGTAATAAAGCAGTAAACCATGCTGCAGATTCCTTCATATATTGGAAGGTGTGAATGTTTCTTGCTAGCTTCAGATTTCTCAAACCTTCTTTTAACTAAAACATTGCTCAAACATCACTAACTGCAGTTAGCTTGCAATATTTTCCCGTCAAGTGTGTTAACAAAGATCTAAGTTTTTCACAGCAATTTACATGTACACTATCTCCACCCTGTCCCACACAAGGGAGTATTCTCAAGTAGCCAGTTAGGCCAACTTTCTAGCAAAATGCAACTGAAGGCAGCACCGGCACCAAACTAATAAATTTTCCTATTAGCATAAATAACACTGCTAGCCCTCAAGCAGTGTCAGGTCCTTAATTTTGTGACTGTTTTTTAAATCATTAACACAGAAGCAAGTAATGTAAATAAGAGACCAAGTGGAAAGAAGTCCTGTGCTGCCGGGCATGCTCGAGCCTTACATCTTCTCTGAACATGGCACCTAGCACTTAAACAGGTACCCATTAGGTTCAATGAGTGAAGTACTTTACCTAGGAGAACATGCCCAACTGCATCAGACCAATGGTCCATCTAGCTTGGCATTCTCTTTCTGACAGTGGCAACAGGAGATGCTGTTTAAACAGAGCATCCACCCACTAGTCATGGTCCACTTCCCTCGTACCACCCCAACATCCACAACTGCTGAATATTAGGGTTGTTGGACCGTACGTTTCTACCTATAAAATTTGCTTATGAACCTGTCCATGAATTTGTCCAATCCATTTTTTCAATCTGCTGATACCGTTTGCCTCCGC
>WAAD01018018.1:16094-48100 GCA_013389945.1 Fregata magnificens | reverse complement strand
GTTACCATCAGAGAGAGATTCATAGTCATAGTCATATTCATCCTCTTCATCTTCCTCCTCTTCATTGGTAGGCGTGGGGTTGCTGGCACCATTGCTAGCCTGTGCTTGCATATGCGCCAGCTGGTGAGCCTACAGCAACAGAACCACTTATTACATTATCGGTAAGTATTTTTAAAAAGCAAAAGAATTTTCATTACTGTTTGTATCTTATTTTATTTATATGAAAGCACTGAATATATATAATGAGAAATAAGTAAGATTGTAAAGATCAAACTAAAATACCATTGAATATAAAGAAAACTTGTATTGGTAGAAAAACACCCAATAAGATATGAAACCTGATTAATTATTGGAAAATGTCCACTTTGCACGTTATTCAGAGCAAGACTGCCTTTTTCCAGTCTGAGGTATGCTGTTTTGGACACAGTTTAAAACTTTTTTAAAAGATGGAGAATGTCCATATACTGGTACAATCGGTGTGATTTACTTATTCTGATATAAGAATTCAATTCTAATTCAATTGTGTTTACATTTTGGGTAAAAGCAATTAATTTTCAAGGATTCAATCTAATTGCTGACTAACCATAGACACTGTTAAATTGAGGCTACCAGAGATGCAGCCCTAATTTTTAGAAACCAAAAAAATTCTCATATAGGTATAAGCACTACTTGAACAGCAGAGTCCCCCTGAAAGGGGAGTAAGAGAGTATTTGCCTGGATTGAATATGAAAAAAAGAAACAAAGCAGAATTCTACTAAAAATTACTACATACTGTATATATACACACATACCCAATGCATATCACTATTTCTCAACAAACATGAATAGCAAATGTTACAGCCTCAGAGTGAAACTTCACTTATGCTTATCACATAGGGCATGTGGTGTTAATCATAATATTATGAAGTATTATAAAACTAAAATACATGAAAATTTTGTTATGCTGTATCTATACTTTACTATATGACTTGTTTACTTACTTGAAAGTGTTGCGATGCACTGTGAGTCTTCCAAGCATGAATATGCATTAGATTATTCTGCTGTATGTATCAGCAAAAACTTCAAACACAAATTATTTCTAACAAAAGTTAAGTCTCACTGCTTGCTATTAAGGAAGGACTTTACCTTTTGTTTCAATATATCCACCGGTGTTTGATGGGCTTTCAGCTTCTTGTTTTTAAGCAGGATTTTTCTTTTCAGTTGGCCAGGTGAAGGAAGCATGGGATCATCAGAAAAGTCACTCTCAAATAAAAACTTGGTTACCAGCTTATCTCCAAATACATTCTGAAATACCGAGAACACGTGATATATTATGGAAAATCCCAAGGCATGTGCTTAGAATAAGTTACCCCAATTTATGGCCTACCTTGAAAATTTCAGCCATCTTGCGTTGCTGAGGCAATGAACAGTGGTTTTCTATTGATATGATAATTGGCATGTCAGAAGTGATAAATGCATTGCGATCAATAGCTTCAACTACCTCCTGTGAGAAAGAAAGGTCATTGAAAGAACATGTGATTATTTTGCAGCATTCAGTTAACTTGCTGTTAGTTGAAAGGAGGGAAAGGAAGGCATCTGTTTTCCCCTCTAAGAAGAAAGAATCCACAATTTGCTTTCAAAACAAGCTCCTACAGATCAACTTAGCATCTCGTTACAACAGAATTGGTAACAGCTACTTATGTTAGTTATGTTGACAATAAAAAGACAGAAAATTACAGTACATATGCTACAAAAACTAATTTGAAAAGCATAATGTTTACAATTGAGGAGTTCATGTCCGATGTAGTCCATAGCTCATATTCTATTAGGATTCAGCCCATTAGGATTTGTACTTTGCTAGTAGACAAATTTTTTCCTTCATTAGAGAAAAAGGTACTGATTTTCTTCTCATTTGTTTCTATGTGCAATTACCGGCATACCTTAAAAGAGATCTTAGTAGTAAGAGTGTGCCCGTGATAAATGATAGGCATCCCATCATCGCCATCCCAGCAGTCTAATTCTACACTTCTGCAGCCTTGTAAAAGAACCTACAATGCAATTGAACAGTGTAAGCACATGTAAGCCACAGTCTCATGCCATCCAAGCAGAAGACAGACATTGCAGAGCTAAATGAAAGCCCAGTGATTCAGCAAAAGTGCTGGAAAGAGCAATGTCTGTGGAGTAAACATAGCCCACAGAAGCTACAGTCCCCAGCTAACTGCATTCCCTAGGTTGAGAAAGAGTGGGGAAATTAAGAAAGCATTTGTGTTCTTAGGAGAAGTACCATAAAGCTTTGAAATTCATGGTATCTTACATGACACGTGGAATCTGTTTGCAGAAAGTGGTTCTTAATGTATAGCTTAATGTTCTGAGGGAGAGAAACATTTCCATATTTCTACCTGCAAAAGCAGCTATAAAGCAACATGGCAATTTATTCCAGGTTGCCACCATGACAGCTTATGGGCACAGCATCTGCAGTTTGTTTGCTGGTTCTTTTTGTTGTTGTTGTTAGTTTTTTAAATAGAAGAAGGTCTGAAAATAACGCCTTATGAACAACTTCCATGAGGACAGTTAGAATGGAAATGTGCCAGGCCATCTTATTTAATGATATTACACTAATTTACATCCATCCATCCATCCATTTTTTATTTATTCATTTATTTATTTTAGAAAGCCTTACTTGCTAGAAAACCACTGAAGAAAGCGAAGAGGAAGTATGGAGGGAAAGATAAGCTAACCCATCTGTTGGCAGCCCAGCTTATTATTGCTACCGATATTTAGCATGCCTATCATTGAAAGAGTTATCTGTATTACAATTAAATATTTTACTGAAAACAAAGATCTCTACAATCAAAACCATTTCCAGCAAAAACATTCATGGACAAAGAAAAAATTACTTCTCCTATTCAAAACCTGAATAATTAGATTTCAGGCAGTTGTAGCTGGCACACCACCACTTCTGTGAAAGCCAGACACACTGAGCCAGAACAAAGGGCCCCTTCTCTTCTGGCGACAACTACTTGAGGGACAGGAAGAAGCTTTTCTGCATCATGCAAATTTTGGAGCCAGCTGAGCTCTATCTCA
Organism: Fregata magnificens; assembly: GCA_013389945.1. Taxonomy (NCBI): domain Eukaryota; kingdom Metazoa; phylum Chordata; class Aves; order Suliformes; family Fregatidae; genus Fregata; species Fregata magnificens. Next base: position 45,037 of record WAAD01018018.1, on the reverse strand, counting down.
CTTCCCTTCCCATCTATTATCAACACAATACTCACATCACTCTGTGCAGTGCTACTACAGAAACCTCCTTCACAATTGCATTATTCAATACAATCACGTTATTTGGGCTTTCCTAACACAGCCTCACACCTCTGTCTTACAACTCCAGGCAAAGCAGCACATGGGATGCCACCTGAGCCCTTCTCAATGGTGAGTCATTACCATTTAGAGTAATGAAAACAGTACTCACAGGAAGTTTGATGCTTTCTCTAGCATTTGGTAAATACACAGACACACAAATATATACATACACACAATCAAACACAGAACCAAAAGCCCTAGGGAGAAATTGTTCTCTTCCTGTTCACCACCAATCAGGCATGAAGTCTAAAAAACTGCAGAATATTCCTAGAAGTAATGTTTTTAGAAGTTATAGTTCCATTTGAAATTTGTCTTTGCAGTGCAAAGTACAGTATTTGAGTCGTGTTTTTGACATCTGAATGAACTAAAATATTATATCAGTCTTTCCTGTGGGAAAGTCTAATTTTAGTAGGTTGGGTCAGACCGACTGGTGTCTAAATGCTATGAATCTCAAACTAAACCCATTTTTTTGCCTTAGAAAAGGCATTTGAGCACAACCGTGCTTACAGGCAGCTTTCCCACACATCATGTTTTCCAACGCTTTGCAAGCAGGGGTTTAGGACATTTAGATTTTCAAAGCAAAAAGGTCATGTTTCTGCGACTTGCCAGTTAAACAAACAAGTTCATGTTGAAAACTACACAACAATCCAATACTGCATACCTGGCTGTAAAGCTCTACCGAGGACTCCCCTTTAAGCTGATGGCCAGTAAGGTAAGTATTGTGTGAAGATTCTATGTAGTAATAAGACAGTGGAAAGTGCAAGTCCTCAGCATTCTCTCGTGACTCATCGTTTTTGGAGGCAAAGTTGTCCTTATCCATCAAAAACCTAGAGGTGAGAAGATGTGAGGAAATTTTATGCTGTGCTGAGTATTTTGTGACTGTCATACAAACATCAATACACTGGTGTCATCTTTTTTTATATATATGTATATATATATAAAACACCACATAAATAATTACCTTGCAAATCCTTCAAAAGATAGCAGCCCCTGCTGGCACATATTCACACTGGGTTCAAATTTCTATAAAGAGGAAGAAATTTAAGAGATACATAATAATAATTCTTAGAAATACGGCATTTTCATACTTTCATAGTGTAGTCTGCTCATTGACTAACCAGTTAGTATCTAAAACCAGTCTTTTTGTGGATAAAGTAATTAGGTCCCCGCAGTATGCTCACGCTTGTTTTACAAATCACTAAACAAGCATACTGAATTCATAATTGTAAATCATAGAATCATTCCGGTTGGAAAGGACGTTAGGAGGTCATCTAATCCAACCTCCTGTTTAAAGCAGAGTCAGCAGTTAAGATGAAATTAAAAAGGATCTATAATCAGGCATCATTCTCCTATCTATTGTGCCTAAACACAACACACCACCATCTCGAATTAAAAAGATTTGTGGTATGCTAACTCGATGTTTCTGTAGAATTTCTGTCTTTTAAACTTTGCAATTTTATATTACATGTTGACAGTTAAAATATACAGTTTTTAGCCTTTGCTAACTGCTAAGTGGGGGCTTAATTTTGGAGTATATTAATTATGCATGTTTGGAGGAATTCAAAATTTTCTACATACTTTCTGATCACTTCAGCCATTGTACATAAGGGAATAAAATGTCCATTTGCTCTGGAAAATTTTTTATAATAAAATAAAAATATGTGGAAATGGTGGGTTTTTAAGTTCCAAATTAGGGTTAAGCTCTATCAAAGGTGGTCACAGACAAGGAGAAAACAACGCACTGTCATGAATACTTTTCCCAAGTGGTGACATCCCTTTCCAGATAAAGCACACAGAGCCAATAAAACTGTTCATTTGCATGATTTTTTCCTTTTTATGGACATATTTATGGACATCTGCACAATTTTATAGCCCAGAATAAAGACAGTATTAAATTTTAAATTCAAGTAAACTGTAGTGACAACATCAGTGCGAAAGGAGGTATCCACACACATATGCTATTCTGACTACAAGGCAGACAATGCTAATGGGGAAAACAGAACTAACAAGAGTTCAAGTAAAAGCAATTGCAAGATGTTTGTATTACAGACCTGGATAATACTGAGGATTTCATCATAGGTGCAGTGTTCTCCTTGGCAATTCACTAGGAAATCGTTTAGCTGCTGGATTCCCACTCCAAATATTCCCAGTGATGTGCTTTCAACTCCAGTACCATTGGTTACAATACTGGCAGCAGCAATAGCATCAGATATTTGCCTCTGGTTGTCTGATAGTTGCTGCCTGCTCTTAATGAATAAACCAAGGTCTGAAACATTCCTAGTCAACAAATCTTGAAAGAAAAAAAAGGAAATATAAGCTATATAATTATGTGTATTGTATATACTGTATAGAATATAATGTAACATATAATACATATGAATATCTGACAATATTTTAGCACTGACATAGTAAATTAGAACAGAACCGTCTTGTTTCTATGCACTAATAGAAGAAAGAGTATTAAGTGTGTATGAAAACAGTAGGAGAGGGCTGTAAGGGTTCAATTACTATAAACAAAATCCTGGAACCTTTAACATGGATTCATACCCTCTCACACACTGTCACCCAGGACCCTCCTGCTTCCTCTCACCACCATGAACAGCCTAAAAGCCCTTCCTTTGCTGTGTACAACCCCATACCCTTCCTGTGCAATCACCGTTTATCTTCTTCCAGTCCCATATGCCAATTGTACTGTACCCTCCCCGCAGGCTGCTTGGCAGAAAGACTGTTTTCTTTAAATGTGGACAAAGCTCCAGACTTAGATTATGGTAACTGGGGAACGTACAGGGGGACAGAGGTTTCCTTCCCCCTTGTCCCACATAAAGCAGATCTACTAGGAAACCAGATAGGAAAAAAACAATGAAATGAACTACAGGGCACAGCCTCCTCATTTCTCCTCCCCACATTTGCTCAGTGTTTCAGCCCTTCCCAAGCTCCTGCAACCAGATACAGATGCCTGTGTTGGGCCCAGCCTCTCAGCAACAAGTTTCATGCCTCTGCTATACCGGTTACAAATATATCTGGATAATGTAAAGGAGGAATACTTTTCCTCCCCTTCATTTCTGAACAAAGAACCTGTCTTACATCCTGCTAACTAGGTATTAGTGGAGGTACGGCAGCAATCCTCTGCTTAAACTTAAAATTGGTAGTTCTTTATGAGACTGACTGAGACACTTTTTCTTAAGGCCAATAACTGAAGCTGTTCAGCAGTCTAACAGCTGTGTTTTCCTCTTTAACAAACCTAAATCAGGCTGAAATCCACTGCTATTTTCATCAATCTTCAAATTAGTGTAAAGTGGAGCAGGCTCTAAACTGGATCGATTGCAAGGCACAGCATAGACATCGAAAAGGTCTTTCAGATCCTTGCGGCTACGAACACTGTGAAAAGAGTTGAAAAGTTCAATTTTTCCTCTTTTAGAAACTGATGAATGAGATCAGTACAGAATAAAAATATATTTTACCTGAAAGATTTGAAGAGCTCTACAAATTCCACAAAAGTCATGTTACTATCAGACACCATGAAGTTCTGAAACCCCTTCATTCCTCCTTTAACGCGGCCATGCCAGCTACTGCTGCTCCATGTGCTAAATCAGAGAGAGACTGCTGTGGTTTGGTTATATTACATTTCTACTTACTGAAATATTACACATTACTGCATTAACACTTTATTTGTGCTCTCCTTAAAGCATTTATTACCAATATCTGGAAGAAGCAAAGAAAGCAGTATCTTACAAGATGTATAACGACAGTTTGTACCTTCTTAATTTATAGCAGCTATTCTTTTCCCTCGAGACAACTGCAGACTTTGCCAGAATTGATAATGCACATGCATGCCATTTAAAACTCTTCCATGTGCAAAAGGGCCTGACGCAAATGGCACAAATAAAAGCATTCTCATTTTCCCTTTAAAGAAAACAACGCCAGTATTCTTGTACCGTAGGCTATGAGGTTCGCTGAAGATTTGCTACGGGAAAAATAAAACGGATGTAGAATTCCTTAAAGCTCTGTGCTGTCAAAATAAAATAGTAATATTCTGACCGGATATGCAAGAAAAACAAATATTTTCCTTATGCACCTGGAGTTTCTTATATCTGGGAGCATTAAAGGTCCAGATTTTAAGCAGCATAACCCTTCCCCTTTCCCGGCACTCAACCCACACTGTTTCCCAGCCCATGGGTTTCCCAGATACTTCCCAAGAACAGTTGGGATTATTATCAGATACCTCAAACACAGGTCAAGCTACAGTCCTTTTCTTCTTTTAGGCTTGGACAGCAGCCTCTGGAGGCCATTTCCTTCTAGAAATGAGATTCTAAAGATTTCCTCCTTTCAGCATTGTGGGCTGAAGGAAGGAAAGCAGACTGGAATTTCTTGAGAGCAAAGGCAGAAAATGATCACAGAAACAACTAGCTGTTTGGTGCTAATTATTTTAGCTGACTTGAGTAATACCAAGCCCATCGAATTTCTTTATAAGTGCAATTGTTAGCCTAAGCTGTGCAGCTGAACAAAGTTTCTGAAGCACAACCAGTACGTTTCCAAAAGCCACATCCCAAAATCTTTAGGTTACTACAGGATTTACACTAGTAAGTGTAGTTAGGCCCCAACTTGAACTATCCCTTCAGCAGTATGAACAAGTCCTTAGTGAATTTCGTGTACTAATTTGCAATGATGGGCCAAGCTCTTGAGCCCCTTCCTGGGCCTAAACACCAATGAACACACACTGCAGGAATGGGATCTGCCAGCACCAGCATCCTGAAAAGTGAGGGATCTAAGCAGCCAGCACAAATATCAAGAATTGTCTAGTTTAAACCATAACTAACTCCAGAAGTTACAGGATTTGTTTCAAAACCTCAGACTAGGTGACCGTGTGTCAGACTTTATTGCTCTGTAATGTTCAAATCCACAAATCCATTAATCTATGAATTCTGCCATCAGGTTCAGTACAAATAGTTCTAACAGCTGTGATGGAAAAACAGGACCAGCTTGTTGTCCAGTGGTCATAAAGACATTTGCAGCCTGCTGCAAGCAGGCGACTTTTTACATAAATATGCTAGATCAGATTCCTCAGTTCACTCCTGGCCTGGGACGGATGCATGCAATTGAAAACAGAATGTGATTTAAAAGTATTAAAAAATACCATCTACTTTAGTTGATAAAGTTCAATTTGTTTGACATCCCTATGGCAAGTACTGACATACTGCATAGAAATTTTTGGCTAAAATAATTCCTAACATTTTTATCAGACAAGAAAAATAAACCATGATGAGGAAAGTCTCTTGACTCCAGAAAACAGACTGGAACTGTAGAGTACCGAATGGAAGACAAGCAGCAGATGATAATGCTCAGCATTTCACTGGATCTGATCACTGAAGAATATGGGTAATAAATACAGGTTGTTAAAAAGAAGCCAAAAACCCCAAGAAAACCCCGCTGCCACCAACACCGTAATTAGTAGCAATCTGGATTATACCTGTATACAGCTAATGAGAGAGGCAGTTTACTCTCTCTTTGCAAAAAAGCCCCCATCTCTAATTTTCCATACCCTGTTGTCTGTTTCCCAGTGGCATTACCACCCTTTCCCCTGCTTCCTCCACCTTACAGGTGGCACTAGACTTCCAGAGAACTTGGGAATTTGCTGGATGCACTCTGCTTTGAAAGAATGACAGAAGACAGCTGCAGGCTACCCGTGTTTGGAAATTATATGGACATCTAGATTGTACAAGGATTTATTCTCAATGTAAATTATTTGTAAGGAGGTCGAGGATATTAAGGTTGTGAGTTATACATGTAAAAATACCGTTTTTCATTCTCTGCCTATAAGAATTACTATTATTTAAAACGTACAACAAAGATAGCCAGGTCCTCAGCTTTTTAAATTGCTATCATTATATTTAGATTTTTTTTTTTCACTTTAAGAAATTTTATTTTATTTAGCGCTTCTCACTTCGTGGAGATGATCTAATTTACTGGTCAAGTAAAGTTAATGCACGTATTACACAGCAAGAGAAAGAGAAAAAGAACTAGAAATCTCTCTTGCTGTCTTCCTCCTAGCTGCTACACTGCAGCTAACTATCATTTGTTGCCAGCTCAGCTTTCTGTGCTGCAAAGGCTTCTGCGCAGCCCAGTGGGACTCTCTGCTCCCCCCTCTCCCAAGTTCTGGGTTCTGTGAGGGATCATGCACTCACCTAACGTGCAGAACCAGCTCGTGTCCAACACTGCCTCCAACTATGAAGCCTTGTCAGTGTTTGGGTCTAAATCCATATGCTAATCTGAATTAATAAACTCTGTTGGCTCTAATCTGTGCAGAGCCATACAAATGCATACAAGCAGTCCCAGTGGATCCCGTATTTCCTAGGTTATTTCATTATCTAGGTCATTCCAACTTTCTGTTACTTTGGAAAATGGATACTTCATTTTATCTTAATTTATGATGCTACTGACAAAACTGGTTGGGTATAACTAAGCATACAACTTGATTTTTATGAGACTGCAGAATTAACAACAAAAATGGAGCAAAAGAAACAAAAGATGTCTGTGTTCAGCCTGTGTGGGTTCCCAAACTTGCTTTGCTTGTGTATCACCGCTGTTAAGGGCAGCGGCTCCCAGGAAGAATATTGTGCTGCTCGCAGTCTATATGTATGACAGCTTGTGGACCACTGCCCCAGTCTGCTCCTCCGTCAGTTACAGCTATACTGCTAAAAACATCCATCCTGCCACTTTTTCTGAGTGGGGCAGAAAGGCTCAAGTTCACATCGCTCTGCACTGCTCAGCAATTGGCTCAGGTCTGGTTTGGTCCCCCATGGTGCTTGCCTGTCTCTAAGACATCATTTTCATTTTTGGTGTGTGTTCTATCTGAAGTGGCTGAAATAAGCTGTGGCATATGTTATTGCCTGACAGACTGCCATTTATTTAATGTAACACAAAGCAATAGGACATGCCATGATTGTGGGTGGATTGCCTGAAGGTACAATTCTTCCTGGGAGCATGTCCTGTAAGACAGTATACTGTAGATGGTTTGGGACTGAGTAAGCTCTCCATCCATACTATCTAATTACAGAAGTCTCTGGAGCAAATACTCCCAGAACTGGACCTAAATTCCATCTTGGAGGCAAGCAGATGGTTTACTATAAAAGAGATCCCAGGAGTGAATTAGTACACATATAGGGTGGATGATCACAGGATTTTGCAGCAAAGTAGAGCGCCAACTATTTGATAGCTTAGACTTACTGATCACAGTTGAGGCACCACAGATACTTATTTCTTTCAGCACATGGGAAGTGTCCACACACATGAAAACCGGCAAGCACAATTCAGACCTAGCAAGGGTCCAAAGGGTAAATACCAAGAACAAAACTCTCTCCAGTGCTCCAAGTCTCTTAATGGCTCAGGAAAACTGGGTCAAGGTAATGGATAAAACATGTAATTCTGTTCTGAGGAAGATTTCCTCAGGACAGATGAAACAGCCATACAGCTGTATCCTGAGCAAATTCTAGCAAGGAGGGTCGTATCAAGTTGGGGAGAGCTCTACCAAGTGATGCTGTGGAGTTTCCAGACAACTTTGCCAGGGAAAACCTGTCATAACTGGGCGAGGCCCACAGTGTTAAGCTGTGCAGCTATCTGTACAGAAACCCAGGACTGAGAGGATTTAAAGGAACATTAGCTGTCCTTCCCCCAGGAATGCAAGTTCTCCAATGAGCCTTTTAATCTCATTTAGAAAACAACAATTATTTTGGCATAGAAGCAAAAAGCAGATTTAGAAAACAGAGAAGCATTTTCCAGAGGTAATAAAGCAGTATTTCTTCAGTTTAATGTAAAAGAAACCTGTTCCAATCCTTAAAAACATAAGATAAATGTCTTACAGAGATAAATCCTGGTCTGGCATGTTCATCCCATGATTGTGAATGACAGTGAACAACAAAAAGTAAAGAACATAGTAAGAGTCTCAAAAAGCAGTGTTAAAAGGAGAAGCAGCCAACCACAGATGTCCACAGGTGGCTCTACTACTCACATCTACTGCCAAACCCAACTGTCTTAAGTGTAAAAAAAATCCCTAAGAAATACACAATATAAACCATTACACAAGACGTCTCTTCAAAAATAATGTTCTACCAGCAGCAGTAACCTCTTCCACTGTTTACCACTGCTCTCCTGGAAACCCCAACATTCATACTCATAACCATACCTCAGTACTCATTCTGTTAAAAGGCACTAGAAGGCCGCTGTTGAGACCGTCTTCTTGTATGTTGTAAAGTACCACCCACATCCCTGACATATTATCGTTGATATATTATTAGTACTACAACTACTACCACCACCACCATTATTACCATTCATACAATTAATACATTAGTGCACTATGTCACTGCACAACCACAGCATGACCTTTTGCGCTGCTTAGTGACACAAAAAGGATGAATGTTCCAGGAGGAGAGGCCTGTAAGAGAAAGATTTCAAATCTGTTCTTCCAATTCCCCGAGACAGTACTGCAATCATCACCAGGAATGTCAGCAAAAGTTAATACTCCCCCAGGTAGAAATGACGTGCTGAGAAACGTCAGAACTTCAGTTCACACATCTATAACATTGATTTTCATCATACAGAAGACATCTATAGCTACGTTTTGGAGAGCATCTGGAGAAAGAGTTAAACTCCATATTTGTGTAGTTTTGGAATAGCATTCCAATCTGCTTCTGTAACAGACAAACTGAAGCATGCTGCTCAGCAACTTGCTACAAAGCCATCCTCAGATTCATGGTATTTTAGCTTAAATGTCCTACATTGTTCTACAATGTGTTTTAGATGTCTATCAAACGGTTAATGACATTTCTGGCATTGTTTTTCTCAGATTTCGTCAGTTTGGCATGAAAACTATATTTGATGATAGTTAAGTAACTTTTTTTCTTTTTAAATCAAAGCATTGATTTTGTCCTTACCTAGACTGACTCTTGCTTGAAGACATTACAGGAGAGGAGACTGGTCTTGCTGGTGAAGATGTTGTAGCTCCTAAATTAGGAGATCCAGATGCTGTCAGAGAGTGAGCTCTTCTTGATGGCAGGTTGTTAGATGGAGAAGCATTAATAATAATATTTTGATCTAATGGAAAAAACAAAAGTTTGCAGCACAATTAAAACATCTGGCCCAATAAAAATGCTTTTGTCCAAGAGACCTATCTCATAATTCATTAACACGTAGTAAGACACTAAAGGGATTCTAGATTTGTCCCAAGAAAGTAAAAAAGATACATTCTGAACAACACTTACACACCCATTTCATCTGAATGGAACGGAACTGCTACTGAAACTAAATGAAAGATCATGAACAACTACAGAAATAAATTTAAAAGTTTATAGAATTTGGAGTTTCAACTGCAAAAGTAGTTTTATATCATAAATTTATTTGTAACACCATAAAAAATGTCTGTATAAAAAGACTTTCAGCAAAACCCTGAGGGACTTTTAAGTACTGAAGCTATATATCTACCTGGTTCTTCTTGTTCATCAATATCTTGAGGATCCGAACCACTTCTATTACGACACTCCTTACAGCTTTTTGCCTTCCGAGTTGCCATTTCATCATCAGTGGCCTCTCCACTTTCACCCTAAAAATAATGAGCACCATAATAAACATCCCCAAACCACTACTCTTTCCATTCTTTATCAGTGCAATCTGTAACAAAACCATGAGATAAATCAGCTATTCCTTATGAAACAGGCTCCTGTAAGGCTGATACCAGTATAAAAGAGACAACTTAAACAGGATACGTAGTGAAGCATGGAACCATTAGGTGTTACCTCAGTTTGACATCACACAGAAGACAACGATTGCACCTCTCTAAAGTGGTGCAGCTGGTTTCACGCTGTTCCGCTGGTGCATAAGAGCCCTAAAGAGGATGGATCTCATCATTTGAGGATCTTCCCTACCTGCCCACTAGAACATGTGGATAGCGTAGAGCTGCTAGTCCCTGCATTTTCCCCTCTCCTGGCTATTGCTGAAAGTGGTTGAAAGACAAATGAAAAGGAAGGAAGAGAGAGGGGTCTGCCAGATGAAGTCCAGTGTTCCTGTCAGCCCCGTAAGATAAAACTGCATGCTAACCTGAGGCGGAATAACTGTGGTGAAGTTTTTGGGAACATGAAAACAAAAAGGAGCAAAGAAACTGACACCAGCCTCCAAACATCACTTTGCATGTTAATATTTTTATTATTACCAATATTTTACCTTTACACTGAGGTAGTACCTAAAGGTCTCAACAAGATTCTGTCGCCTTCTGCTAGCCCCAGTGCCCACGTCCTGAGAATGCTTCAAGCGTGAGAAAAGAAACCCAAACTAATGGAAAACAATAAGCCCAAAACCTGAAACTGCAATAAACAGTTTTAAAATTATCATCTAACTTCTTTTCTCTGGTTCAGCATACACGGTAACTGTAGGAAGGAAACAAATCAGCCAGATAAGGAACAAAACACATGAATAACAAAATAGTCTACCCTCATGAGTACTTTCTTCTTTTTCTTAGCGGCACTTATTCCCAGAGTGTTGTTTCTCTGTACACTAGGTTTCTCAGTGCTTTTGGTGAGAGTTCCCGTGCTTGTGTTTCTTGCACTCCATCGTCTGCCTCCAAACAGTTCAACAGCCTGAGCCAAGGTTGGGCCTTCAAACCTTCCATCCTCCTATGAAAATTCTCAGCGTTAACAAAACAAGGAGAATAAGAACAGACACATTTTCTGAAGCAATAATACAGACATCTCTAAGGAACCAATGAAAGACAAAACATATGAGGAGGCAATTTTTAATTACTGCATGAATTACCAAAGGGTTATTTTGTTTGCTATTTTGGGTTTTTTCTTGGCCCTAACTCTCATCACTCAGTATTTCAGCACCCTTTTCAAGTACAGTCATTGCTTTTTCTTTAATAAAATACTTATCCCAAAACTCCAAACATATGAAGAGCTTTATAATAAAAAAAGATTTAACTTCAGTGTATTGAAAACATGCAAGCTTTGACAGAACATTATGTGGAGAATCACATCTTATTGACTTAAGCTGTGTTACAAAGTTGGAGATTTGGCGCTCGTTTTTAATCTTACCTTACTTATAATAGAAACTAATTGCATTACATTACGTTGTTGACATCTTCGAACTTTTCTTACACAAAATTACAGCATCTTTTACCTGGTAAAGGCTGACATACTGTTTCCGTAGCCACTGTAGTCTTTGATCAGGGAATCTCCTCATTTTTCTTACAGCTTTAGTCAGCTCCAGCAATCCATCATATAGCATTCTGGCAGTATATTTTGGAGCAACAAAGTGCAGCAACTTATTATCAGTAGTCTGAAGTCCATAAAGTAGTGTTATACCATTTTCTTCAAGGGACATATTACAAAGTTTATTTTGAACACACACAGTGTGCATATCAATGCCAGAGTGTCCCATATATACAGCCTTGGCTGAAAACAAGTCCAAAAAACCTTCCACCAGTCCAGTATTACCAAGAAACTGGTATTTACCAAGCTCAGCGGTATTACCCAGCACACTCAGTTTTGCCTTAGCATTTGCAGGGCCAACCGTTGTGGGTTTTGTCCAAGTCAAAGTACTATTGTCAGGCTGAAGTTGAAGAAAGCAACGCGCCGAGAGATGTGTCTCCTGGTCATAATGAATGACGGTTGCCCCTTGTTGCATGAACTGATGGACATCAGCCCTGATAGATAACACGTACCAGGGAATGAGTTCTATCCCATGGCAGAAAGCTTTTTGTTGCTCTTCTGTTGAATTTGTGTCCCACTCCTTCAACTGCTCAAATATATCACTTTCAGAATCTGAAAGATCTCCAATTATAAATCTGTAAGTGGACAAAGATGAAACTTATATTTAGTGATACACGTGCTGATTTATGCTATGATTGATGAATATTTTTTCTGCTGTAGTTTAAATAAAAAGAATGTTATTGTCACTATATAATTTGGACTTACAGGAACACCTGTAGTTTTTACAGTATTGCAATTTATGTTATTGCAATTTTGAATTCATTAATAGATGCTGCTACAATTAATTATAACTCCTGTAACAATATAATTATATTTTCTTAGAACTTTCCAAACATTACATTAACAATAAAAAACTTCAGTTTGGATCTTAAAGCCAAGTGATTCCAGTTTCTAAATCCACAGCATAAGATTGCTTCAGTTGAAATATCAAGTACCATATGTGGAAACTGTTAGGAGGATCTAGTGGATTGAAGACAGGACTTCTAATCTCTGTTCTATTATTGATTTAATGTGCAGACCTTTCACATTACATAATTCCCCTATTAACACTTGTAAAATAGTGGTTAAAATGCATGCCTTCCTCATAAGAATGCAGCAAGAATTTTATTGAATACTTTCCATTAAAAAATTTAATTTTACTTAATCAAAATATTAACATGAAACTTGTATGCAGCAATCAAAATTTTTAAAATATTTTACCATAATTGGAAACAGTAGATACAGAGCAACAATACTGAACTAATAAATGAGGTAGTTTAAATAAAATTTCTTCCCTACAGAAGCTTCTAACATGTATGAATGAGCAAATGTTCAATATTTTGACACTGCTTTAATGAACATAAAAAAGAGCAAACTGTTCTGTGTACAGCAGAACTAATGAAGCACGTTTTCCTAAGGATATCTGGCCAATAAAATGCAAACCAGCTTCCTCTGAATATTCTTCAAGGCATCTTGTCCTAATACCCTCAGTGCTTCCCCCTCATATCACCACAGTACTCTCAGCTCCTGCCCATGTCCTGCCAGCTGAGCTAAAAACAATTCATGTTGTGACTTGGAACAAGTCACATATACCACCTCCCTAAGCTAAACAGCATGGATAACTATTAGCTCTTCCTCAAACTCTCCTCTCCCCAGGGCACTAATTAATTTGAATTTTTCCCTTATTCCATACATCGATTCTAATGATTCCTTTATGAATCCCTCTCCTCCAAATTTAGCTAAAAGTGGCCAACAGGCTGAGGATTTATTGCTTGTGGTGAGGGGACTGACAAAAAAAAGCAGAATAACTCTATCAGCCTTAACTGTAGCTCTATTTCCTTAAAAAATCTTCCTAAAAATAAAGGTCATGCATTATACCTGAGCTGAAATAAACTGTCTTACCAGAGTCTCCCCAGACACATGTACATTAAAATATTTACCTGTATTATACAAGACTAAGATTTTTAAATTAAACAAACAACTAAAGCAGCTCTTTCTTCCCCATGCCCTCAAAACAATCAAATAAGTCTCTGCAAAAATGCTAGAAAATGTATTCTGAGACTAGATATGCATGGCTGGAGGAGTCTAGTATAGTGGAGACAGAAATAGCAGAGCTTTGTTTATGCCTTATTTCACATTTGATAACACTGGCATGCTGCAGATCAAAAGGTACAAGAAGCAGGTAAGCCAAGCACACACACATCTCATCATATACAGAAACATAACCTCTGACATGAGCTGGCAAAAGCGACACAGCCATCAAGTATTGAGAACACACTTACAGAGCTCGGTTTGACTCAGAAGCTTTCTTTACATGGGCTGCACTGAGATGCAAGGAAATGAAAACAAAGGATAAAGGAAACGTTTAAACAGATTGCAGTTTGAGAGGGGAAAATTGCATAGCATACAAAAAGGAAAAAACTTGAGGTTTTCCCCTATTATTTTAAAAAGTATTTACTGTACTTAGGAAAGCTTAAAAGTGAAGATGAGATCAGGCTAATAAAGCGATGCATCAAAGTTTAGAGTATCTTAATAAGTCATTTGATTAACCATTCTATAAAAACTGTATTTCAAACTTGAAATTTTTTGTCTTTTCCTACCTACCTTTATTTATTTGAGAACTGTCAAGACAGAGTTCTAATAAAAATTAAAGTTTGATATTTACCTGGCATGTACAGATATTCAGGGTGATTAAACAGGTCACTGATTACAGAGTGATAGAGTTTATTTGCTAACACAACTGGGAAAGTAATTATACCCACTACCCACTGATCTTATTAGACACCTTTCATTTTCTTCAAATCAAACTAACCTATCAGCTTTGGTGGGTCCATGTTCCACAACACTAATCCAAATCAGCACACGGCAAACTAACTGAAAACCTTCCTTGCAATTTTAAAGTAATGAGAAACATGTTATACAGTGTATTTTTCTGCCTTTATGACCACAATACTACAATTATCAGGTAATACATAATTATTATTTAATTTGGATTTTATAATGCTGTATGCAAATATGACTTAGGTCTCACAGGAAAGAGACCTAAGCTTCTTCCTTAGAACTCTTCAGTTGTTCATAGCATTAAAAATAAACCAAACATTGCAACATTCAAGAGAATATGGCCCTTCTGCCTCTGCAGCAACTTGCTCCTGTGCTTCACCCAGCTCTCTGAAGGCCCAGAGAAGATATGGCAGGTGTATAAGGAATTTCCAAAGTCTATGAGGTACTTGAGCAAAATGAATACTTTCAGAAGTCTTTTTCTACAAGTCATTATACTGTTAAAATCAGTAGTTGCTGCACCTGAACTACAGATATTAATAACTGAGTAGCTAGTAGCCTGAATCAGGAAACATAACTTTAATTACCTATCTGCAGTTTCATTCATTTGAATTTTAAACTTTCATTTCAGTGTCATATTAGCTTATTTTTTTCGTTTAATTCTTACTTTAATTAGAGTAGAACTTGCTAGATTATATTTAAACATAAAGCACAAATAACTAATTTACCAAGAACTGATTTCATAAACAGATAACAAAGAGAACTTCAGTTTTTCCACATTGTTCTTTTACATTTAAATTCTACTTTGTTCATCCAAGTGGAATGTTCATTGTGACTGTGAGTTGCAAGCTGAGTTTAAAGCATATTAATTAACGAAAATAATTCCTGGAAGAAAGCATTGGAACTGAAGTAAGTCAAGAGACAATATAAGTGGACAGAAAAGTGAGACTGTCTTTCTTGGCTTAATCTACTGCTCCACTTTCCAGAAGCAATTAAAGCCAGATGTGAATAATTCTATTAGAAACCATTCTTTCAGGAAATAATGATTATTTATTTGAAATGAAATTTAGAAATGCATGTTAATGAAATAAACGCATTTAAAACAGGAAGATAGTAGTTCCTTCTCAGGCAGTCACTTATTAGATATTATGTGCAAGTAGCCAAAATATCTTGGATACTTCTGAACATATGGATATTTCTGATACACATTATCAATAAAATACCTGAAGCAGTGACCTAAGCATGCTCTTTTATGCAAGCCCTCATGTAATTTTACAGCACTTCACCTCTGAACAGTACAGTTCTGTTACTTAAATCGCAGTTACTCTAACACGGTTCCTTAGTTTAAAGCTGACCCACCTATGTCTATATGGGCTGCAACTTCACTGCAAAGCAACATTCTAGAAGATCAAGTGACGTCTTAAAATTTGCATTTGCCATATTTCTTGCTGGTGAATAGTACAGAATATACCAGGTCTTTGAAGTGAAAATCTGAAATTACTGAACACTGGGCTTTTACATGGGGCACAATTAGGTAAGCTTCTATGCAAAAAAGCAGGACTACAGCAACCTGAAAATTCAAAATGTGTACTGACTTACAAATGTTTTCTGGACATAATTTAAAAGCCTCAGATGAACATGTCCTTAAAAGAAGAGGTCTTTCGAAGATAATAAATAACCTTTATTTTGAAGGGGGCAGAACGCTGCCCAAGCGTGCAGAATATAATGTTCTGAACTCTGATAACAGATATGTCCTGGTGCTATTCCTGTCACCGCAGATCAAAATTGTGATCGTAACTGTGGATTTTTAAAGCTCTATGTGTAAGAGGAAAAGGATTTACCCTTATCGCGAGAGGAAGTAATTACATCACAAGGGAAAATATAACTATACAGAGAGTTTCCAAGCATTTGAGTTATCAGATACTCAGCATAGCTCCAGGGGGGAAAAGTTCTGAATTGGAAGAGGATAAATAGAAGGGAAGATGTTAAAGTTGCCCTTATTTCTAAAAGCGAGCCTTGGTAAAAGGAAATTAAAGATTTAAAACATGAAATATACAGGTGATGATAGAAAATAAAATGAGACCTACTGGTACCGATTTTTGTCCTTCAAAGAGTTTTTTCTTGAATTGCTCCCTTCACTAAAATTATCTTCACCCTCTTCAGATTCCAAACTGCGATTGCAGCTCCGAATAGTTTGAAAGATACTGTTTGCTGTTGATTCTTTTTCCGGATTATTTAAACCATCTTGACCTACTCGTTGCAAGAAATTATCTTGTCCACTATAATCTGAAACAAACTAGAGATATCTGAAAGATTAGTATAGTAATAAATAGAACATTGTGTCGTCTACTTCTCACTGGAGAAATTTTTACAAGAATTAAGAATATTGAGCATGCATTTCCTATCAGCTTCTAATGGGATTTTGTACCTATTTCCAATCCTGAACAGACCAAATCACTGCATAAATCAAGTAACATAAATTACAATAACTCCTGCAAACTTTTTAAATGCCTCAGTCTTAATCTTTTCATGTAACAGGGGCATTTTTCTTTTAAAACCAAAATGATAAAACTCAAAGGAATTGCTTCTTTTCATAGAGGAAAAGCTTGATCCACTGAGCTTCTGAATTCTGTTTTTCAGGAACTCAAAACCTTCCAATTCCCAATGAGTTAAGTGGAAGGTCAGAGCATTTAACAGAAAATAGTTACATCTTTAAGGATTTACATACTTACTTTACCCAAAGTATAACCACGATTCTTTGGTAATAACTTTAATTTCTCAGTACTCTGATAGTGAACTAGGTATAAACAACCAAATCTAAATTACTACAGTAACTATGGGAATTAAATTGAGGTCCATGTAACTGAACAGTCTGGTTTAGAAAACTTTAATTAGATTATGCCTTTATATAAAGTAACAAATAATATAAAATAAATTAGTATAAAATAAAGCACTGGATGGCTATGGACATAACCTCTTAGAATATCAATATCATTTACCTCTAGTGTTTCATCCTGGGAGTTATATCGTGGACAGAGTCTGAGGAGGCTTGATGCTCCATCCAAAACTTCACAAAGCTCTTTTAAAAATACACCACAGAAAGGAACGACTTTACAGCCTGGAATATTGAGTGCCCGGTTGACCACTTTCTTGTATTCAGATGATGACTCATGTTGTGCCATAGCATCTTTCAGACTTCGCATGGTTTCAATATCAGACTGGTCCATAAATTGCCACATTTTTAAAACCTTTCTTGACCTATTGCAAAAAGAGATCACAACATTTATTAAAAAAATTAAAACCAATTTACATTCAAGTTCAACACTTGCAGCATGTATGTAATAGAAGAAATTATCAATCATTACTCAGAAATGAATGAATGAAATCAAGGTCATTATTTTCATGAAAATTCTGGTTGGTGGACCATTTTCCCCCCTTTGAATGATTAAAGAACAAAACTAAAAGGAGAAACAAGCAGTCTGATCTACTGGAGTAACATCTGACATTTTAATAAAAGCCCAGCTGCATAAGACATACAAGACATTTTCATTGTGTCATTGCCTTAAATTTATAAGGGTCTGGAAAGAAATAAGAAAAGATTAAGGAAATGGCATAAAGATAAACCAGATGGTTTATTACAAATTCCTTTAGTTGTATTACGAACAATCCATAAAGTTAGCAGGTTTTTTTTTTTTCATTAAAATTCTTTAAAAGAATTTAGATTGATTTTTTTTTCCCATTTCACTCACAAAATAAATTATTTATTTTAATGGAAATAAATAAATCAGGACCGTGTTCCAGCTCTCAGGCACCAATGCAGTGCTGTGGATGAAAAGAATCTCTGATTTCAAACAGAAATAGCTCCTGATGCTCCCCAAGGACTGCGAGTACTGCTGGGAGGTCTCTCACCTTCTGAGCTGTATGTCTGTGCAATGGTATGGCCTATCTACCCACCCCTGGCCACAGACATACCAAAAGGTCTGTAGAAATGCTAACAGTAGAATGTCCTTAACCCCCCTTTCTGTCCTTGTCCCGAAAACACTGCTAAGCAGCACTAGCTTTCCTCTCCTCTCTTTCCCTTGTGCTGTGCAGATGCTTTAGAGACAAAATTAAGCCTTTAATTTGCTTTTCATTTTCCCTCATGACTTACATGGCTTAGAGACTGTGGATGCATTCTGCTCAAAAAGACTCCCCGTGTCTATGAGTGTTTCAAATCGGGTTTATATATCAAAACTGTAAACAAATAGCTCAATGAGAATCCTTACTAAACCACAAAGAGCGACAATACAAACACTTTAAAGCTTTGTTACACAAACACGATATACAAGGAAGGTAAGAGCTAAGAGATGAGAAATCTTATCTTAACTCTTCCCTGCTCAGTCAAATTTGCTGCCCTCCGAACCGCCTGTGCAAAGGCACTGCCTTCCTGCTCACCCGGTCCTGTACGCATCTGCAATTCTGTAGGAAAGGTAGCGACAAACTGTGTTTAACCCCATACTCTGTCGTCCTCCTGGAGACACTGCAGGTCTGGCTATATAAGACCATGACAGCATGAGATCCCAACATCAGTCAGTGTAAGTAAATTGGAGAGGTTAAAAAAAGAGGTTTAGCTGACTGTTTGGTTTTGTTGGGGTTTTTTGTTGGTTTGGGTTGTTGGGGTATTTTTTACAGTTTAAGACTGACCCTTTCAGAACGTTACCACATTTATGTTTCACTTGTGTTCTGGAAACTCCAACCCCAAGTTAAAATAGTTTCAGCTGATTACAGATAAACCACCGCTGCTTTCCCATCTTCTTTTCACGTTTTAAAAAATTCTGCTTAAAAAAAAAAAGTATGTTTTCTAATGTAACATATTTGGCATGTACCAGGAAAACCGATGGTGTCTCCACAGCATTTTGAAAAAAAGGGCTTTTAGCATGCTTCATTTTTCCAAAAGGGATTACTAGGAAGTCACAGGGTGAGATGATGTGATTTAGCCATGGATTGCTTTTTAGTCCATTGTTCTCCAGAGACATCTGCTTAACAGAAGCTGCAGTGTAATCTATCACTGAAAAGCCATTTAAAAAAAGAGTTGCCAGTACCTTAGTCCTGCCAGAAATTCCATTACAGCATTGTAGTTGCCCATATTCCAGCAGCATTTTGCCACATGTACTAAATATGAGAAGACTTCTCGTTTCTCCTCCATAGAACCTGCAGTCAGGATCAGCCAGGTAACCCACAAGCTCACCTTGTAAAATAAAACAGACAGGACAGTCAGCCAAAAAAATGTCACTTGACGGATAATGTGGAGGTTTTTTTGTTTCCTTCCATCAGGAGGGTATCAGTCAAAATTCTACTTATACACTCACGGCCAAATCACATATGCGTTGCAATCACACCCTACACACAGACATACTCACATTACAACAGTTAAACCATTAGCTACTCTAGAAATACTTGTATTAAACAAAAAACTACTGTCTCTTAATATAAGATATTCTGAATATGCATTCAAGCTGCAGAAGAAAATGGACAGCTTAAGGTAGCGCTGATTTCTAAAGCTGCCAGAGAGACCTGCAGTGTAAATTCTCATTAACATAGCTTACAAATCTCAGCCTCACACTGAATAACCCTTGTTCTTACAACACGGACAGTGAAAGTCAATAAATTGGAATTTTTATTTTCACTTAATTTCACAAAACTGGTAGTTGTATTTAGTGTACAAATCTGCTAATTCCTATATGCACCGAACATTTAGAATAATTCACATTATCTATTTGCAAGATCACAAATGAAGTAACCCCCCCCACCACCTTCCTAAGAGTGACCATACTACCAACTTCTGTTCAGTGATTTATTAATGCCAGAATCAGAAATTAACTTAGTGAATGATTCTGTTTGTATTTAAACAAACAAAAATCAAGCCTTCATTTTATCAGCGTGCAGATTTTCTTTCCAGTTTATGTTCCCACAACATCCATAAAAAGTAGCTATATTTCACATGGAAACCTAATTTAAACCAACTGTTCCTTTTTACAATATGATTCCCTGGGGGCTTGATTTTTGTCATTGTGTAAACACTTAGGAAGCCATAAACGTGATTTGTTTACTGACACTGAGTTCCATTCTTTGGTCCTGAAGGATTCAAGTGTTTACAGACAATACCACTGTGAGAAGAGGCTTATAAAAATTAGAAAACATTAGTTCACCCCTCAGGGGGCATAGACTTTTATTTTAAAAACTAAGCATGAGAAATAAAATGTAAATGCATTAGTACTAACAGGAAAAAAATCCACTAAAAATATTTAGGGCTTCCATTTATGCAAGTCTGTATAGACATAGTGTTCTGACCCTCTCTCTCCTGAGGGAGAAGAGTCAAAGAATATGAAAAATCTAAGTTACTATTTAATCTTTCTGATGCCCAAATCAATCAAGAACAACAAATCCAAAATGTGCAGATGAGAAGATAAGCCATAGCTCCAATATAAGCAGTGTCTATGCGCATACCAAAAAAAATCAAATTGTTAGGACTGAAGAAATGAGGTTATAAAATTATTCTGTCTTTCATGCGGTGAGGACATCCTTGCGAGTGCATACCACAGAGATGGGGATGCTCTAATGGGAGGATCAGGGGACAACGGACCCGTTAAGAAACAGCGTTCACCTGCTCTAGCCCTTATTGAACAGGTTGGGTATGGAAGGCAAGAGCTGGAAGAAACCCGCTTCATGTCTAGTGATAATTGAAAGAAAACAGGTTAACTGTTAATTGTAACTCCTGGGCAGGAGTGTCGATCTGCTCGAGGGAAGGAAGGCCCTGCAGAGGGATCTGGATAGGCTGGATCGATGGGCCGAGGCCAACTGTATGAGGTTTAACAAGGCCAAGTGCCAGGTCCTGCACTTGGGTCACAACAACCCCATGCAACGCTACAGGCTTGGGGANGGATCTAGAGAACAAGTCTTATGAGGAGCAGCTGAAGGAACTGGGGTTGTTTAGCCTGGAGAAGAGGAGGCTGAGGGGAGACCTTATCGCTCTCTACAACTACCTGAAAGGAGGTTGTAGTGAAGCAGGTGTTGGACTCTTCTCCCAAGTGACTAGTGATAGGACGAGAGGAAACAGCCTCAAGTTGCATCAGAGGAGGTTTAGATTGGATATCAGGAAGAATTTCTTTACCGAAAGAGTGGTTAGGCATTGGAACAGGCTGCCCAGAGAGGTGGTGGAGTCGTCAACCCTGGAGGCGTTCAAAAAAGGTGTAGACGTGGCACTCCAGGGCCTGGTTTAGTAGGCGTGGTGGTGTTAGTTGATGGTTGGACTTGATGATCTTAGAGGTCTTTTCCAACCTTAACGATTCTATGATTCTGTAACTACTGTTTCAGTAATTACTGTATGTTTTCATAACTAACATGGAAGAATAGAATAGAGAAGGAGCAGATAACAGATACAGAGCTTCCAACAAAGGTAGAACAAGTCATACATGTAAACACACTCAAGAAGCTTTCCCAAAAATAAGTAAATAAAAACTGTTCATATTGACTGCCCTATACAACATATAACTAATTGCTGCACCAGCTCTGAATGAGACTTGAATTTAGCTGAAATTTTATTTGAAGTGCTCAACTGGTTATTCCTAAAATGTAAAAACTGAATCAACAGAGTAGTGCATACCTGAAGAGCCTGAAGGTATGGAAAAATACAAAAAAAACCCCAGAGCATTGCATGACATAGGGGTCAAACGAAGGCAAACCCAGAATAAAAGGTAATATATTAAATGCATTAAAATATCAGAAATTGTGAAACGAAACAGTTAAAGCTGTGATTCAAGGTTGGCATAGATTTGTTTGTGTATGCTGGAATAAAATTACATATTGTTTTTGGATATTATTGCCATTTTCCAGAAATGGCTCTGTTAGGGAATGCAAATGCTAAACATGCAATCTCACAAAAAAAAAAAAAAATTAATATTTGTTTGGTATGAAATACCACGTGTGGTAATGACAGTTTGATTAATACTTGTTTAAACATTTTAAAGAATAATATAAAGAGATCTATTTTAATCAAAGGTAGCAAAGATATAAAGGTCAGGAGAAAACGGTATCAAAATTGATAAAGAATGTCTAAAAAGGCAATTGAATTCAGACTCCCCAATAAGGAGCAACCTTGAAACTAGGACAGTCACTTGTTGAAATTTTATTTAATAGAGAGTTTAGGACTGCTATAAACAGTTATGATGAACTCTTACAAACACTCTGTAAAAGCAAACAAAAAATTATAAAGGTCAGCATGAACAAGCCTCTGCAGCCTCGAGATGGCATATGTATATG
The DNA here is from genome assembly GCA_013389945.1 of Fregata magnificens. NCBI lineage: Eukaryota > Metazoa > Chordata > Aves > Suliformes > Fregatidae > Fregata > Fregata magnificens. Next base: position 22,607 of record WAAD01018018.1, on the reverse strand, counting down.
TAAGAGCAAAATAAGGGTGCAAAAGCTGGTAGTCTTCCACAAAGTTTATGCTCATTCCTCTTGCAGGACAAGAATAGACTTACAGAAAGAGCAGAAAACATTTACAAAATCTTTCACTAAACAAGAAGAAAAAATAAATTGTCTGAATCTCTAAATTTTAAAACAGAATGGGCAAAGGCAGATATAATGGATTGGGCAGAATCAGGGGACAGAATGGAGCATCTAGAGATACAACCCACTCTTGAAAAATAATGAACACGCCTGCTTCAGAAACGTCAGTATTTTCATATTTCCTGGAGATCAGGAAAAGTGAGGAACAGGGTGGGATACTTCAGTCACGTGCAGATAATGGAAAATTTCATTCATATCATTTTACGTGTTGATGAACTTAGGAATGAAACAAAATTGTTCCTCTACATATGCTACAGACTGTTTCAACTTACGGTTCTTCTTTTATGTCATATCTGGCAGTAGCCAGGAGTATAAATTGACCTTTCTGGTGGTTCTGAATAGCATCAGGTCTCCATAAGTTCTTCTATGAATTATTCAGAGACTGTTGGTTGATTCATCTCAATGCATCATACAGCCCCCAGAAAGTGGGATTATGGGCTTCTCTAAAAGCAAAATAGCCTGGTACCTCAAAACTGATTTCTTGCAAGGTTTCCTCAGTCTGAGACTAGAACAGGGATGATTAAAATGCAACAGTACTGTCAGAAAGGAGGGAACAGAGGAAAGGAGCTGTGAACAAAGGCTGTCTCATTTCATTCAGCAAGGTTATGGCCGAGTGCTGTGCCTAACATCTGCAAAACTTTATACTCCCAGGTTTTTTAGTGAAGACAGCTGGAAAGGGAGGAGAATTCAGTCAGGTAACAGAGCTGAGGGGGCATTTCCCCAAAATTAAACATGGTCCTGGAGCCCAGCTAGGAAACAAACACAGAATTAAGAAGCAGAACTATCAGTTATCCACTTAAAATGCCATAGACTATTTTCTCACAGAAGTTTTGAAGGTGGTAGATCTGGCTGAATCAGTAGTCTTCAAAGGAGCAGAAAATCGAAGCTGAACTTCTGCTGACTGAGGTCACTTCCCAGCTCTGAACTCCCTGAAAATTTTATTCTGCCCAGGCAGATTGAACTGATGGATCCAAGAACTTTATAATGAAGAACAGTATCCTAAATAAACGCATACTGAAATAGTTTGGGTATGGCATTAATTTGAGATGATTATTCATAATGGGCATAGCTAAAATACAGGTAAATTGAAAAGACTGTGATCTTCAGGAAACATCATGTTTGACAACTTAGAAGAAACTTAAGTTTATTAATTAAAACGTGCATTCATTAAACAATATTCAGTAAACATACTCATGAATTTTGTGATTTATTGATAAATATATGAACAGTCCAGAGTACATCCTCAAAGGAATGCCTCCATAGAAATCACCGACATTCTCAAATGACTGTAGAGCTGCCACTGGATCCCCAAAATACCTGATAATGCATATACTACATTTTTGCTGCCTGGGATGCATAAAGCTTCCTCTGCACAGATGGTGTTCAAGAAATAACATACTTTTCAAGATCTTCATTCAAATGAAAGTTCAGAATCGGGGTTCCTCAGATGTTGTCTATGTACATCTGAGCTAGATGCACCTGACACAAAAGAAAAGCAGAGAACAACTCTGTATATGTACATATTTCTTGGTGACTATGGAAATCACCTGGAAGTTGAATTGAAAACCCTGGGTTTTGCACTTTGGGAAGCAAGTAGCACAGACAGTATTCTGGAGTGGCACAGTTTCTCTGTCACTAAAACCAGGTGTGATCTCTACCTCCAAGAGGGGGTTTCCAGCAGGGTGAACAGAGCAAAGGGAGGCTCCATCCCGGCCAGAAGCGGGCAGTGACTTCTGGACACAGTCAGATGGATACAGAAAGGCACCTCCTCTTCCAGCAGTTCATTCCTGGATGGCTTGCAGAGCTACCTCCCCAGATGCATCACACCTGAGGAGCACCTAACCCAAGCAGGAAGCACCATCAGGTAGTCAGCTGCCTAGTTATCAGGCTGCCACTACATCAGCATCAGGGCTTTGCAGCTCTGGCACTGCCTGAACTAGCTAGCTCCGGGACCAGAGACAGCACACCCCAACTTAAAGACTGCACAGTAGTTGCCTTGCCAAGAAGATCAAAATACATTGCGAGTACTCATCAGCATGAGCAGTAATGCTTTTTGGACCAAGTTTTTGTGTTAGGTATCACTTTAACATCAGATCACAATCTACATATCAACATATTAATCATTATTTCCTTACTTTACTTTTTTTCACACTCGACTTACATAGTTCTGTTTATGTAACTCATTTTAAACTCCCTTCAGAACAGAAGTAATCACAGCAAACCTATAATTAGATTTCCGCCACACTGCTGATGAGTCTGAAAAGTATGAGAAAATGTATCCTGGCTTCATTACTATAATCCACATGATTGCAAGACACAAGAAAAGTCATAAATTGAAACATGATCCACTCAAGCTGATAATAACATCCGTCTTTTCATTCAGATGGATAAAAATGAGTGTCCTTCAGGATTACTGCATACTAATATTAAGTAGTAAACAAACCAAATCAAATCAAATAGATACTTAGTTAAGACTGAAATATTTTCTGGTGACCTAATACAGAGAAGCACTGACAACATTGTGCCAAATTAATTTTGGATATATTGTAAAGTAGCCTCATTTGGAAATTTTCAGAGATACAGGAGCCTCCTCCAAATCTTAGTCTGAGCACACAGGATCCGCATCAGGTGTCCGGGCAATGCAGTTTGTAGCTGAGCAATAACCTCAAGCACAGTAGTACATAAAGATCTGTACAGTTTTAGGTTTTTTGAAATTATCTTTATATCACCTCTTACTATTTTAATTGCACTAAAATCTATTCTTTTCACTAAACTTTTTTTTTTAAGGTTTTTAGGCTTATCTTATTTTGATCAAAGTTTTCAAATAAATTCAAGTCAAACATTGCTAATGCATTTGGGAAAGGCATATTATAACTCAGCACTAATCTTCAAACACACTGTTAATATTTTTAAGTCAGTGACTGACTCTCATTTAACGTTTCAACTTACTTAACTTGGAATTTTTCACAACTGTAGCAATGATAGAACTTTATTTAGGACAGACAAACCTTCCTTTTTCAGGACATCACATTCCCAGAAGGCTCCAGAGATTTCTGTTCTGATTTTCAGAATTCCCTTTTCATTTGTATTTGCTTAAAAAGGCAATTAAATAGACAGAAAAGTTCCTATAACTCAACTGTCAGAATTAATAGTAGGAATACATTTTTTTAAACTTATAGCATTTTATTAAGGAAAAATAAATAAACGCACCCTAAACTTTTAAGCATGGGAAATCTGTATCAATCGTTCCAAAAATAATATAAGACTACGTTTTTGACTGCCTAATCACTGAACTACCACTGATTTAAAGTCATGTCTATATGCAGGCAAAAATCTCCCAATTTGTCAGGGGCAGGATATAGCTCATTACTGATGCTCAGCTGCTTTTACTAATAGAATATGAAGGACATAAAAGAGACACCCATGATGGAACTTGATCCTCGAGGTATGGCACATGACCTTAAAGTCCTTACAAGTGTAAACTACAGGACTGTTTACCATTTACATACAGGAATCCTGCTCCATGCAGTACACAGGATGGAACAGCTACGATGCATGTTGAATTATCAACTATATCCCTACATTTGCCATGCATTTACTTTACTCCTTTTCTTCTTTTAGTCTTGTAGTATTCAAGACTATAGTAATTCATATATATCTATATATAAATTATTTACTATCCTTTAAATAGCTGCTAGAGAGTGTATTCTGTTAAGTTTTTTGAATGGGAATTAATTTACTGTTTATCTTTTAGCAGAATGTAAATGCAGAAGTGGTATTGAGGGAGGAAACTATTAAGAATCTCCACCTGTGAAGCCCAGTATTTTGTCATTTGTACTGCTTTACACTCATTTCCCCAGCTCTTAAGTTTATAAGGCTTTTACAGAAATTCCCAAGCTACATACTTCAGTGGGTGATGCTACATGGAAGAAATGATGTCTTCTATTTTTATATTACATTTTTTAGGAACTTCATAATACTTGAGAGATGCAGCTTTCAGAGGTGAAATTAGCAAACACAGCTGTCTACCTGAAGTTTAACACTTACCATTGCCAGCAAGTAAAATAAAATCTTTTGGCTTACCACAAAGTAAGATTACAGTACATACCTTCTCGAACACCTAACATATAAAAATTAGCCATGGATATCTTTCTATAATAAATTGTAGCCTATTTAACTACTGCCTACAATGGAGCAAGAAAGCAAGCCATTTTAATACTGATGAAATGAAGTGTGTGTATGAGAAGTCTCTGAATACAAAAGTAGTCGTTGATTTTTTCAGTATCCAAAGGATAAGCATGACAATCTGTAACCCATTTAACCAAGCCATTCTGGTTTTAATGATTTTGTTTGATAAAATAAAGAAATTTAAGTAAAATCTGAAGAACATGAAAAATCCATGTAAAACAATAGCCCTCATCAGATATCATGCAGTATTTATGGCAAGAGGAAAAAACATACATTATCTTGTTTAAAAGCAGAATTCTTAGTACGTCAGTATACTCTGATTTCTCCCTCTTTAAAAAAAAAAAATTAAATCCACCTTTCACAACATTACAAAGTCTTCCCACAAAGTAAAAGTGTTGTTGAGGGATATTATTCTTATAAAACTATAAGGAGCAGATTCATATTTATGAGGCTTTTTAAAACACTAGCAGTATGCAGCATTAGCACCAATAGCTGGCTACCATGAGTTCCTTTGCATTGCTAACTGTGCACAAGCCATGCACTGATGGGCTCATCAGTGCATACTGATGAACATACGGATCGCAGTATGTAACACAGAATTGATTACATGGGTTTCACTAAAGTTTCATTATTGAAATTTTTTTGGCTTTTGGTATAATATGCAACATAATTTTTTTAATCTGAGTTTTTTTAAATTGCCTATCTTATGAACAGATGGTTCATTTTACATGCTTGAGTGAAATTATATAACCTTACAAAGAACATTTACCATTTTAAATCTGATTAAACACTATTCCAAACAAGGACTGGAAACAGTTTGATATTTGTACAAACACAATTTTTTTTAAAAGTCTTATGCAAACCCATTTAGGCATTGCAAAAAAATGCTGAACTAAGAGACAGAGCGCAGTATTTATTTACATTCCATTATTTCAGTAAAATGATATGTTTCTGTTTTGCTAGTGAAGGTTTAAATTTGTGTTTTGAATGAACAATGAAGAAAACTTACAAATTTAAACCATTACAAATAAAACTATCATTATCATTTAGTGTCCTAAATAACCATATTTTTAATTAACTTTACTGAATATAAGAATGACTTAATGAATGATGAAATCACCCCAATAGCAGAGCTATACTGGAGCAGTTCAAACATTTTTACCATCCTGGCTTTTTTTTTGGCAATTCAGTCTTTCCAAAAAATCACCTTATATATTGAACTTCTTATTTTGCATTTTCAGTTCCATAGTGGGACTACCTTCAGACAGCTGTCTGAATGATCTTTCAGTCTGGTGCAACTTTCAATCTAAGACATCACAATTGCTTTGTATGCGTATCTCAGTGTGGAAAATGAAATGCTTCATTTTGTTTTAAGTTCTTATCGTTTTTCTTTTACTTGAAGCTCTGGCCAGAAAGATCAAGTTACAAGGGACTTTTTTAATGTTTATATAAAGCAATGCTTGAAATTATTTAAAATGTTTACATAAACATAAACGTTTACAACATGTACACTGAACTTGTGTTTCTATGGTTGCTTTGCTGTTGAGAGGCAGAAGAGTGGCTGGCAGCAAAAGCCATAAACATGCAAGAGTCTGGGAGGGTAAAGATACAGAAGAACAGGTTTCCAGGAAGACTGTGGCATACCATAAAGGTATGACACCAAGTAAGGACCACATGGCATTCGAGGTAAAGAAGCAAGGCAAACTCATAATAGCATACAGGAATCAGAGAAAAGAACTAAATGAAGAAGAGAAAGGCACAGCAGGCAACAAGGAGAGATGGAAAAAAGTATGTTGTTACAGTTCTCAGGGTCCCAAAAAACCACACTTAGGTACCATTTTCCTAATCTCTTCCCAGCTACCAGGGCTCTGCTAACTCTGCAGAATCTCCTTAATAGTTTCCTCCCATAGTTTTTTATACATCCATGAAAACTAAACCTCTGGTAGTCAGTGCTCTATCAGAGCAGAAAAATATATTACTACTATTATTATGTGCACAGTCTTAGAGAATCCAAAAGCCAATAGTTTTGCAAAGCTAGTTGTTACTATATTTCACTCTCCTCCTCCCACACTAGCCACTAATTCAGAATCAGCTTTTAATTACATTTAGTAACAGGAAAGAATATCTGTCTTTAGCTTGATCTACTGCCTTGCT
>WAAD01018018.1:3867-16025 GCA_013389945.1 Fregata magnificens | reverse complement strand
GAAGCAAATGAAATATCAGCTGTGTCTTGCTGATGAGTACATGTTGTGCCCAAGTCTCCACTGTCATATAACTACAGTTTTAATCAAACTTTTAAAGACTATGGGCTTTATTTATAGTTGGTGATACCGAAAGCCTGTAGCCCAAAATCTTCATAATAAATAAAAACCAAATAGCAAAATACCTTCTAATTATCTGAGTACACGTGGCACAGGCTACAATATAGCTTTAAATTCTTCTAGCACAAAAAAAAAAAAAAAAAACCAGCTAAAAGCCTAAAACATTTAAGAATATTTTAAATATCTACACCTGGATTTGCTTCTTCCACTCCTGTAAATCTGAATTAATTACTGAATCAAAGTTACATGCTAGAAACTGGCACATGTAACAGACCCACAGTTTCTTCTCAAATACATCTGGCTTAGCAATGCCTTTATCCTTATTTATATAGGGATACTATGCATCCTTAAAATATACAGAAAGATTCTTCTCTACCTGAAAGAGATATTCATTCCTATATTGTAACACTTCCAAGTTTGGAGCTTCCCTTACTGTCTTCTGGCAATAAAAACAGAGTTGGAACAAACAGAATATTCTAACAAACTTATTCCATAAAAATCTTAGTCACCTGCTGTTGAAAATTTGAACCAAATGCATTCAGAGTATCTAGAACAATGTTTTCTTCAAAACATTTATAAAGAAGTAACAGAACTACTGATGCTAACAGGTAAGGAAACAGACAACCCATAGGAACAAGATGTATAACACAAACAGAATTTCAGGTCAAATAGGTTACAGGGACAGAAATGTCATTCCCCTTCTCTGAGACCATTTGAAACCTCAGGCTGTTGCAAGAAGAAAGTGCGAGAAAAAAACAGAAGGATTCATTCATTCTAGTTCCCAATTTTCCTACAATACAGTAAGTAAAAAACAAAATTACTTTCCACAGTTTCAGTTTCTCCTTTAAATGTCTTCTGAAATATTACAAAGAATTTTTGTTAATTTTTCTGCACAGTACAGATACAAGAGGTAAAACCACACAAACTTTATGACAGCTGAGATTACAATCTGCCATCCTAGAAAATTAGGATGACCACTGAATCAATGAAAGTTTAGGAACATATGTGGGGTCTAAAAGCGCAGCAGTTAAACTTTTTCCTTTGTGTAATTTAACTTCTCCTTAGACTTTGTATATTTGTTAAATCTGATCTAAACTTCAGGATTAAGGAACAACTGAAAAAAGCTGCGTTTTAATCACAGTATTATAAAGGAACATTTCTGATAAATAAAGTTTCAATTTCAGCCACATTTAGGTGTCTAAGATAGTGCAGGGACTGCCTAGAAGAGCTGTAGATGCAGGTGAACACAATATAATTTTCCCTCCTTTCTTCTAAATCCAACAAAATTCCTTGTTTCGTTTTCAGTGTTTGATGCCACGCTATTGTATTACTCCAACAAAGTGATTGACTGGATCTGTTCTTTTCATGGGAATTAGCACCTTGCTAATTGCAGAACACCAGGATGCATTTCTTCTTGAGCAGACAAGCCTGTTTGCGTATTTTCATTAATTCTGAAATATGTGTATTTCAAATCCATTAGGAGCATGGTATCACTTCTCTCAGTTCTGTTCTCCTCCTCATTAAATACCTGATAATTACTACATAGTAATCTATATTCTTTATGTAGTGTAGTATGTAACCATAGTGATTTGGTAATACCTTTTGTCTGCACCTCTCATCCTTCTGTGGTTATCCATTTTTAACTTTTCCTTTTTCAAGTCTACTGCATCTACTCCACATGTTGAAAACTCCTCTAATTCTTTGATTATTTTTTAATTTAACTTTAGTTTTATGAACTATTTCTTAAACAGTAGTGACCAGGCTTTCTGCAGCAGCATTACAGAAGTTATTTAAACTTCAGTGGCAATCTCCACCATGACTATGATCTTTCTATATGGGAAAGGAAGCAAAGCCTGAAAAAACATGTCTATATATGTAAATATTACAAATCTTTAGTGACTGGGCTATATGTCATATGAACTTCTGTCTGTCTGAAAACTCCATCAGAGACAGTGAATCCTGCAGATAAACTGCAACTTTAGCAGATTATAAGATTCTTACTTGCCTGTGAATATTTTATTTCCCTGTGAATTTCTGTAGAGACTTGAGAGCTGCAATGACCCAAAACTTTTAAAATACAAATGAAATACAGTCTGAGAATGTATTCCATCCCATTTTGTGGGATTCAAGCAGATCATTCACGACTGACGTTTGTCACAACATATTTTTGTAACAAGTCATTGGGTGTTCAAGCTCCTTGTCATGGCAGCCACCTTGATTAACACAGTAGGCAATAAACTGATACTCGGAAACCCATGACAAGAAAAGACACAGGGAAATACATAATGCCTGAATCCCCTCTAGAAACTGTATGTCAGGTCTAAGCCATAACCATGCTCTTTTAAACTAAGGCAGTTTCTGCTTTCCAGCCTCAGCAGTACAGGATTTGCCAGTTGCATGTTTGTGCTACTATTCGTGGAGTGCTTGACAGTAGCTTTAATCAGTGCTATCCATCTTTCATGTCTCTGCGCTACTTACACTCTACAATTTTTTTCCCTATCATTCTGACAGTGAAAAGAAAAAATGTATACATGAAGAGGATCTAGACTGCTATAATTCCCATCTTTTGTGGATATTAATAAAGGTAATCTATTTCTCCAATCTTCGTTGTTTATTTTTTTAAGATCTTCATATATCAGAAACAAAAGCCACTCAGTTATTAGTTTCATCCAGTATCTGTGACAAATAAAGGTGTCTCCAGCTGCAGTAGAGGTCCTTGCTGTACCCCTGAAGTTAAGGTCAAAGCACTCACTAAAGCAATGCAAAACAGGGCAAGGTGAGCAGTTATCACAGCTCCCAGAGGTAAACGAATTGTGCCTCTTCCATAACACAGAGGATTCTGTCCACTGACACCCTGAGCAGACACTGCCATTATGAAAACTGCATTCAAGTTGTTGCAGGTTAAAAACAAATTGTGTGGCTCTTCAGGCAAGGTGTAAGCAGGCTGTGGAAACCTTGCCACAAAGACAGTAACAAAGGAGCTCTCCTAAACATTTAAGTTCATTACCTTGCCTTTAAAGCAGGAATAGAGCTCCTACTTTCAAAAAAAAAAAAAAAAAAAANGGGATTTTAAAAAAAAAAAAAAAAAAAAAAAAAAATCAGGCAAGGCCCACAAATTAAATTTATACCACCTATCACTACTTATTTTTTGCATTGTCACTTGGTAACACTAAGATACTGGTTAATGTCTGGCTGACTAAAAGCCTATTCAACCTTCATCAAGGAATGGGCTCACACATCCCACTTCAACACAAAGTCCTTCTGGCCTGAGGCACAACCACAACTTTTCTCCTTGCATGTTAAGTTACTTGTGATGCAAATTTCTCACTATATGCTTAACTCGGTTTCTGAAATTTTTTTAATCATTTTTACACTTTTCAGCTCCTCTCATCAGGCTCACAACACTGGGATCTCAGAACAATATCTATCTGACAAAAATGTATTTCCATTGTCATACTAAGAGACCCAATAATTTTCAGAAATCTTGTAAGACTCTCAAGATGTTAAAACAAGCTACAGATATAATGAAACACTGAAGTTGGCAAAAGCTCCAGTTACTGTCATCCTGCCTTTCTACAGAAAAAAAATTTTAGGAAGCGTTCCTGATGGATCATCAGCATTAATGTGATCGCTGAATCACTTCCAGTACTTTAAGTCAAAACACCTTACCCAGGTAATACAGCAAAAGAAAATGCACATTACAGGCTTCATCCAGTGTTAGACAGTATGCCCACTATTATGCTTTTCCACAAATGAGAACTGAGTAGGAAAAATAACAGCAGTTATTTATTGCACAGTCAGCCGTGTTAATTGTCTTCAAGTACCAATTTTACTCACTGCAGAGGGCAACTGATTTCTCATTCAGTCCTGCCGTTCTTCATAGACCATTTCCATGCCAAACGCTTAAGGCTGACCACTCACCATAAGTGCTTTCTCCTGTGTAAGTCTTTCCTATACTTTTTAGACCCCATTGAGGTAAATACTGTAATTCGTATTAAGCAACACTAACCAATTGTAAATAGAAAGGTGTAAACAAATGATTAGAAGATATTCATACTCTATGTATCTCACCAGCAACAACATTTAAAACATTCACATCTAGAAAACAACAGTTTTGTAACAGCAAACATATTTTAAGTATAAGGGAACCATGTGATGTTGCCCAATATCTACCACTTGATCACTTGCACTTCGCAGTCCATAGGAGTTTGCAACTTCATGAACAGGGGTTTCTGGGAGTTATTGGACTTTAAACAGTAAATAATACTAGTAAAATTTACCTCAATAAGACCAAATGTTTCCCTACTTTTCACTTAAACTCACTTTTTAAAAGGTATTTTAATAATTTGAAAATATTTTAATCTTCATGACTTTTAATTATTCATTTATTTTATAATACTCCTGTGGCCCTCATTCAATCTAAGGTTCCAGGAAAATGTCAGTATTTTTTCTATTAAATAAAGAAGTTCCTTTGTGTACCAAAGCAGCAATTATTGACATTTTAAATGACCTTGTCATTTTAAACAAGTATTATGAAGTGTTCCTCATTAATATGTAGTAAGTGTCAGAAATATTACTAAAAAGCATATTACTTTATGAAAAATCCTCTATACACTATAATTGCTCATTTAACAGAACAATGGCATGAAATGATTTTTTTCCCATTACGTATCAGAAGCCTGTCATCCTAAAAGTCATTCTGGCTCCCACATTATAAATACACTTCAGTATTTCTATAGGCAATGCCAAAAAAATCAGCAAGTGCTCACTGACTTTCGCCAACAAAAGCATGACTCTTTGCACAAGAATTTTCTTGCCATTTATAAACAAAGACATTTTGAAAGTTCACACTTGTGATTGGCTATGGCAACTGACAGACTCCACCATAAGATAAAGCAGATAGCAAAATAGTGATTTATCGCAAGCAGTAAATATTGTACAATAACTCCATTTAAACATACAACATCTACGTTCAAAAAAAACGTATTCCAGATTATATTTAAAATAATCCATTGCACTAAATATTATATAATTTATGCACCAGAGATTCAGGAATTAATTCAAATTATATGAAAAATTATCCTGTAGCATTACCAAACAAGTAATGCTAGATTACAAAAATTGCAAAGTCACAAACGTCTAACACTAAAAGATAATGTTGACTATTCTACCAAAAGGCAACTTTAATGTTAAAATTCTCATTGATGTGGAATAGTCTCAGTCATTTCTGACAAGGCTTTTTCACCACCTCTTGCTCTTCAATCCTGTGACTGTTTAGCGTCAGAACACATGACGGTCAATCTAATTTGTACAGCTAGCTGCAAAATGTCCTAAGAAACTGCTCTGGCATTGTGCCTCACCAGGTCATATTGGAGCTTGACCACTTCACCTTTTTCCCACTGCCCTCACTATGGTGATCACCATAAGCGAACCACCACAGGAAGCAGGACCCTGGCTGGGTCAGGAGCTAGATTCCTCTCCAGCTATACACCAGCCACGGTGTTTTCCTAAATACAGTAACTAGAGCTAATTTAAACAATTTTGAGGCTCTGCCTAAAGACTGAATATTGTAGTTGCAAATTTTATTTATGTTCCCGTAATAGGACTAGGTGAGAGAAGCCAACATATTTACATTATTTTAGTTCCTAAATCTCAATAACATGCAAGAAACAGGAACACTTCAAAACATGCTAAACATTCAGTCACTGATTCTTATTTGCCCAGGAATCAGGAAGTTCACTGGGGATTAATACATATTCTGCTCTATCTACTTAATTTTGTGCTGTCTTTTTGATACCTGCACAATTTTCATCTCTTATTAAAGCGTAAGAATGCAGTGGATAACAAACTAAAAGAGCATAAGTCAAGACTATCTTCATTTTATTCCACTTCTATGAATCTAGAAACTGCTAACATTGCATATGGTTCACACAAAAAAAGGAAGAAAGAAATTGTTCCATTTTTCTGCAGCTAAAACCCGAGGTTTTATTCAGGGGTTTTTGGGGTGGATTTTTTCTACCGTTTTCTCAATCCTTGATCAATTTTCTATGAAACTGATCAGAAGATCACTTTACAAAAATAAAGTAAAATCTTAGTAAAGAACTCATGATTTGGCTTATGGAAATGTGTCATGCGAAATGACACTTCTTTGTATAACAACATTCAAGACACACACAATGATTAAATGAATAAATAAACAGTGCAGATTAGTGTAGTTATATTATACAGAATACAGAAACTTCTAGTTTATAATACTTCTGTGCTGACTCCTAAGATCCTGCTTAGTCTACAAAAATCCAAAACAAATAAATAAAACTCCAGCTCCTGAACAAAATAATAAACTGACTGAAAGTATACCCCATACTGTCACTATAAATACAAAGAAATACAAGTCTGTAATTTTTTTCTTCCTGTTTATTTTACAACGTGCAAGAAAAACTTAGGTTGCAGTTTTCCAAACTCACTGAGCAAATCGGTCACATAACTCCTATTAAATTCAGTGGAAGTTATTTAGCTAAATCCCCTGGTCATCTTAACTTATGTTTTAAAAATCTGTCATTACAGCTAAATTCAGCTCTGAGAGATAAAGGAAATAACTAACCCACAAATCAGGTAATAACCCTTATGAAAAGTAATTTAAAAGTTTTGTCTTACCTCATTAAACCTTGCCACAAGATCCTCTACAGCATTATGTTCACCATTTGGGGAAGAAAGAATAGTAGCAGATATGGAAGCTTTAATAGACGGCAGCTTGCTTTGACAGTCAGCATTACCCAAATCCCTGGTTAAAAAGCAGAGGTAGTCAATGGGTAAGACTTTCCGGTAGAGCTCCTGCTCCTGCTCGGTCAGAATGCTGGCAACCTCCTCCGGGAACTGGATGAGGTGCTGCAGTTCGATCAGCTCTTTGCTGATACCAGCCACATTGGAGGGAAGGACGCTGGAGCCAGCCATAGATGTACACGCTTGACGTTCTAAAACAAAACAAATAAAAAATTTATTAGGTTTCGCCTTTAACTCTCGGACTGGGCTGTGCAAAAGCAAGACAACTTGTTCTTTTGTTCTGTTCAACTGTTCATTCATTTATTCAGCAGTACACTGTATCCTAACTACTTTATATTTAAACAACCTAATACGTTCTTTTAGTTGGGGTCTTTATGCATATCTCTATATCTGGTATTAGCTAGATAGCTGGTAACTGGGGCTTCTGGGACTGTTAAGCTACCAGCCAAAACGTGCTTGCTTCCTGATCCAAACACCTGCTTCAGTCACCTGCAGTCTTGTTAAAACTTCAAATAAAAGGATTATCTGGGCAGGGTGTGGCTCTGTTTTGCCTCCATATCAGAGTCTGCGGTACAAAGGGGTTTGAGGCCTTGACTGGGGCATCAGGACTCTACTGCCACAAGAAATCGTGTATAATGATCATGTAAAACCCATGTGGGTCAGCATTTTTCTTCATATTTCTCTTGCTATAAGATACAATTTATCTGAGCTCACTGCACTGTGAAACTAAATGTCTGAAGTTACAAAACATTTTTCATTCCTCTGGGAAAATGCATATATTTGGGAGTATGCATGTTTTTTCCATTATTACTAAACATTCATGGTACTTTTATAATATCCTAGCAGTGATGTCCCTTGAAAAATAAAACTTTTCCTAAGAAGGAAGACACCACGCTTTGTAAGACCGTGTGGGAAGCCTGAAACATCAACACAATGATTCCAAAACAGTGAGTATGAGTATTCTGACTAGATAAGTTTAGAATGGGTTCTCTGAACAATAATTTTTCAAGAATTACTTAAATGTATACACAGTCATAGTAGTATATTCTGTACTCTTCTTCCTTCCCAGGAAAAGGAGGGGGGTTTTTTTGCATTGCTTCACGAAATATCTTTAGAGATTTTTTGCGCACATAATGGAGGTATACTCCAGATCTTTTACTTCAATTTTTTTAATATCAATAAACTCTCATTTCATAGAGGGAGCAAATATCCCTTCTGTTCTCTAAAAGAAACCCAAGTTCATAATGACTGATTACACTTCATTCTCGTATAATAAACATAAAATATGCTACATGAGGTTCCCCTTGTTACATTCATTTTATGCAAACTATTATCAATCAGTGGGAAGTTAAAAAGACAGAAAATTGCCTTTTCTTAATATATTCTACTAAAAGTCAAAAGATAAATTATAGCAGCCCTAAATAAAGCCTTTGGGCTAACAGAACCTCTTGAGAAATTTTAAAATACATAAAAGGCTTCTGAAAGAGCCAAAGAGTAACCGTTTCTTTATCTAGACTGGCGAGGAAAAAAGTAATGGACTTAATTTGCAACAAGCAATATCCTGGTTACATAGTGGGGAACAGGTATAACTTCAAGGATAGTGAAGCAGTGCTGTACAGTATCTGCAGATATCAAGAAATCTCTGCCACTGAAACTCCTGCAAGAAAGATCAGGACAGGGAAAAAGACAGTTAAGAACACCATGTTGACATGTCGATCCTGTTTTGGACAGCAGGTGAAGCGCAGTGAGCTTCTGCGCTTCCTTTCAGTCTTGTTTGCTTTGATTCTACATGAGACTCCAATTCTGTTTTCTACTTCAATCTGTGCAGAACAATTCTGAAAGGTTTCGTAAGAAAAAGCTCTTAAAGCATATTTGCTCTGTTCTTGACTTTGCAACAGAACATAAGCTTATGCCAAAATAAAAACAATGCAAAATATAATGTTCAGTTTGTATTACAGGGGTTGTATATTTGCATAGTGCTTTACATATACAGACTGAACTGTCACTGTCACAACTAGCGTTACCTCAGAGAGAGGATGATATGGAAGGCATTATGCAAACATCCACTACCGCCCATTTGCTCCCTAGAAGTCACAGTGCCTCGGTGACCCCTCATGCAAGACAGCTCTTCTCACTCAAGGACATGCATGGGAAATACGAGGCGCCCTGTCAGCCACAAGAAGGCAGAGAAAGTACAGCCTGTACCAGCCTCTCCTGTGCCTCACTGCTGAAACTAATGGTGTACAGGTTGTGTCTATGTTGTCCATTTATTTTAAATCACAAATACACTTTTGAAGCTAATCTCCCAAACATCCTCATTTATTGTGATTTAGTTTACAGTCTTGGAGCACACAAAGTGGATCCTTTTCAGATGAAACTGCACCAGAAGATGCGCTCCCAGAAGGCAACTAACACATCCCAGTTGCTAACAAGCTGTAGCTGTCAGCAGCATCCGAGCTCTGGGGACGACATTGAAATCAGGGAACAACAGTTGGACCAGACAGCTCAGATCATGGCTTGACTGCAGGTGATGACATTAATGCAGGAGACAAGACAGCAAGTAGCATGGTCAATGCAATGCCACAGAAATACTGGTGCTTTGCAAATTCAACATTATTTGGTACCTACAGTTATAAACACCTTATATCTACCAATATAGTAGGAAAGGAAGGCGTAACTCTATAAGGAGTGCCCAGTCAAGCAGTGACTGATGGAAGAGAGATAACACATGAGTGAAGATGAGCTGTTCCCCAACGCACTGCTTGCTGACGAGATTTAGAGGTGCATTCTCAATATTTCACCTTCTCCGATACAAGATCAACTACAAAACCTGCCCACATTCACACTTTCAACAGATTTACATTCCACGTTGTCTCAGAACTTCAGCTTTGCTCAAAGACCTCAAAAACCGGCAAAGGTTGACACTGAATTTGCAACAGGCTAGAGCACTGTTCATCATCCTATTTGCACACTGCCTTGCCTAAGTATAATCACCCTTCAGGCTCTACTTATTACAACCTCTCACATTGAAGAACAAGGCTCAACACACTGAAGTGACCAGAGGTAAGAGGTGGCTCCACAGTGTATCTCTGGGCTTCCAGAAACTACAAGGAATACCTCATTTGGAATTTATTTCGCTAGACTGACTGCCCATTCATCAAGTCCAGCAGAAAGCTAATGCAGGGATTTTGAAAGCCTTTAATGAAACTACCTTTAATGAAACCTTCCGTAATGAAAGCTTCACAAGCCAGCTTCATTCTAACAGAAAAATGAAGCTGTCAAAAAGAAAATCTTTCCGTGGAAGCTAAGCCAAGATGATTCAAGTCACAGGCTAAACAAGATCAGCTACTGGTACTCCTGGATTTGGAAGAAAATAGAAAATAAATAAAACTCTTCCTGATTAAAAAAACTAAATTTCAAACTAGGATTTCTCAATTCTCCACTAAACTGGAAGAACTAAACAAGTGCTGCATCTTTAATATAAGAGTACATGGAACAAGCTGCTGCAGCAAGAGTGCAGCCGATATCCAAGGAGAGGCACACAGCCCAAACAGAATTCTAAAGGCTCACAGCTCATGGCTAGAGTATGGATATAAATACTGAAGAAGTGGAAATATAACTTATTTCTGTTGACTGTTTCTACACCTATAAATACTTCTTTCATCCATAATTCACATCTTTGCAAGTCTTGGTTGTTGACATATTTCACCTCTCCACATTCTGGTATCTTTCCTCATTCCAGTCTTCTGTGTTTTATCACAGAAAATCCAGGATCCTCATTCTTAGCTTCACCACCCTCCATGATTTACACTCTGCACAAAAGTCTACTCTTTTTTTTTTTTTTCTCCTCTCTTTTTATTTGCCTGTACTAAACTAGTCTTTTTTCCGGACTTTTTTTTGGTCTCTTTTTCATGTCTAAGACTTTTATCATTTTTCACACCAGGAACTGATCTGCACTTCCCTGTTTCTGCTGTAAAACTCCCCAACCAGTCTCATCCACAAGTCCTCTAGCTTTGTGTTGTCAGTTTATGTTCTTCAGGAAATAGATCGTATCTTTCTGTGCTTCAAAGAAAGACCAGGTCCTTAGATTAACTTGCAGAATGGAACTGCTTTCAGGCCAAAATCACAGTAGATTTTGTTAGATTTAAGGAAGGATACAATCCTCACTAAAATTAGCTGCTGCTACAGTAAATGGTATTACCCTTTGTGCTCTACCACATCAAGTTAATGCTAAAACTAGTAGGAAAATGAGGACCCTGACTATTCATTTGCAAGTTGCCTAAAGCTGGAATTGATAGCTTTCCTTATCCTTCTGATAAACAGCTGAAGCAGATAATCCTTTAAATAGCAAGCACTGTTTTTCTTAATCAAAACAAGATAACCTCTGCCTAGCTTTAAAAAAAGGACTCACGCGTGGACTTTATCATTGCTGATACACATGGGAACAAAAAGGCCTCGTCTTCTCTAACAAAAGAATAATCTATTTAAGAATGGGAGAAAAATATAGAATGCCTGCTTCAGCATATTATTCAGCCTAGGGTGATCATACACTCTAAAAACCACTGTCTCAAAAATTACTCATTCATATTTGTTTAAAAACTTTCTACAAGGTTTAGTAAGGAGCTCTTCTATCAACAGATTAACTTCAAATTAACTCAGCCTTTATTACTATAAAACTTAGAATTTCCATACATGTTGTATATTTATAGGGTCTATAAAAGCTATATTGAAAAAATAAATTTCAAGTATGTAAGTATGTAAAAACTGTGTGTGCATTATTGTGTGTGTATACAAAAAAGTCTCAAGACAGTCTTGAAAACCTGTTTTTTTCTGGTGTTTTTCTCTATTGAACTATATTATGTTTGTGTTCGCTATATTAGCAAGAGGTTGATCCAGTATTTTTTCAATATTAAAAACAGGGAGTTCACTTTAAAGAAAAATGAAAAGAAACTTTTATAAACAAAACCATGAAAAATACTGCTGGAAGGCTAGTGTTAATTATCTATAATAATTCATAGAATTTTTCCACATTTGTATGTTCTACTAAACAGAGTAGTTATGTGACAAATGTGATACGTCCTAACAATAAAAGCAAAATTATCTGTACGTTTACCATATTTCTTGCAAAGCTAAAATTAAAAGGTACTTAGTTATTAAATTTTATTTCATCATGCACAGATAATTTATTAATACACAATATGATATAAATGTTGGGCTGCTGCCATCAATTTTCTCTAAGCAGAAATTCAGGATTGGGTTTG
>WAAD01018016.1:51978-148887 GCA_013389945.1 Fregata magnificens | reverse complement strand
GTCTTTTCAGTGTAAGCTTTGTGTGGCGGCGACCGTCTCTTTCCCTGGTTTACAGCTTTGAACACGCTTGTTTTTAGTATACCTCTTACCAGCTAAGAGTCACTTTTTGAGTGTAAGACATTTCAAATGCAAGATTTTGCTCAGCTCTATGATGAAATCAAATAACATGGCTGCAGAAATAATGATGTTAAATGCATCCTTTGAAAATTTGAGGTAATAGGGTAACAGTTATTTGCTGTCAGTTGATGTTGCTATAGGAAAGCACATTTCTTCCGGGATATTTTTCACTTATTTTTTCTAGTTGTCATTATGAAATACAGTGTGACATTAATACCAAAATATTATCAGAAAAAATTAAGATGTTAATAAGCAACACAGCATTAGAACGATAGGACTGGTCAGGTCTTCTCTTCATTATGCCACAGGGTTGTTTTGCATCCTTGACCTAGTCTTGTTCCTTTTTATTCAAAACTAAGGCAGCAAAATGTACTTACCAGAGGGATACAGAAATAGCAGCACTTGAGAGACTTTTTCAAGCAGAAGAATGGAAACGGCTTCAGTACCTTTTAAACTAAAGTACCATTCTACTGCAATACTTTGGCTGAAGAGAGGAAAAACATTTTACTTCTTTAAAAGGGGGAGGAAGAGCAATTCTCCTTTCTAAGTAGAGTTGGTTGGAAAATTATGAAACCTTGTCAGTGAGATGCACTTTATGCTTTTGAATAATACCAAAAAATGTCTTTATTCTTCTGTATTTCCAAGAGCCGCTACTAAAGAACAAATTCGGTACTTCTATCTAATATTCACTAATTTGTTAGTAATTATCTAGAAATACTAAGTAAATATAGTCTAAAGAGATAATTTTTATTTTACACACACACACACACACATATCCCGTAGTAATTTTTTAAAGACTTCTGATGCACAGCATGAGAAAGTACTGCTGATGTCGGCAGAGCAGAGACCTCATCAGTGGTGTGCAGCTTAATAATTGTTGGGTTTGTTTGTTTACAAAACCTGTTTCTGTTCACAGGTTTTCTGGCAGATATATATTGGCCTTGTTACATTTTGACCATAAAAATCTAGATAATTGATAAGTAATGAGAAAAGTACAAATAATATGGAAAAAATACCAAAAATAACTGTTGTAATATAGTTGTATTAGTGCTATTGTATTGCTATGTCCTTGAACCACAGAAAATAGATCTTATGTATTTGACTTTGAATTGCCACGTAGCTTTCCTTACCCAACAAATACTTTGCCTTTCAAATATTCATGTTTTAGTCTTGCATTTCTTTGTGCTTTCTGACTCATGGAAAAGAAGGTGGTATGTATAGGTGTGATATGGGAAGGTATCCATGTGGCTCTTCTTTCTTTTCTATTAAGTTTGGGGGGTGGGCAGAAAGAAGAAGAAAAGAAAGAAATGAATAAAGCTCTGTTTTCCTGTTAGAGTCGCAGTGGAATACCTACGAAACTAGCTCATCATTCTTCTTTCAACTGAAGTAACGCGTTGGTAGGATGATAGAACTACTCCGGGTTGGACTTGGGGTGAGGAGGGAACCCCTGCTGTCCCATGTTGTGTAAGGAGCTCGCCGTGATTTTGGGTAGGAACCATAATGAAAGTCATGCCTCATATATATACTTGTCACTGAAAGATAAAATTTAATGTACATGTTTCTTCAAAGGGCATATCAAGCTCTGTTGATTTCAGGAAGAAAAAACACTGCTTTTGAATCTGGCATACTTTACTTTTCAAATCACAACAGTGTTTGTACTGGAGAGAGATTTTTTTTTTGTCTGAGAGTTGTAACTAGAAAAATGCCCCTGACCTGCAGAATTCTGAAAATTGATATTGCTGAGACTTGGAGCGGGTGGCTCCTGCATCTCCTGCTGAACCTAGAATGTGTTGACATTTGAGGTGTATTTTCTGTCTGATGTGCTCCTTATCATATACCCTGCTCTCCGTAGTGGTCTGGCATCCTCTAAATTCATGTGCAATCAAATGGGTGTATTGTTCTCTGATGGGTCATGAAGCGCCAGCAAACTTAAGTCAGAGGTTATGCCATAAATGCACGGCTAACAGATGAGCCATGTTTCATTGTGGTCCGCCTTGGAAGAATCTTCCTACACTTAGACTTTTTAGACATTCCTGCCTTATTGGTACATGTAGAATATGCTTTATTGTGCAAAAAAGACGCACGTGATATCCTCTAGCAGAAGCTTATTGTAAAGGATAATATGAGTTGTTGGGGTGAGGGAAACAGGTGACACCAAAGTGGGGTAGAAAATGAATCCATTACATACAGGCTTTTCTTTCCCACTCATGCCATCACTCTTTAATTTTTACTGGCATTAACAAGATCCTGGATTATGCAAACAATGTAGCAATTAGTGTAAAAAAAAAAAAATTAAAAAAAACCAGTTTTCTTGAAAACCAGTTTGAGGCACTCTTTATGAGAATAACGGTTGTTATGTTTATGCTGTGGTGGTTTGCAGAGGCATCTGGAGGAACACTGCGTTCCTCCTTTGAAGTTGCAGGAGGAATTTTGGGTAAGCAAAGGGTGATCATTGTGGTATAACTTTAATTTACTTCAGTCAGCCTTACAGATATAGAATGAGATATCTAAGTCTCAGGGGTTGTAAATAGCTGCAGAAATGTTGCAAAGATAATTTATTGTTGTATCTTAATTAAAACTATAATTAACAAATAAACATTTTGCTAATAACATGCTAACAAATTTTCTGAAAGGTAATATAATCAGAGACTTGATTCTTATTTTTCATACCCTTTACAGCGGTGTGTTTCCATTGACATAGATTAGAAGACTTGTAGGGTCGGAGGCTTTTTTTAATATAATCATAGTTAGAATCAGGACCAGAATTTCTAATTAGAGATTTGAAAGTTAGTTTCTTGGACCTGGAGCAACTATTGGCTTTATTTCTCTTCAATGAGTTTTTTCCCTTAGTAGTAAATGTTCTGTCTGCAGTGGCTATCTGCAGACTAAAGTTAGAATACAGCCTTTTTACATACTTTTGGCAGAAATGGAAGTATCTGTCCTGCACTACAATAATAGTAAAGTATTTCACGATGGCTTAGTCGACTGACAGCTAGAAATTAGCAGTCCTTACTAAAAAAGAAAGGTGTTGTCTTCCAAAATACTTTTACTTTTATTGTATTTTGAAACAGTAGAAGACTTTGATAACATGATGCATTTGTACAGCTGCTGCAAACACAAATTGGTAAAATAGATTTTTTTCATAATACAGTAGTACCTGATTTTCACAGATTATTTACTTTTAAAAATATGATTGTTCAATGAAGCCACTTGTAACTGTTTATTTTAAAAATCTCTCACATTTGTAAACTGCTTTGTGATTCTAAGCAAATTGGAGCTCTGGGAGTGTAAAGCATATTTATTAAATGTTTTGGCCTGTAGAAAATGTTTTTCAAAGGCTTTGTTCACCCACAACGTTCTGAAAGTACACACCAATAAAAGGGCTTCATCCTCTGACTGCAGGGAGCTAAGTTCTCTAACAAAAGAAGTCACCTGGAGGAATGAGAAGAGGTGATAGAAGGACATCTTTTGGCTGGCAAAGTCAGGGCTTCATGTTTAATTTAAAAAAACATTAAACTTTTCATGTTTAATTTAAGGAAACAGTAGAATGTTGGGATTTATAATCCTAATGATGCTATGTTAGTGCTACATGATGTTAGTGGCATGCCTGCTATACAGGCTGCAGATGAATAGAAACGTTTTACTAAAAATGCCTTTCTTTTTGTTACTGAGAAAAAAAGGAGAAAACAGCTAAGGCAGCAACAACAAAAACAACACATTAGGCATGCACTACTAGTCTAGCTAATTCTAGGGGTGCTATTAGCAGACATTTAGGCAAATCTATTAACATTTAGCATCAGCACAAATGCAATTGCATTCCTACTTTTCATGTTTCTGGCAAAATATGCATGGCCATTCAAGGGAGGAAAAGGACATTGGAGCCATTTGTTAGGTAGTACAGCCTAAATGGGGAAAGAAGTTTTAGGAAAATTGTTAAATTGAAAAAGAAACTTCACTCAAAAAGTGTTACTTAAAAAGGGAGCTAGATTTCTTAAGGAATAATGCTGATCAGGTGTTTGGCTGGCATTTTCTGTGCTTCACCACTGATTTTAATTTTTAAACAAGTCTTAAGCTTTTAACACACTTCTATATTTAACTCTTCATTTGTTTTATTCTTGGAATCTGGGAATACCTTTTGAAAAAGGTATACAAAGTAGTCTTTTTGAGGTGCATCCATTGTGCAGTTCAAGTTAAAAATATTTTTAAAAATACTTTTCATCTTCCGAGATATACCAGGCAACTCTACAGCAGAACAGGCTGAAGGGGTAGCTACAGTAATTGTCTTACTTTTGACAGTGACAAAGGGCAAATGCTTTATTGTAAGTCATAAAATATCGATAGTGTACACATATTGTAATGTGATGCTGTAAATGGGAAAATTCTTCCTAACTCCAGCTTAGGGTTTTTGTGGGTTGACTGACATAATAAATTATACGATAGAAAATTTCTCTTCAGCTTTACAGTTAAAGTAAAATATTTTGAAAAAAAGCTGTCATGGATTCTAACTGTTACGATTATTTTTTTTAAGCACTGGAGTTTATCGTGTACCTTTTACTTAAGGGCTCAACATTTTTTTTAAATGTCTGGCTGCATAGTCCTTATAAATTTACTATCACTGATATTACAGGGGTTCCCTGCTAAAAAAGAAAACAAACAAATCATCATTATTCAACTGTTTCTATTTTTAAAAATATCAGTTTGTATTTTACCGGTTATCTTGTTCTTTGAGCTACCCAACTTGGGACTTGGTATCAGGAAGGAGAATTTGTGAGCCAAAATAGAAGAGGCCCTACGCGTACTTAATGATTATAGATCTGTTACCTGCTCTGCCTGGTCCTCTCCTCAGTTGCTCTAAATGGTGCTAATTTGTTGTGGCCTCTTGGTCCTTTGGAGACCCCAGAGCTCCCGGAGGCATTCATAATGCTTGTTGCCCGTTCAGGCCCTTTTGCTTTTTCCAGCTATGTAAAGCATTACTGAGTGGAGAAGAGATTTCTGACAAAGTGTAGCATTAATCCTTTTTCTGAGGTTGAGAGCTGTCTACATTAACTGTTACTATTTTTCTCTGTCTCCTGCTCCAGTACTGGGGTAGGCCTGATTTTCATCTTCGTTTCAGTACTGTATACTGAGTTTAATCGTACTGAATCAGTGGAGTTATAGCAAATGAAATACTGAGTCTCGTCCAGGGTTTTTATTATATTGGTTTAGAAACACTGTTTGTTGTAGGGTTGTGCTGTTAGAATGTCTAAGATCTATTACGGTAGAAAGGCATGGGTTTTGTCTGATTTTACAACTCTACGCTTTTGTTCTGTCCTTTCCAACTTTACCATTGTGTTTTGGAAGTCTTTCCCTCACACCCCCACCTAGCGCCCTTTGCATCCTTCCATCCCCAAGGAAAGTTTCATAGTTGAAGATAAACCAGGTCTCAAGAGCTGTGACCTGGAATGGCCTGTGGCCAGGAAAGGTGAAACCCGTTTGGCTCTCTGTCCCTGTCTCCCTCCCCTCCGAGACTTGGCTGCTCGGTCCTTTCTCACACCTACGGGGTGCCAGCTTGGGGATCCGGCTGTGGGGAGGAAGAGGTGGTACCTAACACGGTGGGAACGGGCAGAAACTCAGAGGTGTGCTTGTGAGCCCTTGTTGGTCACAAGGTTCCTGGAACCACTGAAGAATATAGTGGTGTTGACAGAGGAAGAGATGAGGAATTGGAGAGTTTCCGAGCTGAAGTGAGGGGCCATGCCCTCCCTCCATCTTCTTTCATCTGAGGCTTCTCCAGATGAGCCCCTTGCTTAGGTCTTTATTCACCTTTTTAAACTTTCTTCTTTGTTACTAAAATTCTGTAGGGCTTCTAGCTATAAAATTCCTGTAGCCATTCTTGTTTGTTATTTAATTCCTCAAGCAGTTGCTTTGCTGTATACTACTACTATTTTTTTTTTTTTTTAATAATTTCTTCTCTTTCAGTGAGGAAGGCAAGAATCACGTTTGTATGAGCCACATACTTTGTTATGCTAACACAAATTTTGTACTTATCATGTACAGATTTAAGTGATTATTTATATAAAACGTGTGAGAATAAATTCTTCCTCTGCTTGTCTGTTGAGACTTAAATTCAAGATTCTGAATTTTTCTACACGCAGCAGCTAATGATTTAATTTGTATTGGTGGCAGCTTAAATCCTGTCACTGCTCAAATGGCATTGACTGCTGCTATAAAAATACACAACCGTGAAATAAATCCCAGATTGTTATTTAAAAAAAAAAAAAAAACCCAAACCAGCTTTAAATACTTCATTTCTCAATTAGATATTAATCTTGTAAAGTGAACTGCTTAAATGTAAAAGAAGAGTAAATAAACTATTCTTCTTGCAGAATCCTTTAATGTATCTCTCAAAATTCAAATTTCATCTGGAATACTAATGTTACATTTGTAGGTTTCAGAGGATTTGGGACCTTTTACGCTGTCTTTTAAAATTTTTCTTCTACCTTTTGACACATTTTGGGAAAGCATAATGAACTTCTGTTGAAGGCAGCAGAATTTGAAAGTGTTCAACGGTATCAAGCATGATGCCAGAAAGAGTGCAAAGTCTTTTAAGTGATCATAACAAAAGTTGATCTAGAAGCCCCCAATTTTTTTTCTTATTTTTTTCTGAGGCATATTTCACATAGGAGCTGATTTTCTTCCAGCACATCATAAAGTATTTCAGGGACCGTGCTGACAGCACCATAGAAATTTGAAACCCACCTTAGAGCGTGGCACTGGAGTGATTCCTAGTTTGAAAAATCCTCGAAGAAGTAAGAAGAGACTTTGGGGAAAAATACTCATTATAATGAGAACGTGGTAGATACAGTCCTCCTCACACTGCTGAATCACAGCACCCAGTTAAACCTCTGCACGTAGGTTAATTGTTGACAGAGGGAGCAACAATTTGAATTATCACAATGTCATAATGGCTTTCAGCTGCTTGCCTGAACCTGCTTGTTGTCTACAGGCAAAAAAAATGTTAAAACAGTAATTTTCCTTTATGAGAACTCAGTGTATAAAATTTTAACCACAGAGAAAGTTTGAAATGTCAACTTGATTCTGTTGTTTAGATCACTTGGCACCTGGGCAGACACAAAGATGGTGATGTTACTTTGCATTGTAACGCATTCTGTACCGCGAGGGTGGTCAAGCACTGGAACAGGCTTCCTGGAGCGGTGGTCGATGGCCCAAGCCTGTTGGTGTTTAAGAGGAATTTGGACAACGCTCTTAACAACACGCTTTAACTTGGTCAGCCCTGAAGTGGTCAGGCCGTTGGACTAGATGATCGTTGTAGGTCCCTTCCAACTGAAATAGTCTAATCTATTCTATTCTAACTCTTAAACCAAAAAACAAAGGTTGTGCTAAACTCCACAAAAGCTTGTTCTTTGGCCACAGTCCTCAAGAAATTAGTCCTCTAGGTCTGGGAAGATGGAACTATAATCTTCATATGCAATAACGTGGCTGAAACCGTCCATTGTTAAGTGAAACTGTTGAATTTGTGGAGCATAGCAATAATTTCTGCTAAGGCTGTTTCTTCCTTGGTTATTGAAGGCAGATCTGGGGTTTAATATAGTCAGTACCACGCATATTGACATAGCAATGAAAGAGATAGCCAGTGTCCCTACATGTCCGGATGGCAAACTGTAGCAAAGCTGAAGGCTTTTCTCAGCCTGTGTAATGGTCACTTAGCAACATCTTTGAAACAGATGGGAGTATTCCTTCATTTTGAGTCACCTTTCTAATAGCGACAAGGCAATGTACTACCTTTAGTACCTTCTGTTTTAAATAACTGTCAAGAAGTAACAACAATGAGCAGGCTAATGCAGAAGAGGCATCCCTTCGTTACTTGTAGGTTGCAGAAAAGCTGTAAACGGGCTTGTTCCAGAAAAATGTTGCCCATCTTCTTTGTGTAGGTATTTAAATTTGAATATTGCTCTCTTAGAGGTTGTTCAAGTTGATGAAACAAACTGAGCTTTGACTTAAATCACAGAGGCAAACTCTTGCCTTATTTTATCAATCTAAATACTCTAATATCAGAATAGTTACACGATCGCTGATATCAGCTTTTCCTCAGTGATATACCTGGAATATTGAACATAATATCATTTTAATAATGAAGACTCTTTTCTGCCCGCTGTCTTTGAGCTAGCTGCTGTACTAAGTTTATGGTAGTGGCAGAAGATAAATATGCATGGATAACTTCTATTAATACTGGGCAAAGAATAGAACGGGTACTATAAACATTTTCAGTCCTAATAATTTCTATAGGAAGGATATAGCAATTCATGTAGTTGTTGCTTAGTTTGGCTTTTTTAAACCATTCTCAGGGGTATCGTTACTCTAACAAAATTTTAATCAAGTCTTTCAGTGGCAATATTGAATTTTAAAAGTTAGTAGTTACTGGTTACAGCATGACTTCGTTAGGATACAGGAAAATCATTCTGTGGTGATTAACATCTATTCGCATCTTGGAATGCATTATGGGCTCTAAATTATCATAGAAATTAATGCAATCTTCTTAAAAGGGCTTAAAATATGGTAATAGATACAGCATACTAGCACCTGCAGCTCAAGGTACCAAAGTTATTAAAGTTGGGTATAATTATATTTATTTTGCAAGCATCTAAATGAGGGGGAGAATGAGAAACAAAGTTTAATAAAAATTAAAAAGATAGGCACTCAATTTGAAGTCAATTTAGATTTGTAAAATTTTCTTTTATTTAATAAGTATATTGCTATTTCTGATGCATGCGAGATACTTTGTAAAGTCCATTTTAAATTCAAAACCTGTGGCAGAATTGTGACATTCCTTGTACTGACTTCACATTAGTGAATTCAGTCAACTGGGTTGCTTGTGATTTACACCAGTAAATCAAGAAGGAGACAAATTTGTTATGCAAGTTGAATGTTTCAAGACTGCTGCTTCTTACCCGTGTGCTGTACTTGTATTTTTTTTAAGGGTCACTTGCAGATTAATTTTCCAGTAGTCTAACAGAACAGGAAGTATGAAAAAACCAAAATATGGCAGCTGTTTGCAGCTCAGTTTCTGGTTTACACCTACGCAGGTATCCTGTAAGAATAGTCTAGCAGAGAGCATCAGTGGTACCTGAAAATGAGCAGGTACAATTAACTTGGGGCTCATGTACTGTAGCACTTTGCTGATTTACAGACACGATACATGGATAAATAAGTAACTGCTCTAAACATGACTTCAGCTCCCATTCTGCAATTAAATTAATGGAGCTAGCCAAGAAATAAAAGTGCTTTTTTGCAAAAGGTTATGATTATTTTCCCAAAATAATATAAAATAAATATATATATATGTTTCTGTTGAATAGCTGTGGCATAATAAGTAGATACCTCCTCATTCCTTATCTCCTTATTCTTTAGATGTTTTATTGAATGAATCCCTGCCTATCTTTAAGATAACAAGAAGACGTGCTGACATTTGATGCGAACGTTCATTGTGCGTAAAGTGAAGCGTGCGCAGCACATTAAGTGCAGACTTGGAACGCCAAGAGAGATTTAGAGATAACAGAAATTAGCAGAAAATGCTTCTTATTATCAGTACAGAAAAGCTGTATTTTAAATGACAGCCAGATGCTTGTTTACTATGATTATAATGCTAATGGTAATATTCTGTTTGCAGTTCCATGTGCATAGCAGCTAGCGAGGTCATTGGGAATTCTGGGAGACTTTAACCCCTACCTTTTTTTTTTTTTTTTTAAAGTAAAATGATGACCGCTGCTCACAGTGCCAAGCAGTATGAAGTAACGTAAAAATGGTAGCTATCTAATGAGGTTTTTCATTTGGTTTTCGGTGGAGTGTTTTTTGGGGGGTATGTGTGTTTTGCTAGACATAGTACAGGAAAGCAAAATCTTGCAGACTGAAAAATTACCATTCATCAGCACTTTTGTTTCAATTCTCTCAACAGTTCCTTCAGCACTAGATGCTTTTAAGCATCTGTCGGTATTGTATGATGATCTTAATGAGATAGAAAAACAAGTTTTTACTGCATAGGAATGAATTCAGAATCTCTTTTCCCCCATTTGGAATGAAGTTAAAATTACAATTTAGTCCTGATGGAGATATCCTTGTCCAGCTGTAACACTTAAGATTTACTTCAGCTTTAAGTTTGAGGCTAAAAGTAAGTAGTGAAAGAGAAAATGGAATAAAAAAGGAGAGATTAAAACCCCCACACACACACACACACCCCCAACAAAACAAAAAACCCTAAGGAAAGTCAATAAATAGTGTAATTACTAATTCATCCAGAAATGGGAGTAATGGTTTTCTAAAGTGAAATGACCAAATCCAATAACTAACAGTTTGTCAGGGCAATAATAATGGTATTTGTATCTCTTTTAGTTGGCTTTAACCTTTTCCTTTGTGTGGAACTATTAAAAAATTAAAGGGGAAAGTATTTAGAGAGGCAGATTTATGTTAGCTCATGGTTTGCACCATTTTAATGAGGTCAAAGCAATGAAGAGTCTCAACAGATCTGAAGGTCTGGATGATGAATGACTGTCTGCCACTGCTGATTCACAGTGTTGTGCTCAAGTCTTTGAGTCGCTGTTTAAATATGAAAATATAAATTTCTACAGTTAGAGTAAATCATGCAAGAATGGTTCGTTTCTCAGGAATATGTATGCAAATGTATTTGAATAAAAATGAAAGAAGTTTTGCTTCTTGGCAGGAGGAAGATTGAAGTGGTTGGATGAGAGAAAATGTTTTTAAGGTGCGGTTGATATTGAAATAAATAAATAAATAAATAAATAAAACACATGGGCACACGTGTGTGTTTAAATATACCTGCCTAGGGTTTTCAGGCGTGTCTCCAGTAAACTGATCATTAATCATATGTAGTAAAGTTATGATGAGAATTTAGCAATTGCTAAATGTGCCATTTTCCTAATGCAAGGTTACACATGTGGTGGACAAGAAAGTGGTAGGTTTAGTAGAAGTGTGGATAGTAGTCATGGCCTATTGAGCTTTCCTTAGTGGCTTCATTTATTAAAGGTGTTTGTTTTATTTGGTTCGGTGGAAATCTACGGTGCATCAAACTTATAATTGAAAGATGATTCTTAGGATTTCTTGGTCTTATTTTAGGCCTTATTTTTTCCATTTTTTTCTTTTGGTCCATTTTATTTCCTTGAAAAATATCTGAAGTAAAATCTGAAAGTGGACGAGCAGCGAGTCCCCTGATTCATATCCACATATGCATTAAAGTTTATATAGTGAGCTGCAGTATCTAAAAATAGAATTGGTAAAGACATGCGTGATTGCTGACTGTATTCCTAAGGGAAACTGAAGTTGCTTGAGACAGGAATATAGCTCCTCTTGCACTTAGGAGCACTATGAGGTAGAAAACCCATGTAGTTACCTTCCTTTCACGAACAATATCTTCACATATCATTCACAAGAGAAAAAATGCTGTACAAATAAAATAGGTATTACTTTCTGTGACAAACAAGTGCAGTGTTGGTCTGAAAGTTTTATTAACAGCTTACATTTATATATTTTTATGATACTTTTAAAATAGTGAATTATGAATGGTTGAAAATACCCTCCAGCTTAATTGAGAACCATTATGTCTAGTAATTGCCAGTGATTTCAGAAACAGCCGTTGTTGTCTGGCCTATTAACATAATTTGAATTTTTTATTGCACTTCATAATTATCTGTTGGAGTTAACAAACAGGCCCATTTACTGAAGTGTTTAAGAACAAAAGCCCCAAATGGACTGGATTGTGATGTATTATTTCTATTAACCGATCTTGCTGGAACAGTTTTGTACATCAGTTTTTGATGGGGTCATGACTTCTGATAGAAGAGGAGTGTGGATTTTCTAGTTTTCATTTCATTAAGTGTAGGTAAAAAGGCATCTTTTAAAATTGCCTTTGCCTCTTTCTTACATATCTACTCCATTTAGTCCTCAGTACCACTTTAGCATGGTCTCCATGATAGCTGGAGAGAAGCACTATTTCAGCCTTACGTATTTAACAAATTTCATCTGTTCACCATGGCAAGTTAGCAAAGACAGAAGAAACTTGACCCCTGCTTAGATTGTAATATTATTAGCTCAAGATTCCTTTTTAGTTCTGTGATTTGTAGTGAAAACAAATGAAAACAATTATTTATCAATTAGATTTCTATGTACTGCAATAAATCACCAAAACTCACTGTCTTATTACTGGTTTTCCCAGCACACGATCACATACAGCATACCATCATTTGTAATATAAAAACCTCCAGTGACAGAAAGATCTCCTAGTTGTTCCTATTTCTGTCATTCTTCTTTGTAGAAATCGTTTTAAGCAGGTTTTTCTTCCCTTGAGCATTTAGACCTCGAGCCTTCAGGTAATCTTCTCAATTAGTCCCTGGGGCTGTAGAGAGACAGGAAAGTGCAATTCTCTTAGCAGCTAAAATTGCAGGTTCAGATTAAAATTAAGGTACTGGCTTTAAACAATCTGGTATTGGGGGAAAAAGAAAGGAGAGGAACAGATAGAAATCCTGGACTTTTGGCTAACGGTAAGGTTAGTGAAATACGTGATCGACTTCTCGGAGAGAATTGTAACTAACTCTTCCTTTGTAACCCTCTGGCAGGTGATAAGTCGGGCTGTGCATGCTGCTCCTCTCTATATCAGTCTTCTCTGTCCTACTGACTTCATCTACATTCCCCTAAAATCCATCAAATGTTGTGTTCAGTCTTTGTAGGGCCCTAATGGAAAGTCCGGGAGGATTTGGAGGCCAGAGGACCTGGGGGCGGGGTGGGCAGAAAAGGGACAGTCTTTAACCGTTTTGACCGAAGCCAATTGCTTATTTAGGGCATTCAGCTATCAAATAATTTCACCCATCATTTATTGCTTCTTTCTATGGCAGAAACATTTTACATTCCCTTTTACATTCATAATCAGAAAGCGTATACCAAGAAATTGGTATAACTGTTGGGAAAAATATGTTAGCGATGAAAAGACAATCTTCGCTAGGAGTGAAGGGAACCGGTTCATAAGCAGCTGTAAGGTTTTTTATTTGATGTGTTTGTTTTTATTTTGGAGGAAATGCCTTTCCAATAAATTGACGGTGCCCAGCTGTAAACCTACATTCCAGATGTGAGCT
The DNA here is from genome assembly GCA_013389945.1 of Fregata magnificens. Lineage (NCBI taxonomy): Eukaryota > Metazoa > Chordata > Aves > Suliformes > Fregatidae > Fregata > Fregata magnificens. The sequence continues at coordinate 135,637 of WAAD01018016.1, read as the reverse complement.
TTCTGCAAGCTCTGAGTAACTTGCACAGAGCTGAGAGGACTGTAAAAATGCCATGCATGCCTTGGCCAGCGGCAAAGTTTAGATTTGAATAAGCCCAGAGCCTTCTGAGAATTAAAATGACATTTTTTTCTTTTTTTCTTCAGGGATGTTTTAGATATGTGAGGTGGAATGAATGGAAAATTTCTTAATGCATAAGTGTTCTCCTATCATTGAAAATGATAAAATAAATGTTATATAAGTGTAGTTCTTTGTGCTTTAGTGTGGGAGGCATCTTTTTGAAGACGAGGCAAGAAAATCACCCATTATCTTTTGTCATGAGTTAAGCCTAAACTAGGAATCCAGAATTGTTATACTACCTTTATGATAATTTTTATTGTGGGCTACCAGCTATTGTTACTGAAGCATATACTTACATCATATTTGCATGAATCAGGCTAACTGGTTTTGCCTTGCAGGAAGGAACTTTTTCTTATCTCTGTCTTGCTGTTTGGTTGGTCGGGTTTTGGGGGTTTTTTTCCCTTAGTGACATCAAAATAAAGTAAAACATACATCTTCCTTCTGATGAGTAATGAGAAATTTCTTCTGAAGATAACTTAAAGGTCACCTCTGGGTAAGGTTAGGGTTAGGACACCACATATCCTAGCGTGCATGCGTACGCATATACTTGTGCGTGTACGTATATATTTGTATGTGTTTATGTAATATCCACATCTGCGGTATACACCTAACTCTCACATATTATATGGGTTCTTTGTTTTCCTATCACTCGCAGCAGCCTAAGGGGGAAGATCCTTAAATCGGGGACAGCCTCACCCCTAGTGAGGATAAACAGCAAGAGGTTTGTGCTTCTTACGAGACTGACGTTCTAAAACGTTTAACATGTCTTCTTTTATAATTAAACTAGAACATTCTTTATCCAAAAGATAGTGAAATACAACCCATTTGAGTTGTTTTGTGCATTATGTTGGCCAAAAAGGTTGCTGTAAGGATTTTTAGATACTGCACAGGATAGGACTGGGGGTTGTATATGCCTTATAATACGCTTGCTTTATCTTTCAGTCAGTCTTTGACTCCATTGTGGGTTTGTTATGGATTTTATCCTATGTGCTACGGATTGAGAAGATNGTCTGACACCCTTGCATCATTTAAAATTAAAGAGGGGAGGAATGGATAATCTTATTAATAAGAACAGTAACAACTGAAGAAGTAGCCACTCTCTTTATCTCTTTGTTATTAAAGGAATGTGGCCTCTGTTTGTCTTATGAGATTTTTACTTGTGGGATCTCAGGGGTTGACCTGACTTGCATTTTCTTTTGTTGCTGTTGTATGTCATTGGATTTAGTATATGTGGATCTAATAAATAACGAGATTAAACTGAATAAATTGTTGTTGTCACTCTATATAGTTGTAGCACATAAATGCGTGCTTCAGGTATTTAATTGCCATTCTAATTCAGAGGACAGTAGTTTTATGTTCTGCTGTTGTGACTGATCACATGGTTAATTTTGCAAACCGTGGTGAACCTAAAAACTGAAATAGCGTTGTGCACAGTAGAACCACTGCATAGGTATTGTTTGTAAAATCAAGTCTTACTGTGCAGAAAGAAGTCAAAGTTTTAAAAATTTTATTTGCTAAGCGTTATGTATAATAATTGTATGCTGTTTCAGTTGTGCGCCAGGTAATATTATATATATTGCAAAGGAAGTTGTTTCTGCAGTATTTGTCTACCTCACTGCTTACAGGTGATGCCAAGGTAGTGCCAAAGTTAGACGTGATGTGAGCTGGGGTTGCTGTGGGATTGTTTTGCCTGGATGTGAGAGGGAAGCTGTCAGTGTATTTAACATAGTGCCAAGTTTTTAGTTGGGAGAATTGATTTTCTTCATGCTTTTATTTGTGACACGCAGTTATAAATATAGCAGTTGATCTCCTTCTTACCTTAAAACTGCAGTGTAAATGAATATTTGAAATAATTATCCTGAGTTAAAAAGTTCAGACAAGTTAGAACTTGCTTTTGTGGTGTGGAGACGTGACTTCAAGCCAGAATGAAATAGAAACTATCCCATATTACTTAAGTACGTTTTAATGTTCTCTGTCTCCATTGATAGACTGCATTTTTGACAGTGAGAGCGTATACAGTTATATTTAGTTCATCTTCCCTGACTGTTTTCTCCATAAGCCTTCGGCTGGGTTTAGTTATGACTTCTAGCTTGAGCATGGCATTTGGGAAAAACAGAAAAAGTAGTATAAATGTAAATGTGAAAAGCTACAGCTCATTCTGTTTTTGAAATTGTTGGTGTGAAAAGAACTCAACAGTGTTTTATTTAAACAAGGTCTGCTTCAACCTTGATTGACTTGCAGTAAATTGCCTGGTACGAGAGGCAAAAGGAAGTGGATAGAAAAATGGCAATCAGCACCAAATGTTTCACATATTGATTGACAAGCACCAGAGATGTGCTAGAGTAAGATAAATTGGCTAACAGAGCCCATCTTGACAGCTCCTGAGATGGGAAAATTGTTCCTGTTAATTTGCTGCTGGGACCTTGTCATTTATGGGGATATATATTTGAGTGCCTTCTAATGGTGTAAACAAACTTTGGATTCCCAAGTAGCATATCTCAGCTTCAGTTGCTTTAATTCTTCTCTGTCCGTGTATTTCTGAGCTGTAGTGCTTTAAGATCGAAAAGATGAGAGAAACTGTCATTATTTTAAAGATAAAGTTCACACTGAAATACAGAATAGCGCATTCAAGCTATTCTGTAGCCTGTTTGATTTTCAGGGGGGGGTTTGCTTTACTAAAAAGCATGGAACAGAGCCCACTTGTTTTTAGGGGAAGAACATGTATCTTTTTTCCTTTGTTCTGGCAAATTTAACTGTAACTGTAGTGAAAAGGCTTCTTACCTTTTTGACGTATCTCATTTTGTCCTTGTAAGTGCCTTTTAATCAGGTTACGGGTTTTCTTAGTACTGCAGAGCAAAGCTCCCTTTTCCATATAGTAGCCTTTCATGTCTGCGATTTTTTTTCATTAAAAGGAAAATTATCTTTTTAACTTCCTGTACTGTTCTCCCACAGTGCCATTAATTATGGCGATGGACAGCAGTGCTAAAATAGTTAATGGTCTGATAGCTGTTGTGTTCCAATCTGCCATTCAGGCTTTATTTTGGCTAAATCTTTTCATGTAAAGTGAAATTTGGTAGAAACCTCACTTAAGAGGTCAACGGTTTTCAGCTTTCGTGTAAGGAAGTGAGCAGATTCCAGTCTTCTTTTAAGGTGTGGCCCACAAACAGTAAATGATGGTGTCCTTGCTTCCATAATTTATATTTTCTTTCTTTATTTGAGTCTACTTCCCAAACTCTGAACTGGAAATCAACTTTACAAGGTCAGAAATATTTCAAACCTTTTCCAATACTGGGAGCAAACAAAATTTTATCTGCGCTTCGATTACCCATTTGCAAGTGGTTTGGTAGTTTTGTCCATAATCCTGTATTTGGATACTTTCTGTATGCCGTGTCTTCTTCAGGCAACAGTCAGCTCTACCAGAAGACATCAGAGAGGTTTTTAAAGGGCTAAATAGGCCTAGCTTCACTTTAGTGACGGTATTTCATTTCCCCCTTTGATTTTGAACTGCAGTTTAGCTCCAAGCTGTATTTCTAGATCTGAGCGCAGTGGACCGTCCTAAATTGAATGAACAGCAGCAGCCTGGTATTCCAGTCAGGAGAAGACTGCTGTTGGGGGAGCTTCTCTCTGTGCAAAAGCTTTTTAGGACTCTAGGGTGAAATCCTGGCTGTGCTGAAGGCAAAAATACAATTTGTATTGACGTATGTGGAGCTGAGATTCCGCTGTGGTTTGCTCTTAAATGGTGGAATGTTCGTCCTTGAAGCAGGATCTGTTAGGGGGCCCGATAACTTCTTGTCAGGGCACGCAAATGTTCAGTGTAAAATATCATAACAGTCTTAACATTTGTAGCACTTGTTAAATGTTTAGGGAAAAAAAGACGTTTAGCTGCCTGAAGATGCAGTAAGACACAGGGAAGTTAAATGCTTACGCGCTTTTGTGCTTTGGAGAATCCCACCAGTGACATAACGTGACTGAAAAGTCAAGCCTTTTGTTTCCTTGTACACCCAAAACTTCTGCTGGTGTCGATACGGGTTTTGTAAGAAATGCAAGGCTGGATCTTGAGAGAAGAAACCAGATGAAGCAAGAAAAATGTCAATATCAAGATAATATCATGTAAATGTAAGTATGAGTATCAAGAGTAATGGAAGATTAATTCCCATCATACTGATACTTTTCTTCCTGCGCCTCAGTATCTCCCAGCACGAAAATACAAACATCTCTGGAGTGTATCACAGCAGATGTTTAGCACGAATTCAGAAGTGCGTTCTACACACATTTAGAAAGCAAATAGGAACACCATATTCAAACTGTAGGTGTAACTAAGAAAAGTAGACTTTAGTAACCTGAAGCAGAATTAGCCAGAATATAGCACTGGCACTGCACGGTATGATAGAGCAGATTTGAAGGATATTATTTAAATTATTTAGCCATTTACATAACACTGATCATGTGAAGCCTTGTGTTCTTTTCACGTTTGTTCACCAGAAATTAGAGCTGCTTTTTTAGGAGGTTGCAAGGAGTTAACACAGACTCTCTAGTCATTATCCAGCTCCCACCAGTTAGTACTATCTATGTGTGACTTTCACAGAGTTTGTTAAATAGTTACGGGTCGGAGTTTTCTCATGTTTGTTCAAGATAGTGTTATTTTTCCCACCTATTAGTGACTCCGGGCACTTGAATCGCTAAGTGTTGCAATGTTCCTGGAAATAAATTTCTCTAACAGAAATAAAGCCGACATCATTCAGGGGGGATATGTAGGGGAGGTGGTGTGAGTGGTTGTTTAACTGTATTTAGAATTTCAATAAAATAAGGTGAAGGTGAACAGGAGGTGTTTGGATAGTGGGAACAAGTTTGTAGCCCAGCATAGTCTGAACTCTCTGTGTCACTCGAATAAAGATCAAATCACGTACTTGTAGGTTTATCTAAGGAGGTAGATTTCATAGGGTGCCTGGTAATTACCTACCTAGGGCCTAATTACAACCCTTTCGCTAGTGGAATTCCCTGGCATGAATGCTTAGCTGACACGATTGATAAATGGGAAATTTTCTTTCTTCCCAAGTTTTAAAAGCTGCACGTGTTATTAAGCTACTGTCAAGGTGGAAATTCAGTCACATAAGATGATGGCTGTGAATCTTCCAATAAGTTTCTTCTAAATACGTTCCTAACCTTAGAATGTTATTTTTGTCCCACAAGGAACAGGCAGTTGATGAGCTGTTATAATTTAATGTTAGTTACAGTTGGTTCAGTAGAACCTTTTTTAGGGAAGATAAGTTAATGCAAGTTCATGTGAGTTATGCTCATGTGGATTTGTCTGTTCTTCCTCTGATTTTACTGGCTAAATCAGAGGTACGGTAAGATTAGAGAAGACATTTTGACTTTATGAGTGATGGGAAAAAATCATTGAAACAAATTACTGTTTTCCAGCTACGGAGGTATCAAACATATGCCAAGTAATCAGCTTGCTAGTGTAATAGGTTCATGAAGGAAAAGAGTTTTCTAATCTTATTCACTGATGTTTTTCCCAAGACAGCAACAGCTTTTATAAAATGAGGCTTATAACTTCTCATTACAGAATCTAATCTGCCCAAAAGACATTGAACAGCTGCAAAACCCTAACATCTTCTAGCTGTAAATTGTTTTTATTATTTATCTTTGTTTAACTAAAAAAGAAAGGGGCATCAGATGATTTAACAAGACAGGAATTAAGTGACATTAGCTTTTGACAGCAGCAAATTATTCCTTTACATACTGAATTGGTTTAGATAATTTTTGAGTCATGACTGTCTACTTATTTCTAATATCCAAATTCCGTAAAACTGATATATTTTGCAGATGGATTGCTTAGGAAAATTAATTTAACTTTAACACTGAAAGTCAGAAGAGAAGTGATTGATTTCCAAGTTAGTCTTATTCTTCTCCGTAGATTTTAGTAATGATAGTATCTTGCATCGGTACAGTGATTTTCATATTCAAGAATTACACATTTGCAGTACTTCAGGAAATATTAACCACATACAGAGGTCAAACGGTTTAAGAAAGATAACAAATTATTATTTATTATTATATTTATTGTGTAATAAAAAATAGAGGCCAGGACTTGCTGGTTCTTCTTCATTCGTCCTCCTTCTATTATCTACAGTCCTCAAACCGTATTCCTTGGTGTGGAGTAAATGGTTCTACTTCAGAGGACAGGGAAGAGGAACGTATTAAACATGAATATATTTTAATGTTGGATTTTTTTTTTTTTGGTAACAAACTGGTTGCCATTTTAAAATTTTTCTTCTTTTTTCCTATCGCGTATAATACCTTATAAACAATTTCTTGTCCTGCTGGCAAAATTGAACTAGAACTACAACAACGCTAAACCAATGAGACTTTATGCGTCACTGTCACGAAGAATCTAGGATTATTTTGTTTTGTTCGGGATTTTCTTGATTTATCTCTACCACCACCCCACCCCCCTGTAGGATGGCTTGGAAATGTAAATATAAATTAGAACACGTACCTAAGAAGAAATAGCCCTGAGTTTTAGGATAATTTTATTTAAACAACATTTTTAACTTCTAAACTATTAAAATGCTGTACCTACACAGGTAAAATCATGATTTCTAGGATTATGTTTTCAGAAGAAATTACTATTTTGCTTGTACAATGTGCATTTAAGAATCTTTCAAAGCTATATTTTGTGCTGCATCAGATCATCCTACATTACTGTGTTTTGTATTTTCATAAGGGAGGTAGAGATTTAGGCAGGTATGTGTTAATTTCTTCAGTGCCCTTTTCCTGAGGGCTTTGGTCCCCTTAGAGCTGATTTTGCTTTTTGATGTTTCACAGAAAGGCTCTAGGAAACCTGGGTGTGGTTGAGAGAAGAGTTAGTTCCATTGCCTGCTCGAGAGGGGAGGGAATGGATGTTGCTTGCACTAAGTTTGGCTTCAGTATTGTCTTTGGAGATCTTGCCAACATAAATGCTTTCGCTCACCCTGAATGCAACGGGAGTTCATGTGTTGATGGTGTGATGGAGCTGTGCCTCAGCAACGCTGACGCTTGGCTCCTGCCACTCTGGGGAACTGCAACATGAGCCTTTCGACGTTTCAACCACCTTGAAATGAAAAATCCACCAAAAAAAAACTAAAGGAAGAAAGGTCTCAGGGCTTCAGGGGCCCAAGTGAAGTCTTTCTGAGAGAACGTAGCTCCAGGCAGCCCCAGGGAGCAGAGTGGACAGTAGCCAACCCATCACACGTGCAAAGATGTAGTTGTAGACATAGACGTCTCACGCCACAAACGGCTCCACTTTCTTCCTCAAAGTGTTGGTGAGAGTGGCATAACCGGGCTCTCTGTGTGCCGTGCAAGGCTCTGCTGTTCTGCTCTCAGAAGAGCTACTGACCAAAGATACAAATCTTTCTTATACATTGCTAGAAATTACCTTTTTAAGCATGTTCTTGCCTATACTGTACTTACATAATTATTATTATTTTTTTATTATCTTCACTCTGTTCGTGCTGTTGCTCGGATTTTATGCTTTTTTGCATAACAAAAGTTTTGAAAAAACTAAGCAAGGCACGTAAGGTGGTGTTCATTTTGTTAAAATGGGAAAGGCACAAACCCATAGTGCTCGTTTCTCTTTGCTCGTTCATTGTTACCTAAATCACAGATGATGACTTACTGTGTCTAGATCTCTTTTTTGGCATTCTCTTTTAATTGTTTCAAAGCCACCTTCTGTCTTTCCCTGGTATGATATGATGGTTATCAACTTCATCCTTAGTTGCTCTGACTACCCTTTTTGATGCAGAGAAATATCTAAAAACCCATCAATAAACAGGTCTGTGCAGGAATATCAGCCCCCTGCTTTTTTCTCCTTTGACTCTTGTGAAATAGACTCTGTGAAAACACTTTTCTTAGCTTGGCTGGCTGCGTTCATTTGTTGCTTTCGGAGAGATAGGAGCTTCAGAAGTACCTTTCTTCAGTGATAACTCTCTATCATCCAAATCCTGATTCATATCTTTCTTTTTTGCTGTTTTGAAGCTTGCTTGCCTTAGAGAAAAAAAGGCAACAGGAGTTTAGGCAACAGAAAGCAACCTGATGCTGAAATGATCACAAATCCTCAGATTTCTTTCCCTCTTTTTCTTGCATACTTCATTTTGGGCTTTTGTTTTGTCTTGTCCGCTTGAAATGCAGTCTGATGAATGAAGGGTTAACTGAGCCCTCTTTTCCTATAAATTAGCATTGCTGCTTGCAGGATGAGGTAACTGTTAGGTGGTGGGTCTTGTCTTTCTCCTGAGAGTTGGCAGTACGGGCTGCTTAGCGCTGGGGGAAAAGGACTTTCTCCCCTGAGAAAAGCTTTGCCTGCTGGGGCTCCGTGCCGGCCTCCGGTGCGCTGAAGTACAAATGCCATTTTAGCTACAAAAATAATAGATGCTGTTACGATACAGAAAATGGGTGATTTTTCCTGTTGTCAGTTAACCGTAGTAATTTCATCAAATACGAAATATTTGTATTCCTTATGCCAGTTATGACAATATGTATTTAATTTATTAAATATGACTCTGCTTGAGACCGCCCAGCCCATTGGCAAGACGTGCTTTGCACAAGTATTTGAAGGACAGGTTTTTTTCTTGCAGAAAGCAATTATTCTGGGGAGGAATAGGAGAGTGTGCTGAATGTGCTATACCTCAGGAAACTTTCACATTCATCAGCTGCCTGCTTAATTTATAGTGCTTTGCACTGCAGAAACAGGCGTCTTACGTTATCTGGTTGTTTCCTGACACATGTAGCGACGTTTCTCACTCTTTAAGGTGAACTTCACATTGCTGACAATGTAGGTGCTTCACTTAGGCTGACTTGGAAATGTAGGGAGAATGTGTCTGTGCTGGAGGAGGAGGACGGGGTGTGTGTTCCCCCTGACAGCAGGGTGGCAGAACCCTAGAGCCGTAGGACAGCCAGGGTCCTGGCTGCGTTCCTTGTATTGATCCCGTTTGGCTTTCCCGCTCTGTTTCCTGAAGTAAGGGGGAAAAGGAGGGGGATATCTGATCCTTCTCTTTTATCATCTCTAGTTAATGTCCAGCCAATGCCATTACTAGATAGCCTTCCTTGTATAATTTTAGTAAATATGAGCAACACAGCAACTGCTGCTAATGGTACTGTCCGTCATTTAAGCCACTAACATAATTTTATGGGATTACTTTATATAGGGTTCTATACTTTGTGTTGCTGTAACATGAATTCCAGCTTCAATCAGTAAATGTCAAAATCTTAATTGCCAATTAAGTGTTATACGGTTTCTCTTATTATGCCATCAGTTCTGTAGAAACATCTCATCTCCTTTCACTTTTTACTTCCCTAGCTTCCTGCAGTAATGCTTGAATGCTACTACATCTTCCCAACAGTTGCTTTAAAAAGAACAGTTAGCTTAAAGTTTCCCTTCTTTCTGCAGTCTAATGTGCTGAGGATTGCACAGGGAGTCTTTGGCATGCGTATATCTTTTTAGTTAAGTCCTGGTCCTTTTGACCAGGGGTGTAGAACAAAGACATAAGTGACTTTATTGATAGTCATATATGTGACTAACTGTGGTTATTACAGATCACTTATGTTTATTTTCTGCATGAATAGCAGGTAGCCTAACTTAGAGAAATACAAAATAGTTATATCAAAACCTCTTGATTATGAAGACTACCAACTGTTTAAAGCTATTGAAATTTGATTTTGCTTATAAAAGCCTCTACACATAGGAAGGTGCCTTCATAAATGTAATTTATCAGTGAAGATATGCTGTTTAGGTATGTGAAATTCTCAGTGTGACATGCTGAAAATGCACGGGGCTGAACAATCTGCACAGATTTTTGCTACATGTGTGCTAACCTTAGAAGTGAGATTCTCCTGATGGGAAGAGCTTGAGAATTCCATTGCAGGTACAATAAGCTTTGAGATCTGTATTTACCACCTCTGGGATTCAGATCTTTTCTAACAAAATAAGTTCTTATATTGAAGTGGGTAACTTAAGAGTGCGGAATGGCAACAAGCAAGTTGTGATCTTCCCCACGACAAAGTTAATGGCCAAACGGCTATTTAAGGAGTCTGGATTGATCCTTTAGACCTCTTAAAATAATTTTTTTTTTATATATTATGTGTATCATCTATCTAAATGTGTGTATGTGGGTAAATGTATTTAAATATATAAATATTTATATAAATATGTATACAATTATGTTTCTTATATGTTGTTAGGTAGTAATACTATACTATAGTACAGTTAGCTGAAAGGCTACTTAACAGCTCTTCAAGATGTATTTTTGTGACGCGTATTTACAGAGTGACTACTCGTGTCAAAATTCTTAAATTTTGGTTACTTTTGTTGTGTTTGTTCCCTGCTTCCTGCCATGCACCATGGTGGAATGTAGAGGCCAGGGGTTCACACACACGTGGGCTTTATTCACCCAGAGAACTCCGTAAGTCCTTTGCAGGAGGGGGAAGAAGGGGGAGTATGGAAAGCGCATCTCAAAAATCCTTCAGTAACTGATAAGCAGCCTCCTTTTCTTCTTTGATTGTGTCTTTTATTTATGTATATTAATGCTAGGAGTGATTGCAGGCAGTCCTTTTTTTTTTTTTTTCTCCCTGGTGATGGGGTTTGGTCTTTTAGGCTAACAGCAACCAGAGCATCTCTTTCCCAAATGTCTTACTGTGATTAAGATGAACAGAACTCTTCTTAGCTGTCTTGTAAGTGTCTGGGCTTGAGACAGCCTGCTCTGTCGCCCCATTGCTGTGTTATACCGTGCCTACACATGGCAGGTTCACACTGGTAAGCTTGTGCTTTGTTCAACCTCTGTCTGGCTGTGAAGCTGTCCTTAACAAGGAGGACAAAGGAAGTCCTCACACCTATGTCTGACCTGCATACTCAGCTTTTGTGGATGTCTTCCTGAAGACGGTTGTGGAGCTCTGGCATCTTTACCAGCTACAAGCGTGGCACGATTTTTGAGTGTTGATTCTACGGCAGATTTTAAGCCTTAGGGACTTGAAGTGTAGCAGTAATTGAGGAACGGTTTCGTAAAAGTTCTTGGGCTGATGAAGAAAGATGTGACTCTAAAAGAAAAAGTGGAAATAATAAGTTTATGCTGTCTGCTATATAATCTTAGGAGGGGGGAAAGGGAATATAAGTTATAAGAAGGTAAAAAAGGCCCTTGCAGAATGAGGTGCCATGTGGCATGGAAGCCAAAGCTGTCCCAAATCAGAATGCCCTCCAGAAGGAGAGTTATCAAGGTTTTTCCTTCACTCTAAGTAGTAAGATAAGATAAATGACAGGAGAAAGTAATGGGGGGGGCGGGGAAGGAAAAGGTTTTTTTGTTCTTGTTCTGCTTGCTTTTTTTGAAAAATGCCTTACAAATACTGTATTCAGTATCTGTATGAGTACTTGCCATGCATATGCATATGAACAGACATTTGAAGAAAAACTAATATTAACTTTTGCTATTGAAATTGTAATGTATCAGCTTTTAGACTTTGGTTTCCCTTTCTGGCATTCGTACCTGGCTTATGTTTCTTTGGGTATGTTACACAATTACATCATTGCTGTCAATAGAAATAAGTATCCATCACACAGGGTTTCTGTCAATGCACAATTAGATAAAAATCTTATTCGTAGAAGCTTTATCATATTAATATATGAAGAGTAGATGCAAATTGTATGAACTCCTGTTTACATTATGGATTTGACTTTTGAAAACAGCAGTGTAATAGAATACTGATGTTCCTGTATATCACAGTATGTTTTATAATACGGTAGGGTATTGCAAGTCCCATTTTGAAGTTATGAAACTTAGAATCATTTCAAGAGATGGGAGGGGTTCAAAATACGACTGTTAAGGTATTTGCAGACACGTGAATGGGTCTGGCAAGAAGCTCAGGTTTATAAAACCTGTAAAGCTTAGTCTGTTATTTTAAATGGTGCAATAATACATTGACTTATTTGACCAAGATATTAGTATTCAACAGTATGAATTGAACGCATTATTTCTAACTTAAAGAGTATATAGTAACAAATAAATTGCATTTATCATGCTCTCTATAGCCTAACTCCGTATGTTCAATTCTCTCAAGTGTGGTACTGCATATAATTACCCTTTAGATTCATTTCCTAAGGCAACAAAGCTTACTAGTATCTCTTTCTGTTCCCCTTCAGTAATTTTTCAACTCACTTCCCACCAAATTTTACAGAAGGTTGGGTGTCTTAGGGTATTCCTACGTGTTTCGGGGAGCAGGGGTGGAGACCCATACAGAGAGAAGAAGCTCTACTAGAGCCCCGCTACTGTAGAGGGAAAGGCTGCAGTGGGAGCTTAATGTTTAGCAGATGCCAAAAATCAACTTGACAGAAGGATCAAGAATGCCCCAACCACAAGAAAAGTTTTAATCAAATTTGGCGGCTTATTAGGATATCTAACCACAGGACAGATTGGCAATAGGTTCTATGGCTCACAGACATCCATGTTTTTCGATTAACACGTGCTTGTGGACAAATCTTCCTCAAGAGCCGACTTCCCACCAAAGCAATCCAACGTTTAAAAACTTGATACCTTCTGTTTCCTCTAAGCTACAAACAGAGCTGTAGTAATCAGACGTTTTACCTTGTCTTCAGGGATTTGGGCTGTATTATTTCATGAAGGTAACAATGTGATTAGCTTTCCTGGCAAAAGAATTCTTCTTTTTTTCATTTCTCTCAATGTATTCTGCAAAAACGTACCTAAATTTCTCAGAATTACCATATGTAGTTTGCACAGAAGGCAAAATCTTTTTCCCTTCATCTCATCACCTCACACGTCCAACATTTCTATAATACAGTAATATTTCCATATGATACAGTAAATGCAGATTCTGAATTTATAAGCTGCTGCTTCTAACTTCTTAATGTGGAAGCAGAGCCAGAGTATGTGAAAATTAAATGCACACAACGGGCACAGTGTCATGTTCCTGTCTGAGGTGTGTCAAACCCCAGCCTCTGCTTGTTTCCAACACACTGGAAAGAAATAATTAGAAACTGGTTTTGCTCAATCACTTCCCTTGAATGTTTAGGATATTTGCTGTAGTATTTCATAAGAATAGCGTAATCAGCATTATTCCTGTCATCAATATTAGAATTATTTCCTCGTAAATGCAAGTCCACAATGAAAATATTCAATGCATATTGAATTTTCTCTAGCATAAAAGATGGTAGATGGGGGTTACTATGGAGTAGCTTGAACCCATTTCTGTCATATGATAACTTGGTCATTCTGTCTTATCAATTTATCCAGTGCTAAAAATATAACAAATAATAAATATAATAATAAAATAACAAAAAATAAGCATAATAGTCACTTGCCTATCTCCAGGTATTTATTTTATTTTAAACTTTTTGAAGGTAAGAAAGTAGTTCATGATGTTTGCTGGTACCATGCAGTGAAAGTTTTTTTTCAGTTTCTGTGGGTACCTTTGGTTGATTGCTGCTCCTCGAATATAATTTATATGTGATGGCTGGCATTTTTTCATTTTCTTTTTTTTTTTTTCCCTCCTTTGGAATTCGATGTGTGACTCTAGAAGACTACCTAATGGTATAAACCTGAGTGTAATTCCTATAAAGTGAGAGGTTCTTGATTCCATAAAAGAAGATGTAACTAATGAGAAAGCCAGTGTGTATTCGCTCTGCTACTGTTTCTTTAAGAATGATGGAAATAAGGATGCACCATTTTATGTAGTTTTGCTGCGTTTTAACATTTGTAGCTAGCATGCAGCAGATCTCTCTTTGCCTCACAGTCTTTGGCCGTATCGCAGAGGTCATATTTTCTTATGTATAAATTATTCATGAACAAGTTCTTAAATGCGCTAGATAAACTTGCAGACATCAGAACGTATGTTTCTTTTCTTCCTCCCATCCCGACAACTGGTCATATTCTAACAAGCGATGCAAAAAAAAAAAAAAAAAAAACCAAACCTGTCTTCATCTGTGTGCCTTTGGTGGAATGGACTGATGTAAAGTTAGGAGAGTAAAGCTCACAAAAGCAAAGAATAAATAAGTGTGAGTGGGGTTTTTTTTGTTGACTTGATACCACTGGTTGAGTTGACCAAAAATGTGTTGTTACAGTGGGCTGAGGTGTATCGTACACATTAAGGATTGGGTTTCAGAGTTGAAATGAATCTGTCTGGTGAGCTAGGCAGGAAATTCTGTCCCTACAGCACCAGTGCAGCAAGCAATGAGGGGGAAAGGCCAGGAAAGCTTAGAATTTCCAACCCATATTCCAGCTTAGCCCATCTCTACAAATGGAATAATTCCCTTTCAGTCCTGCTGTCCCCTATGCTTCCTGTCACATCCGTTGGTGGGTTTTGGAAAGATCTGCAACAATGCAGGAAGAACCTTAGCTTGGAGGTAGCCTTCATATGGTTCTTGTTACATGCCTCTAAGAGATTCCTGTACTGTAGCCATTTCCCTGGTAAAAACCAATAAAAATCAGACCAACCATTATTTTAAGAGGTGATTACAGACGTGTTGAAATTCCAGGAATCAACTCATTGTAGTCCCCTTTCTCATTGGTCTTATTTAGCCAAAAAAACCTATTTCTGTGAAAATTCTGGTAAAATATGTAGCGGATGCTCTTGCAATTTTGCAGCATCTGAGAATGCAGCTTGGGGCCTTTCAGCATTTGGCTGCTGTGTGTCAGTGCCCACGCAGAACGCACCGCTTCCCATCCAGTGGTGTGCACTTGCTCTCATTCACCCCGCGTCTGTTCACCTGATGAGTTACAAGCTGATGCTGTGGAGAGATTTTTGGAATGAGTTCACAACATAGCCGCTCACAATGCCTTGAATGTGATACAAAGGGACAAGTTTGTACCAGCGGAGAGATTTTGTGGCTCTGCACAGCAATAATCATATGTAACGACGGACAGTTACGATGCAATTACTTGGCTGTTTGGTTTTTTTCATTACATTCATTGCTGATCTTTGATCCCTGTGTCCTCTTTCCCAGGTCGTCCCATTCCACCTACATCCTCGTCTAGCCTTCTCCCATCTGCTCAGCTGCCCAGTTCTCATAATCCTCCACCAGTTAGCTGCCAGATGCCATTGCTAGACAGCAATACGTCCCATCAAATCATGGACACCAATCCTGATGAGGAGTTCTCTCCTAATTCCTATCTGCTAAGAGCGTGTTCAGGGCCACAGCAGGCTTCCAGCAGTGGTAAGAAAATTGCAAACATATGGGGTTTGTTTGTGACGTGTTTGTGCCGGTTTTATGCATTTTTTTGCGAATGTGTTCTTACATCAGCACAAAATTGAGAGCGTATATGGAAACGAGGCAAACAAATATCTTACTGCCTTATTTCAAGGAAACTTTTTTTGAAACACCATACATCATATATGTTTTTCATTCATTTTACTAGAGAGAGCTTTTTCGGTTTAGGAGTGTTATAAGGAGCATAAAAAATATTATTGAATTCTTGGCATCAGAAGGATTTATTTTTTAAAGTAGGTTTCCTGCTCCTTGATGCATCTTGTAAAAGAGAGGTGGACACACAATGGTTCTTTGTTCTGCACAGGCTAGTGTAATATCTCATGTAGGTGATGAGGTTCTGTCTCTAAAAATGTGTGTTGGTTCTGCCATTCTATGTCTGTTCTTGTTTCAGAATCTGTCTGATTCTGTACTCCCAATGTCACATTTCACTAAGATACTGCTATTTTTCAGGAAATTAACTCCTGTCTTTCAGGCCACTGTTTTAAAACATTTGCAACTCTGCTATCAGTCATATAACCTGTAGTGGTTAGGGTTTTTTTTCTTTCTTTCTTTTTTTTTTTTTTTTTTTAAATTAACAGATGCTGACTTTTCGTTTTGACAGCCAAACATTGAGAAATGAAGACGCAATCCTTTTTTAGAAATACAGGCAAAACAAATGAAGGCTATTATAGCTCCTTATTTTTTGCTTTTTTTTGAACATAGATATCTACTGTGCAGTTCCTGTCTATTTAACTAAACGCTATAAGTTTATATCTTATATGCAGTTTCTGATCTGCTCAAGGTCACTCTTTCCTGTAACAATACATATCTGAATAGTATTGGAGGTAGTACGTGGTGTGGAACTGTTGGCCTTTGTGGGCGCATACAGTACACTTGAACGATGCCCTTTAAACAGTGGCCAGTGGTGCGTGGTGGGAGGATGAGACAGCGAGTAGAAGTTGAAACATAAGATTCAGAGTCGTTATAAAGTAAAACATTTTCCCTAAGCATTGGATTGGAACAGATTGCCCGGAGAGCCTGTGCAGTCTCTGTCCTTGGAGGTTTTCAAGAACAGGTTGGTTAAAATCCTGAGCTACTTGGTCTGACTTCAGAGCTGCCCTTGCTTGGCAGGAGGCTGGACTAGGGACCTCCTGGGGTTCCTTCCATCCTGAGTTATCCTTTAACTTTATGATCCATTCAGATAAATTAAAATATAATTACACAAAGAAATAACAATTCAGAGATTGAGCATGCTGCTTTGGTACTTGAGGTTTAAGGGCGGAAAATGTGATACCAGTTTTGAGGGGGTTTTTTAAGAGGTTCAGGGGGATCTGGGGAGCTGCAGACCTCAAAATCTGTAATGGGCAACTCAACAGAAACCATAGAAATGGAAAAAAAAAGAAGTGGTTGTGCTCTATCTTTGATAAGTCAGTACAGCTTCTGTAAAGGGTAGTCCTGCCTTAGAAACATTTAACAGTTCTTTGAAGGGGTCAGCCATTTCTGAATAAGGGTGATCTAGTTGATGAAGGGTCTTTGTATTTTCAAAAGGGTCTCAGCAAAATCTGTCACTAAGTGCTTTTAAGGAAACTAAACTAACATAGGGTAAGAGGGAAGATTCCTGCATGGTAAGTAGTTATTTGAAAGACGGTAAGTAGTTATTTGAAAGACGGTAAGCAGAAGCTGGAGCTCCCCAATGAATTTTCATGGGACGTGAAGGTACTTGGAGAAGACGGTGAGCTGTGGAGTAAGAAAGGTAGCTGATGGCAGGGTGCTAAGGATGAGATCATGCTGTGAAGAATCCACAAAAGGACCTTGTGAGACCAAGTAACAGGGCAATAAAATGGCAGAGGAAATTCAGGGCAGAGAAATGTAAAGTGATATTAATAGAAAAAGCAGCTCTGGTTCACTGGTTCATGATGGACCGTTGCCAGTCAGGAATGAGTTGTTGGGGACGTGCATGCTTCATCTTGGAGCTCAGGAACAGGTGAATGTTGGCAGCTGAAGAAAGGAGTGAAGAACAAAACAGAGAACATTGTCTAAAGGATGTGGTGAATCAAACAGTTTATAAGGGTTTAAAAGGGAATGGGAGAAGTAAATGGGAGAGAGATGCAATGAGGGTTGCTAAGTAGAAGAAAATCAACGTCAGGGAATGTGAACCAAAACAAGAGACTTGGAGGATACTTGAATACTTGGTACTTGGTATTTATAGCCGCTGTTGGAGACTGAGTGAGCCAGCATGGCTTTTCTTATGAAGCCACATGAAGGAAGTTGCAATAAAACAACATCTGAAAATTTGATGGAAGAGCTCTTTATGTTTCATTTTAAATAATAGTCATTGTTTCTTTGTATTCTTAAAAGCTTTGTGTTTCACACTTCTTACTATGGACTGACCCAAGGAACCTTTTTGGCATGCTCAGATATGCTTTGATTTGTTTATGGATGGCTGATTTGTTCCTTCTACGTTTTAACGTTTTTCCCCTAAATATTCCATTTCCTTCTTTAATGAATAGTCATATAACATGTAAAGACTTTTAATTTTCAGGGCATAAGAAATAGCTTTTTTTTTTTAACCATAGACACATGCATAATTGTTTGATCGCCTCTGAGAGTGTTCTATAGCATGAGCTCTTCTGGACTTAGTACAGCCTCTGGAAACTAATAAGCATTTGCTAACGATTTCATTTTTTTGTGTAGTTCTCACGGTGTTTCCTTTAGAGACTTTAAAAGAAAATACCACAGATAGTGACATATACCTTAAATGGGAAAAGCTCACCTTTTCTTGTGGCTCATCCTTATTCTTGAAAGATTTTCAGAGTAGCTTTTATCATCTACATGATATGGCAAGGTAGACCATGCTTCAATTTCCTTCTTTTTTTTTTTTTTTTTTTAATATTTTTTAAAATCTTTTTTAGTTCCTATGGAAACTTAGCGGCATAGATCCAGACATTTGGGAGCGAGTAAATAAATATAAATATTTTGTTTAAATCTGGGATTGGGTTTAAAAGGAAGATTTGAAGACATTTAGATTTAAGGCTTAGATTCCAGATAATCTTTGATCGTTAATGAATATTTGCTAGCACTTTCTAGGTTCTTCTTTAAACATTTCTATCACAGTCTTCAAAGTACAGGCTGAAGATGAAATATTTGCAGAAGTCTCATCCTGATTACGTTATACAGTAAGTGTCGTCTTGTTTGTCTGATTGTACACTTATGCTTGCTTCAACCTCTACAGTTACAGGATAGCTCCTCAACAAGTTTAAGATGAGTCTTCTTGGATAGGAGGTGATAGTCATCCACATGTATTGCCTTCTGCCCTTCACAATAGCCATTCTTGATATATCTGGAAAACTCATTTGCCTAAAAAAATTACCTAATCAAATCTTCCATCAAATGAGCAATCTATTGTTGATATTATGAAGGCCTTTAATCTACAATAAATCTTTGTTAGAACTCATCAGAGCTTCCAGTCTGAGAGAAATGTGATTATAGCACTCTTAAAATGGCATTACATCATCAGGGTGATTGGTTTATCATTTGGAGAAGCGACATCAATCATAACTAGCATAACCACACGGTAAATGAATTCAACCTTTCTACTGCAGAACAATGACACAATAATTGCTCAAAATCAGACCTAAAATGAAATCAGAAAATGCACTTTCTTTAAATATGATGTTAACCTAATGGAATATATTATTAAAAATCATGTTTGAGGAAATTCTATGTAATTAAAAATATGTGAAAATGTATTCCTCTTTTCTCTCATTAGAACCTGATTTCAGTTGCAGAATCATTTTCTATGCAACAGATATTATGCTGTGTTTAATTGAACTCCCATCACTTACATTCCTCTGCTTGTATTTCTTAATATAATATGCAGCACAATTATATGTGATGAAGGACAAGAGGTTTTTGAAATCTGGTGCACCTGCTGTGATAGTGTTTTGAAAAACACAAATATTATAGAAGGAAATGAGACCTTTTATCCATGAAAAGTTAGTGGATTTTTTTTTTTCCCTTTTAAAAGAAGGTCAGTTCCTGTCACACCATTTTCTAGGATGGTTTCTTGCAGCTAGCAGTAAGAATAGGTTTATTTCTTCTTCCTGTATACATTGTATGTATTTTTTTTCTGGTAATAATAAGGTGACTCATCATGTTGGAATGCCATTTTAATGCTTCAATCATAATACAATGTAACAGGCTGTTTTTCAATCTTACATAGAGGAAAAAAAAAAGATAAGGGCTTTTGTTGCCAGCACCTTTGCCTTTACTTTTTTTTTTATATAGGATTTACTCCTATTAAACCAAATTTTGGAATCCCAACAGAAAAGCTGTTTGGTTTTCAGCCTGAGTAAAACACCTAGGATATACCTACTTGCACAATAGTTTTTGATACAGTGGATCCATAATTGGATACATTCATCATCTTCATCCATTCTAACAATGAGAAAGTAGATGCAGAATGATTCGGAGTGTTTTGATTTGGGGAAAATTCTAAACTGTGCGTTAGATATTGTCAAGATTCCCAAGAAGTTACTGATGTTTAACCAGAAGGGGGATCATGCCCAGTTTTTCAGTGTTAACGTGTCTTTTTGGCTCAGAGTAGTTGGCTCAATGTAACAATATTTGCCCACAGAGTAGTTTGGACACTGCTTAGAAGACAGGGTTTGCTTTGATTTTTTTTTTTTTCACAAGCAGTTATTGGTAGCAAGGAGATGGAAATGGAGAAATAGGTTGGCTTGAATGAAATAATTGTTGTTTAGTGTTGTTTGAGTTAGAGTTGAAATAAAGAATAAGACTCCTTATGCTTATGACCCTAGTTTGTAACAATTTATTATGTAAAATATCAATATTCATTATATTCCATAGAAATGTCTAGAAGGATCTGCTGTGTTCAACAGATATGACCTGTTGCAGTTTAATCCAGTATGTGAAAATCTTTTTTTCTGAAGGAAGCCAGAACTTTCATTAATGTACTGTAGCTGGAGGTCGTCTTTGAGATCCTCTGCTGGCAGTGCTTGGAAGTGTATGTTCTATAACCCTCTACAGTCCGGCATCAAATAAACAGATACTTCCAGTTTCTAGTGTATAATGCAAACCCATACAGAAGATAGTAATCTTTAAGAAATAAATGAATCCTATAGAAAAATAATTACATCTCTTTCAGATGATCAGGTATCCTACTGATCCTACTGAATGGAGAAAGTAGTTTCTGTATCTGCCAACTCACATGATAGGAAATAAAGTAGCAACAACAAAAATCTGGAATCCATAGCTCGCTCTTTTTTTTTTTTTCTCATAAAGGATTGACTTTGGCTTACTTAAGAGACTAAATAAAAGAGTTTGGATATCTCAGTAGGTAGCACCTTCATCCTATTGCCAGAAAGACATGGGTTTAAACTGTAGGTAAGAAACCTAGTCACGCATAGCTGTCCCAGCACGATATCCAGTTGCTGGGTTGCTGGAGGAACTATTTCACAATTAACCAGGCTCAATACTGAGCATTAAACATTCTGACAGGAATCTCATGGAGTTCAACAAAGGGAAATGCAAAGTCCTGCACCTGGGGAGGAGTAACCCCCTGTACCAGTAAGTGCATGCTGGGGCTGACGAGCTGGGAAGCAGCCATGCAGAAGCGCACCTGGGGATCTTGGGGGACAAGAGGTTGACCATGAGTCAGCAATGTGCCCTGGGGCAAAGAAGGTCAGCAGCAGCCTGGGCTGCTTTAGGCAAGCACCGCCGTCGGGGTCGAGGAGGCGATGCTTCCCCTCTGCTCAGCACTGGCGAGACACGTTTGGAGTGCTGGGTCCAGCACTGGGCTCCCCAGTACAAGAGACATGCACTTACTAGAGCATGTCCAGTGAAGGGCCAGTAAAGTAATCAAGGGACTGGAGCATCTAATAGACCAGGAGAGGCTGAGAGAGCTGGGACTGTTCAGTCTGGAGAAGAAAAAGCTCAGGGGGATCTTACCCCGATGGGGAAGAGTAACGACAAGGGAGACAGGCTCTTCTCAGTGCTGTCCACTGACAGAACAAGAGGCAATGGGCTTAAACTGAAATACAGAAAATTCAGTTTAAACGTAAGAAGAAACTTTTTGTACCATGAAGGGAGATCGAGCATTGGAACAGTTTGCCCAGAGAGGCTGTAAAGTCTGCATCCTTGAAAATGCTCAAAAACATCCACCGTAACAATTTCAGTGGTTAGTGCCTTTTAGAGGTGTGGAAGACCTACAGGTTCTTTATAGGGCAAAAGGCTGGCCAGAACCTGGGGAGTAGGTTTGTGGTAGCTCCTTGTGCGGCCCCAACAGAAGGTACAGATCACTCCATTCCACACTCCACGGTCTCAGAGGTTTTGTAGTTTCCCAGTGTTGACTGTTAAACTGGTGAGATTTAATTCTGCTCAGATTCAAAGCAACTTTCTCCTGGTGACTCAAAGTCCATGGGCATTCTTTCTTGATCCGCACAGTACGGCGTCATCAAACTTGTTTTGCTCATATACTATCATTGCAGGTGGTAGAGGTCTTGCCCACACACTTGCACAGAAAATAAGCATAGGATGCTTGATCAATATTTAATTTTGCAGAAAGTTTTGGTTTGTTTTGTTTTTTGCCTTTGGAATACCATAAGCAGTTTTTTTTTCTGATGACATTTTACAACAATGCAAAGAAGAGTTGCAGATTATCATTTTAATTTCTGTTTCCAAATTAAGTGAAAATTATATGTTTGTTTCTGGGTCCGTTGTTGTTATTGAGAATTTCAGTGCTATAGGCTTTTTTTCCTCCCTTGGCACCCACGGCTGTTATGCGCTGCCCCAGAAGTAGAAGAAAGCAACTCTAATTTGAAGGATCTATCCTTAATGCTTAATGTAGCTGAAGAGCATAAACCACCCTATATTTCTCTAAGGCTTCTCTTCAGCACGTGACAATGTCCAATGAAGATTCCTCTGTTACAGTAGATGAGATTGAATAGAAACTAAACGCTGTTGGTTGCTAGTGTTTATGCTATGAAGGCTGGCTCCTACCTTTGAGGTTTTAAGCAGTAGTCTCCTTCAGTGCATATTGTTTTAAACAGTGTATATTTAGCAGCAAGGTCTTTAAATAGGTTGGTTTTTTCCAATTTGTTTTTTAATACTTAAATTCTCTAAATCCTTAATGGCCAGTCACATTCTAATTCTGTTGCATCTCTTGAACACTAAGTCTAATTTTAGAGCTTTGGATTGGAACTAGAAGTGGAAGGAACAGCATGAACTATGTTTTCCCATTGAAAGTGAAGGGTGTACTTTTTCTTAAGTATTTACTCCATGTTGCTGCAACTATTACTGATATTATTGCTGCTGCTAATCTGCGTAGCTTATGTTGACAATGCCAGCAGATGTCTGAATTTAAGCCAGAAGATGTGATTCTAGATATTAAGATATTGCAGAAATATTATACTTATTAATTTATGAATTCGTAATCATAGCAAACAAATCTCAAACAGAAGGTTCTATAGTAATAGAAATGACTAATGCATTACAAAAAGCTATAGAATTGAGAACAGATTCTAATTCTGTTGTTTCTGTATTTTTCTTAAGCTCACCATGGGTTTGAGAGCTTCAGAGATTTTTCTTAGCTGCTTTTACATTATTTTTGTTTAAGGCTTGCAAATATGTTAAGCTGGCAGCCTCCGTAGTAATGAAAGCAGCACAGCAAAGCAGCTGCGGTACTAACTTCCCAAGGTTCCTTTTCTCCAGCATGCTACTCTGCTGTTTGCTGATAACTACCATAGTGGTTGGGAAACAACGGAAGCTACTGTGGCCAGTCAAGCCTTGTTTTTTCTCATTACTGATCCTTATTTTGTCTCCAGCAGCTGGGTTGAGATCACCAATAAAAGTCATGCATTTGAAACTTAAAGACTAGATAGTGTTGCTCCATGCAGTTGTGCCAAGAAAATGGGTGCCTAGACTTGGTACCTTGCTTGAAAACCGGCAGGCGCTGCGGATATTACAATTATAAGCAGAAAAACTCTTTCTTTCTTTTTTTTTTTTCCCCCCCCAATGCTGAGTCCAGACGCTGTTTGTGTGTTTTTCCTTAGTGTGTAGAAAAACTGACAGTTGTTCTTGCTAATGCTCTCTGCTGTAAGTTGTGCTCTATGGGAAAGAATTTCTCAGGCTTTCTAATAATTTTGCCTTTTGATACAGAGTTTTGAATCTTTTGAACTGCACCTCCTTTTTCAGTGCAATTACATATCGCTAACAACTTACATAGTGGATTTTGCAGCTGTTTATATGGAAAGGCAACATTTAGAAAACACTTCATGTTTTTAACTGCCACCAACACAATTTGGTAGCTGATTGAAAGTGAAGAGTCAAGCACAGCATCACAGAATGGTTGGGGTTGGAAGGGACCTCTGGAGATCATCTCGTCCAACCCCCCTGCTTGAGCAGGTACACCTAGAGCAGGGTGCACAGGACCACATCCAGGCGGGTTTTGAATATTTCCAGACAAGGAGATTCTACAACCTCTCTGGGCAGCCTGTTCCAGTGCTCGGTCACCCTCACAGTAAAGAAGTTTTTTTTTTCTCATGTTCAGGTGGAACTTCCTGTGTTCTAATTTGTGCCCATTGCCCCCTGTCCTGTCGTTGGGCACCACTGAGAAGAGCCTGGCCCCATCCTCTTGACACCCACCCTTCAAGTATTTGTAAGCAGTAACAAGATCCCCCCTCAGCCTTCTCTTCTCCAGGCTAAACAGACCCAGGTCTCTCAGCCTTTCCTCATAAGAGAGGTGCTCCAGTCCCCTGACCATCTTCGTAGCTCTCCGCTGGACTTGCTCCAGCAGTTCCCTGTCCTTCTGGAACTGGGGAGCCCAGAACTGGACACAGTACTCCAGATGTGGCCTCACCAGGGCGGAGTAGAGGTGGAGGATAACCTCCCTCGACCTGCTGGCCACACTGCTTTGGATGCACCTCAGGACACTGCTGGCCGCCTTGGCCACAAGGGCACAGTGCTGGCTCATGATCGGCTTGCCATCCACCAGCACTCCCAGGTCCATGTAAGCCATGTGCACTTCACAGACTATAAAATCAAGAACCTAAAATTTAGGATATAATTTGTACAGAATTCTTTGCAATATTTGTGCACAGGAAGTTCTGTGGGGTATGTGTTTGTTTGGTTTTGTAATAACAAAAAGTTGAATCACTTCATTCTTTCTCCCTACAGATCCAAATAAGTGCTGTTACAAACACTTAAAGGCAAGGAGACACTTTTCGTCTGAGTCAATATCTTGTCTTATGGATTTCCTGATTTTGATAAGACAAAGCCATACACTTCTGCTTTATTTAAATGATAAATTGCCAGTTTATCTAGTGCTTAATTATTATTCCTGGTTATAGAATTATTTCAGTAGGTTTACAGTTATATAATGCCTATTTCTAATATGGTTATAAATATTAGCATCTTATCAGGCAAATCTGTAAATATATGTCATCTATTGATCACTTGAACATCTTTAGAAACTGAGTTTATCTTCACATAATGCATGATTAAATCAATATAAATTAGGACTTTTTTTCCTTTAGAAGATGTTAAATCTTATTCTAAAAACTACAAGAGATGGAGAACTCACCACATCGCTGGAGAAACTGCTCAGTGGTTATTAATTATTCTCACTGTTGTTTGTGGGGTTTTTTTACCCCCATTCATGTCTGACTCTTTGCCTGACAGTTGTCCCATGCATGTCTTTTGTATCCCTTCAGCATAAACAGAAAGAAATCTGAACTCTGTCATTTTACTCTGAATGTTTTTCCCTTTCTGTTTCCCTGTAACAGCCCAGTTGCCCACCAAAAGGGTTTGCACATATAGCTTTATTGACGAAACCCTCCACTGGCAATACAGCTCACCCAAGCAAAATATGCTCTCCTGTCACTTCCTAATCCAATTCCTCAAGTGGATTAAGCCATGTTGTAAAGCGGACTCCTTTGCTTGCATCACTGCATCTTCTGCTGGGTTTTGCTGATGCATGCTTTTTGTAGACCAGGATTTTGTCTTACAGTTTCAACTTTAGCAGCAACCTTGGGCAGCCACTGTGACAGTGGAAATGTAATAAAAGTATGTGGTTCCTCCATTAAACGGCTGCTTTATTTTGGTGGGGGTTTACAAGTGTTCCCTGTAGAGGGAGCACGGTGGAGGTGCACACCATGGGCTTTACGCTGGGAGGCTGAGGCGTTGACGTTGTGGGATGCGTTCAGAGCTGAGCATGGCATTTCAGCTTGGTTCTGTCTGTGTTGATGCTCTTTACTTGCATCATGTCTGTCCTGATTTTGCCTGTGGGTAGCTGGCTTACGCCACTCTAAAGATTCAGGAAAGGAAGGAGTTTGAGGGCAAGTCTTGAACTGACCAGTTCCTTTCTTGTTTGTAATGCCTATGTTGTTTGTAATAATTACATACTAAAACTACAGATGAGGGGTTATTTCTCTCACGTAAGCTAATCAACCAAACAATATTGCCTTCTTTATTACATTACAAATATATGTAATTTGTTTTTCTGCCAGATTCTTCCACAGAAAAGCTGAGAACTTTGAATGTTTGTAAAAGTTAATTACTGGCCTGAGTAAATGCTTACTTTTTCAGATGTCTTGACATCAAGGCATAGGGGGAATCCTGTTCCATTTTGTCAGCTCCCCAAATGTTTCCACAGCTCAATCTGTGGCATTCACACATGAATGAAATTGCATCTCTCGCTCTGTTCCGTTCGTTTGGATTCTGTGTTTTCTTCCAGTCTGTAGCAATGCTGCACTTGCTCCCAGTTCCCTAGGCTGCTTTTATTGCAGTGACCTTTTCCATCTACGCAGGGTGCTATTAGTCATTCAGCTCTCCTTCAGTCCCTGCCTCAGCCCACCAAGATATTGCCTTACATGTTGCTCCTTTACAATAGTTCCTTTCTATTTAATGCATCTGTGTTGGATATCATAGGGCTGTAACAGTGTGATTTTCAGTAATTGAGCTTTTCATCCATTTATTCAGGTCAGGTCTAACGATTTGTGAAATAAATAAATAAATGCATACATACAGGCAGAAACATAACGGCATCTTTATGATTATAGTGATAGCTGGTACTTATCTTGCATACCTGGGAATCTGAAAAAAACCCCTAGTAAATCAAAAGGAAAGAGAATTGACAACTCAGTGTGGAAGTTGTATTGTTTTGAGAAGACTGCTTGTCCTTGATGCTCTGTTAATTTAGGAGCAATAACTAGAACACTGTGGAAAATGAGAATGACCTTTTATAAATGATAAAAAGCAATGTGCGGGTATAGAAGCCTATATATACCAAAACCCTAAAAGCTAGGGACTCTTACGCTACCGCTAGGGCTTTTGAAATCTGCCAAAGAGGGACTGGCTTGCTGTGAACTACCATGCCCCAAAACTTCCATTCGTAACAACAACAGAAAAATTCAGTATTGTCTCAGTACTCCCTACGAAAAAGATTTATGACCTTGTTATTTTGAAACATCTTTCCTGGTCTTGAATCTCCAAACCTGGGGACAGTTGTTAGTATATCATAACATGGGAAGTCCCAAGTGCTAATTCACATGATTTGGGGAGAACTCGGAAATCTGGACTTTAATATTGCACACTGGATTAATTAAATCTGTAATGTAAAGGCCATGGTAATTATTTTGAGTTTTACAGATCACTTTGTCTACTGGAATCAGTGGGAATTTTGCACACCAAACACCAGGCTAACTCCTCAGTTAATACACACTGTAATGAGGTGTGAAGTGTTCTGCCTAACAAAACACAGTGTTTGAGCACGTTTGTTAATATTTGTTCCCACAAACAGGCGGATAGTTGTTTCGCTTGACACAAATCTGTTAATTATAGGGACTAGCAAACATGAAAAGCTGTAAGATCTTCATAAGTTTGTGAGCTCCAGGTTTACGAAGTCAAGAGAAGGGAGTTTGGGGAGTTAGAGCTCAAGAGGTAAATGATGGCTTTGAAGTGCTGAGAATGAGGACTGGGACTGAGATAGTTTGGGATACAAATCCTAGTGACCCTGCAATACAAGTTTCATCAACTCCTGGCACCTTCATTTCCAGTGTAGCTGAAAACTTGCTACAAAAGTAAAAGGGAGTAACATGGAGGCACAACAAGCAAACAAAGAAGCCAATTGGTAAGGCTTGTGTGGAATGAAAGAAGAAATTTGGACTTTTTCAATTTGCAAATGTGGTTAGGAGGAGCAATATGAATTACTTCAATCTAAAGCAAAATGTAGGTTGTTCTTCTTTTCCATTTTAAGTTACAACCTTTTTGTTTAACTTTCTTTTAGTATGGGTGGGGGAAAAAAAAAAACAAACACCGTGCAAATGGTCACAATGAAAGGCAAAAATACTTGCTTAAAAATCTTCCAAATGAAATGGTTCGACATTTCAAAAATGAAATTATTGTTTTAATTAGATGTTTCTGCATTTTCCAAATCTCTTCTCCCTTCATCCCCTATCTTTTTCAGCTAAAAACGTAACAACATTTAATTAGATATTAATGAAGAGTTTGTCTCCTTGTGGTGTGAAGCAGGCACTAGGCAGAAACCAGTTAAAGAATAGCTATTTATTCTAAAATCCATGAATTTAGTAGACATGGTAAGGCCAGTCAATTATACTTGTGAGTGCTCTACGCAGCTGGAGAAGACGATGCAGAGAAAACCAGACTGCCTTGAAGAAAAGGAATAATATCCAAGGTCCTGAGTTTCTGATTTGAGACTGCCTTGAAGGCATGATGAGATTATGGAGGCGGATGTGTAGGAACAGTCTGAGAACTGGTGGTTCTGGTAATGCAGAAATGCTGGGGAGGGACTGTACTTATAAAACTAATCTGAGGAAAAGACTCGAGAGGCTCGCTGGAAGCCAAACTTTTAAAAGTGTTCTGTCAGCAGCTAAAGCCCAGTCCGTCTACACAGGTAGCACAGCCGCTTCTTCCAAATCATTTAGAGAAAAAAGTTATATAATACAGATCACTAGAAATCATCATCTAGAAGTATATAGATAGCCACAAAACTTATTTCTTCATTTGTATTTCCAATCACACACCAGTTCTTCTAAATATCTTTCTTTTTCTTTCTTTTCTTTTTTTATTGTTGACAGCTGGAAAGATTCCACATTCTTCATTCTTCAGTTCCTCTGAGATCATGCCAGAAACACAAATACGTTAGCGTGTCTTGTTTCATTTTCTTTTTTTGGAACAATTTCCATTAATATCCTGCTGTCACAAAGCAACTGGTACTGTTTCACAGCTCTTTATCATGGCAGTTTTATTCTGGGGAGCTACAGCGATTGCTCATTGAGACCCAGAACCCCAGCAGCATAGCTGCCTCTTCTGGGTAACATGGAAGTTAAACTGTTCGGTCAAGTTTAGTTCAGATGACAGCAACTTCTTAATATTTAACATTTAAATTTCTTTGAGGAAATTAGTACTGGTGGATCCTGCTGGATCAGCAGCCTTTGCATTCAATGGTTTCTTCATAGGATAGTATAGGCTGGTTTGTAGAATAGTCTTTTCTTTATAGGATAGGTAGATTCAATTCAGATTTCCAAATTCCTAAGGGGTCTGCAGGCCCAAATTGAGTTTCTGGATAGCTGGTTTGGTGTTTGTTCTCTCTAGGTGGTTGGGCTGGGTTTGGTTTGGTTTGGTTTGGTTTGGTTTGGTTTGGTTTGGGGGGAGCGGAGGATGCATGTGGGTTTGGTTTGGGTTTTGGGTTGTGGGGTTTTTTTTTAGCTAGACGTTTACATATAGACATTAACCATTTTGTCGTCTTTCTGGGAATCTTAATTTTGATCTGTCTTTTAATAACCAATCTGTTAGGTTCATTTGACTAACAAAAAAGTACATTACAGTTGGTTCTTTTAAGGAATTAATGCTTTAGCATGCTGACTTATATTAAAAGGGTCTACAGCAATATCACCATTAGGTTTCAGTCTGTGCAAAAATTCTGCAGTTTAGTTATTTCTAGTTCCCAGAAAACCCTCTCAGGTGGTTTTATGAGAAAGCATCTAAAAAGTTTGAGAAAACTGTAGTGAAATTATATCATTTCAGATTTTGGTTTAAGCATAGTGTTATCAAAGAACAGAAAAATGAATAAATAAAGAAATAAATAAATAAAGAGAAAAAAGAGAGCTTTCCTCCCCGTAGTTTTTCTAACCCCCCCCACCATGTGTTTCCCAACACTAAAACTCTCTGTATCTCCCCCGATTAGTCTTCAGTCTGAGCTACTGTTAGACTTCTGGCCCTTTTTTCGGGTACAAGTTTTTATTTTCTCACTGCCAAGCAAACACCATAGATGGGAAGCAGCCGGTGCGTCCCAAAGCAACCCAGCCATGAGAGCAGGATTCTCGACTCGCCGGGCCACTGTGTTCCTATAGAAATTGGCAAGTTCTATATGAAAGGGCATACATACTTTCATAAGATTTGATGCTTTCTCCACCTTCAGTTTGCATTTTGAAATCTGTTGAAGTTATGAAACATTGTGAATTTAATGGTGTAATAACAATGCGTGAACATCGCTAAATACTCCCATGAGTAAAATTCACAGCAATAGAGAATGTTTAGAGCAGACATACAGCAAATTGCTCCAACACGGTACAACCTGTGGCACAAGTCTGCCTGCTCTAACAGGCTTCATAAAATTAAAGATAACGTATTTTCTTACTGCTCTCCCAGCTGCTTTTTATTAATCTGTGTTATTAGATGATGCTTAAAGGCTCTCAAATGATTCGTTGTTTGTACCCTATTCATCAAAATTCAGGTAATGAAACTGTTTTCCTGCTTTTATTTGTTCCTAAATCTTGTTTGAGCCACTAACTCAATGCCTAGTGCTACTTTTAGCACTTTTTCATGTGGCGATCTCTGTTTCACAACTACAAAATGTAAACCAACAAAAGAATGTGCTCTACAGCTGAATTTTCATTGCTAAGCAAGTTGAAGTACGGATATTAAAACCACCTACACTTTACAAGTGATCCCTGTCAGAATATGGATAGTTTTTACACTGTCTTGATGTAAACCTTAGGATTTTTGCAGAAATTTTTATGCCCCGGTTCTTCAGCTGAAACTGTTAAAAGCTTACTTACAGAATTGAAAAAAGAATAGGTAATCAAGCTTAAAATAGTCATGATTTATTGCCTGGTTCACTGCAAACGTTATATATTTAGTCAAGACATAGAAGCAGTGCTGTGAAGAAGTTTTTGAATTTAGAATCAGACTTCAGGTTCCTGCATTTCTGTTTAACCGTTGAATCCTTTTCATGAGACATTTGAGATTTGATATTGATGAAAATTAAATCACCAGGAAAAAAAAAAAAAAAAGTTGAATCTTCACACGGATTAGACAAATAAAAGAAATATAATGCTGTTGATTTTAATGACAGTAAAGTTAGGTTGCTTTTTGAGTACTGGAAGAGCTCCAAAAAAGCAATTGGTACTTACTTTGGGAGTACTTAAATATCAGTGGCTCAGAGCGATATATAGCTTTGCTATGTCATTATAGAGAATTGTTATGCCTCACATAGGCATTATTGGGCTAATCAATTCATCAGGAATTTGCATAGAATGAAAACTGCATAGTAAAGATTTCAGGAAATAAAATTGCCTATGGACTTATAGACACAACACACGTCTGATAAAAAAAAATTTAAAATTGTGTAATGAAGCAAATTAAAATAGTGGTGGATTTCTAATTGAACTTGGAATATTCAAGTTTCTTCCGCAAAAGTAATGGAATTCACAAGTGAGATTTACTCACATAATTTGGATGGCCATCACTCTGCTCAAATATTACATTACCCAGCATGTCACATGATGAAGTGTACATTTTGTGTCCTCTGGAGATCTGAATGGAATATTCTGACAGCTGTCAGTAAAGCCACTATTATTGTCCAATGGAAAAAATTATCATTACGAAGAATAAGGTAATTAACACCTATGCTGACATGCTTCACTGCTCCAGAAAATTGATCCAATAGACATGATACGTATGCAGGGGATGAGCTAGCAATTAAATAGGTACAAATAAGTATTGTCTTTATTTCGTAAATCTTCAAAGTCTTACAGCCCTTACTTTTTATGGTGATCGTTACCTTAAAACTTTTATCTGTAATGTGACAGAACGTTTTGAAAGAATTTGAGAGAATTATTCCATAGAAAACAAAAAAATGTTGTGTCCCGCAGAATGGTTATTGTGTTAAAATGCTCTCGCTGTTGAATTTGTCCATTAAGAATATGTTTGAGGAGTCTTTGAAGATGAGTTTATTCTCAAATATGATGGACTTTATAGCACTGATCTTCTATGTGGCCATTAGTTTAGGGAAAAAACCTAATTATTTTGACTACTTAGTATTTTGTTCCGTGGGGAAAATAATTCAATCTCTGTTTTTAAACCACTAACCACTATTTGTAACCCCATTGTTAAAGTATGTCAAGGCTATTATAATATTTTGCTATGAGTAGTATTTCAGCAGATATAATTTAATAGATAATTATATTGCGAGATGTGTTTGGTTATTGCTCATATCCAGCCTGGAGACCTATATAGTTTTATAGGTGATTTTCATATCGAACATGCACATATATGTATGCACATAACCCCTGTGAGTCACCCTCTCCTTCCCATATGCATATGTACTTAAGTGGTGTTACCCGCGGTGGGAGGAACACGCTCTACTGCTCAGTTTACTTGTCCTCTATTTTGTCAATGCTCAGCAGATGGTGGGGACTGTATGCCTCAGTTAACGGAAACAAAAACTGCATGAAAAATACTATGTCCAGAAAAATAAAATCACATAAACTTAAAAAAAAAAAAAAAAAATCAATTAATACCAGCCAAGAAATGATGGAAAGGTGGGTGATGACTGAGACATTAGTGATGGCAGGACTTTGAGGCATTCTTAAAATCTGTGTTCTGTGCCAGATTTCTCAGGACTTCCAGCTGTCATTTAATCACTCAAATCAACTTTTAGAGTTTCAGAGGGTCAGAGGAGACAGAGTTATAGTTCATTCTGAAAATGTGCTCATTGTCCAGGTTACCCAAAGAGGCTTTACTCTTAAAAAAACCTTACTCCACAATATTGAATAAGCTGAGATTTGCAATTTTCAGGTTCCTGTCTGAAATAATCTTTGGAGGAGTTCTGCTTTCATCTTATGTTGTTCTTTATTGAGGGGATTAAGGAGTCATGTAAACTTGTTTCCAGATTTTTTTCATGCCAGAAATGGTGTGACGTCTTAGACATGTTTTATTTCTGTTGTCTGATGTTGGCTAGAAACTATATCTTACACTTGGTAATATAACCTTGAAATTCATTAGGCTGGTAGCTGGGACCTGTACAGATGGTGGGGTTTGGCAAGCTGGTGTTTTTGGTAAATGTCTTCTCTGTTTGAAGTCAGTGATTTGATCATTGATTTATTTATCACTGGTTTATTGTAATTTAAATGAAAACTTAATTAAGCGAGCTTTGATTAAAATTCCATGTGAAGAATGTAAACGTTGGTAAATGATAATTACTCTCAGAATTGCTGAAGTATTGAAAATGCTTGGAATGTCTCCTATTACCTGTCTGGCTGTTTTGTTTCAGCAGTTCCTTTCCGACGACTCCGCTGCGTTTCTCAGAGTGTACTTTTGTGTAACAGTGTTCTGTCTTACGAGATTATAGAATGGCTTAATTACAAACAGCCTCTTCAAAACCCAGGAGCGAACATCAACGTTTAACAATTATGTATATTA
Organism: Fregata magnificens; assembly: GCA_013389945.1. Lineage (NCBI taxonomy): Eukaryota > Metazoa > Chordata > Aves > Suliformes > Fregatidae > Fregata > Fregata magnificens. The sequence continues at coordinate 102,552 of WAAD01018016.1, read as the reverse complement.
GTTCTTAGAAATTTCTGCTGTTGTCATTTCTCAAGTGCTTGAGCTTATTCAGCACCAATAAACATAGAATCAGGGCTGTAGATTTGTAAATTTTGTAAATTTGGGGGTTTTGATGTTTAGGTTTGATGATGGAAAGGAGAGCTAGAGGCTTAAGGAAAGAGCCAAAGACCTTGAGTTTATTAAAGAGGACGGCTGAGCAGAAATAAGGAAATGTTGTCTGGGGCAATATGGGGCTGAATTAGAAAAGGTGTAGGGTGCCTTTGGAATGCGTTTGAAGGTACCTCCAAGGATCAACCAGTGAGTAAAATCCTCACACGGAGTGAGTACAACTTAGTGGTGTTTACGTTTATAGCTAGCATTGACTGAACCTGTATCGACTGTCAATTATCTCTGTATCTGTTGGTGTACCTATACACACATGTCCGCGCTCACATGTGTTATAAATATACAATGTGCAGTACACATAAACATACTATACATACATATTAGTATGTGTATGAAAAAAAATGAAGGTGGAGAAATTGGTTAGTTGTCTGGTTTATTTTTAAATTAGGAAGAGTCTGGGTATTTGAGAAATTCTTCTGGACAAAAGCAAGGAAAAGGGCATTATCTGTAATTAGAAATAATAATGTATAATTGGTTCATTTGCCATATTTCTACAGTTCTGATTTAGTTGAACAATGTGATCATTATGCCACCAGTTTTCAATGGAGGTGTCACAATGAAAAATAATTGCAATATTCCACAATATTAACTGTACCCTAATTGCAAAAGTTTTGAAATATAATTACCATGAAAGCTAATGCGACAGGGAACATTAAGCATAATTAGTGTATTTTAAAAAAGGGAAAAACTGTTAGAAGCTTGTTATTGTCTCGTAAGGTAGCTTCAAATTAGCTGGATGCAGGGCACTTTCATCTAGGTTTTCTATAATTTTTGTTATTAGCACAGACTGCAATAAATTTATTTGACATAGCCCACACCTGCTAACCCTGCAGGAAAGAATTTCTAATGTGCACAAATCCCAGGTTTCTTGCAGAATCTGTCACAATTTCCTGGGAGACAGCAGTGGGTAAGATTTAGGTGTGGGACGGTTGGGGTTTTTTTTTGGTTGGGTTTTTTTGTTTTTAACGGTCAGTCATGCTGCACTGCTCCAACTGCACTGTGTTTTAAGAAATTTCTGCAAAAAGATACACAAAAATGCTATCATGAAGCACTTCAAACAAAGCATTCATTACACATCATAACCATGTTCTGAAAAAATATATAGTGTATTAATTACCTCTTTTCTTTACAGAACAACTACATGCGTTCACATAGAGCATGAATGTTCACCCATATGATTAGAATTTATTTTTTGAAGTGAAATACCCCAATATATCGCACCATTTGTATACTAGAAATGTTTCTGTGCCCATATAGCAGGGGATAGGGTCCAAGCTGAAAGAAACAGTGCTGATTTTCTAGACGATCAAATTTTCAGTAAGAAGCATCTAAGAGATTTTTCTGTGGTTTTTTGGTAACATTTTGCAGGTAGAAACTAATGTTTTTCTGGTTTTGCTTTTTTTCAAAATTATTGAAAGGTGTTTGGGCATAAGCTAGATCCAAACAAAAATACACGGAGGAACACCATTAGTTTAAGTGTTGTCAGTGGACACAGTTTTAAGAAATACTTCTATTGCTTGGTCTTAAATGACTATTAACCACTGAGGCTACTTTTTGTCATCTATATGTGCTGTTATTGCAGATGTGTAACAGATTTCTTTTTGGAAGGAAATTAGGTCATACATTAGATAAAATCTTGGATTGGCTAGTGCAGCTCATTTTTCCCTAGAATCATCTCATAAAAAAAAAAAGGCATCTGATGCTAATTTTTGGAAGTGTAATCTATGAAAAGGTTTTGTTTTCAGTTTGACTCCTGCAATTTTTAATCTATCCGGTGTCTGTCTATCAACCGCAAATGCTCTGACATTGCTGCTAGGACAATTTAAGGTCTTGTGGAAACTTGTAAGAAAGGTTCTTTAATTCAAGGCCAGGACAGAGCTTGTTTCTGCAGAGGTATAGAAAGTTTAAAACTGAGGAGAGACATTAAGGTATGGAAATCCAAATGCTGTTTACATTATGCATTGTGGAAGTCAGCCATTTGAAAGCAAGTAGGAAGAATAGGAACCTGTTCTTGCTTTCAAAAGGTAAAGTGATTCATTTACTCAGCCTAGCGCCATTTTCAATAAATTTCTGTTCTGCAAGGGGTGAGGTGGGTTTCTTAAGTTCTGCTAAACTGTGGACATGGAAATCCCTTTATACAATCTTTCATGGGTACTTCACTTATGTTTTGAAGTGCTACGGTAATTTGAAACATCTGCAGATATTTCTGAACAACCATTTGGTATACATCTTCCGTAGGTTATCGAGTCTTACTAGAATACTTTCAGTTAGAAACCAGCATTGCAGAGCTATCGAACCAGGGGGGCCAGGATCAGAATGAGATGCGGGAGTGTGGGATGTAACACTCCGAACCGACGGCCAGCCCACAGGAAAACTAAGTTAGATACTATTAGGAATCATACTGTGTTCTCACTTATGTCCGTTACACTCACGTAAAGAGATTAGAGCCTGTTCAGTATTTTCTTTAAAGAAATTTAGCCACCCTAATTTTTAATTTATAGTAAAAGACAGCAAAAAACATTATACCTGAGCTAAAGAAGAGTATGCTTACAATATCAAAAATGAAGAACTCTAATGTGTCGGGCTGGAATACCTTTATTCCTTTGTTTTATTGGATATATCCCCAGTTTATTTTATTAGTGTGACCCTTACACTATTTCCCTCAGCATGCAGAAATACAAACCCAATGCAAAGGGTAGGTCTGCGTGGTTCTCTGCCATCCTGCTCCGCCCGTGCTCCTACCTGACCCGGAGCTGTGGTACCGCAGCATGAAGATGCATCCAGGTTAATCAGTGTTGCTGACAAGCCTCTCTAGGTGCTGACAAGCAGCTCGCCTCAGATCCACGCTTTTCTAAAAGGCCTCCATTTCCGAGTGACTCGGTAATGATGCCTCTCTATATATATAATCAAAAAGCCTTTTCTTTTCATTGTTCACCAGTGCTGAGACTTATGGGCAAAATATTGCCTTCATTTGGCAGCACAAGTCAGCTCTTGTCTTGGCTCAGACTGAGCTGGTTGCTATGAGCAGCCAGAGCTGAGCATGCAGAGCCGAACCTCCCTGCCCATCTAGACAAGGAGCTGACCGATGGCACTTCTACAGGAGACCGACACCTTTTTCTTGAAATGCATTCACTTTTCTGAAGTGCCTCGTGTTCATAAAAGTGGTATACAGCTTCATGGTATTATAAGTGCAGCCTGTGTGTGTCTACTGTTAAAGTGCAGGATGATATTGGCTAAATATCGTGTTTGGTAAAGTTAAGAGAGTCTATATAATGACTTAAAGAGAGAGCTGTAGCCAGCTATGAAAGAGTTCATATATAAAGGTTATTTCAGTCCTAGTTTAGTGTCTTACGAAAGCACACGTTATCCAATTCTTTTACTACAAAAATGGGTACGTTACAGATGCCGTAAATTTTAATTATCAATATCCTATTATTAAATAGGGAGTCATCTACATAGTGAAATAATCTCTCATATTAATTCAGAATTAAAATATGACCCTTTTTAGCAAACTAAACTACTCCGGAATTAGTAAAACTATAGAACACTCTGAGCGTGGGCACATGTGTCTGAATACACTATTGTGCCAGAATTTTTTTGTCCGCTTGTACAAATGACTTAAGTCAATGGAGTTAATGAATACATGTACTTCAGTCGTAAGACCACTGGCAAAATGTTTATCTTTCAAAATGTATTAAATGCATTTACTATAATGTTTATTAGAATATTTTTTTCTTCCTTCTCCTCCCTAAACTGCGATTAAGATGACTTAGAATGGTTTTTTGGAGGGCTGCAGAAAACTCTTTTCTTGTTAATGATGTACTTAAAAGCCTAGGTCTTCTGTAAATAGAACTTAATAGAGCAAGTGAAATAACGGTCCATGTAACTAGTTATACATAATCTCTTATGCTATGTGTTTTTCCATGCACCTCCATGTGGCTTGAGAACTCCTTACTCTATTTCCTCTGCCTTTGGCAGGGCGTCAGGATGTGGTTTGACAGCAGCTCAGGGAGCTGCATCTCTGCTGCTGAGGTCAGTGCACGCGCTTGCCCGTGGGCTGTGCGTTCCTGTCGCCATCCCCACCTTGTATCATCACGAGTACTCCTAAGAACGGGCTGACCTGTGTAGGTGATAGGAAAATTGATCTCACCCCCAGGGAAAAAAATCAGTGCTTAGTTCATGAGCGGATAGCTCCTGGCACCAATTTCCCACACAGTTGCACAAGCGTTAAGCATGGTGCAGGAGCGGGTGGAGTTTGGTAGCAATCCAAAGTTAATCAGCTGTTGGCCGGGGAATCCCATTGCTGATCCATACCTTGGGGTACGTTTTCATCGTTGGTTACCACCAGCCGAAGACTGTGCTGCTTGCGAAAGCCTCAGCCCCGTTTTCCCCGGCCTCCGGCTTCAGGCTGCTGCTGCTCTCCCTTCCTTTGTGCCAGCTCTAGAAAGTGTCTCGTTAGTGGGATCATCAAAGTCGTCTGACTGACAGCTAGGCCAGTCCAGATAGCAAGATTTGTTTTCGGTTGGATTATCAGGCTGGTTTGACTCAAAGCACGCCGGTGGTATCGCTTGCCAACGGAAGGGAAAGAGGCCGGGGTGGGAGGGCTGGGACCAAACCGCCTCTTTTGGCAGCAGTCTGGACTTTGTCAAAACAAGCTGGAAAGCTGCACTCTTGCAGGTGCTTGTGCAAAGATGAGCTTGTAATTACCTCTGCTTCGGGTCCACTGTCAATGTCTCCTTTGGAGTATGTCCTACCGTGCTGCTCCTTGTTTGTCTTTTCATGTGTAAGTCTAAACCGGTTCTCACTGCTGAGCTCTCTGGACCGTGTGTCAGAAACATGCCATGCCTGTTGCTAGTCCTTTCTCTGATAAAGGACTTTGTACTTTATTCCATCTCTTCTATTTTTTTGTCTTTCTGCACTGTTTTTCTTTTTTCTTTCTTCCCGCCTCCTCTTATTCTTCCTTCTAGTTATCTTGAACCGTAGTAAACAATTCAGTTCTTCCTCATTGCAGCCGTGGCAGAATCACAGGACCTTTGGCCAGCAGGTACAAAATAGGACTGATCACCTTTCCCAAACGACTTAGGGTTCTGCTTCATTTTTAAAGACCAAATCTAATGTATCTGGTTTTTTGCAAACAACTTTAAGCTATGTGTTTTGCAAGAATTGCATTGATTCATTATTTAATGCTTACTGTTAACTCCTTGGCTTAATTCCCTTGTTATTTATTATAGAAAACATTATTTCATTAACTAGCTTGAAACAGATGAGAGTGGAGAAGAGAACTCTGACAGACAAATTTAAATAAGTATTCAGTATCCAAACTGAAGCTTTAGATTTTCAGGAATTAATCTCCATTTAGGCTCCTATATGAAAAAGAAGGATTTCTTTCTTTTTTTCCTTCGCTCTCAAACATGTATACAACTACTCGTGCATAATGCATACAAAGAAGCATGTAAATACTGAAAAGTGTAGATTTTTAAAAATAGACTGTATATAGCATAGAAATTGGGCCTGTCATTACCGCCACGACAAACATTTGTTCTTAGTACTCTTCAGCATATCTAGAAATGCGACTTGCACATTCTTGCCTTCTGAAATTGGCTAAGAGCTTGTATTTGCGAAAAGATTGCTTTGGTGGGGAGCTGCAGCCCTGATAGATGCAGTGCCTGGAGAAATGCTCCCAGCACTGTTGCCGCCTTCTTGCACTCTCTATTGGTAGCATTTTTGGACAAAGTGAAAAAAATGCTCAGGTGTGTATTTTGTTCTTGAGATATGAGGCGGGGGGGGAGGTTGTGGATTCTTAAATGACTCTATTTCTGCTCGCTCAATGGTTTGGAACAAAAGAACAGTCTCAGGGGGGAAACCACGTTAGATCTGTAGGTCAGTCACCTATACCTGCTGTTCCCCACAAAACCTTTGCCAGTGGGTCACTGAGATTATCCAACCTGGTGAGCACATATAGGGATGTTCTTGTCTTCAGTTCCTTGATGAACTTAACTGTGTGTCCCTACTCTTGGCAGCAAACCAAAAATGAGATATCTGAATCTTCTTCGATCTCCCCCTTCTTTTGTCCCTTTGCTGCATAGTTTACGTCGAGAGGGTATTAAATTAAGGTGCCAAGCCCAGCTTGCTTCGCTCTCTTTGTTGAGCAGGGAAGCAACCTTCATTAATTAACATGAGAATTAGTTTAGTCATAGTAACACTCATGATTCAGAGATTACTCTTAGCCCCTAAAACATACGAATATAAGGGAAATGTCAGTAAATGATTTGCGTTCTGTGCTTCGCAATGTATAGGAATGCATGTTCCACTTCTCATTAAGACTTTCTATTTATTTTTCATGTATGTTTAAAGTCAGACATTTCCTGTTGGGATTTATTGCCATAAATAGCTGTCCATTTTTTATTCCCACCAGCTGCACGTTTGAGTAGCACACAGCAAACTTTATGAATCACTTCTCTGTGACAGATCGTAACAATCTCAACAATATTCTGCCACATAGCCAACAGCAGCAAGTGAATGATATCAGCACTTAACTCTCCAGAAAACTCTGTTCAGTAATTAAACATTAAGCCTCTGATGCCTATCATCATTCAGTGCCAAGACCCTTTACAATACAGGTTTGCTATATGCAGGTAATGATATTAGAGGTGATAATTTATTCTGGAAATGTAGCTATCTGAGAAGAATGAATTTACTGAAATCAGAATTTCATTTATAAGCTGGCTTTTCAGGACTCTTCTCCTAATTCGGACGTTCACCATGCAGGAGTATTTATTTAGTTAAAAAATCCTCTGAATGTAGGATAATTGACAAAGAGTGATGAAAAGAACAATATTTAAAACTGTGGCACAAGTAGCAGTGTGTCATATAATGCAGAAATCTGCCTTCATTCAATAAGGACAAAAGATCCAGCAGCACTTCGAGCTTTGGGCATCGTTTCCAGGTTAATCTGCTCTGCTTTGGTGTCAACGTAAAATTGAGATCAACTCACTAGCTAACAAAGCAGCTCAGGAAACTTCAAATAAAAATTCAAACTTATAACAAATACAGCACTGCTGACAGAAACTGCGAAGTCTGTTTTCCATCAGTGTATGTGCATAGCTTATTTAATGTTATTGTGATGAGAAATAATAAGGATAACCCTCAAATAAATTAATAGCTGTCTGTTGTTTGGTAGCAGCCGCAGCCCCTGCTCACCAGCAGAAGCTGTACTGCTCTGTTCACTGTTAGTAATTTTCTGTTTTACAACAAAATGGCCAAAGAAAATAAAACGCACAGAACTTAAAAAGATCTTAAGGTGCAAGTTGCAAAATCAAGCGTGTAGAAGCTTGCTAATTGTCGGTAATAAGGTTGTCTATGCCACCTGAGTTTGCCCAGTCTTTTACATTATAATGCAGCGTACAGAAAGCTGGAGCGCTATTCCGGTCCCCTCAGCCCCAGCAGCTTTGTGGCCAGCCCCGGCACGTGTCCCAGGGGAGCAGGGCTCTCTTCCCACCATTCTCGTAGGGGTCTTTTTCCAGCTTTCCTGTTTATTTAGTACACAGTCTGCTTGTCTATGCAGTCCTAATTCTCATTTTCCTTGCTCATCTTCTAGTGTTTCTTATGAACTGATTTCCCCTCTTTTCTTTTTCTGGCTTCGTGTGGGGTTGGGTTCTTTTTGGTTGTTTCGGTTTTTTCCTCCTCTCTCAATAGTTTTCAGTCCCTCTTTCCTTTACTGGGATCTTCAAATGTGTCTCTCTTTCTCCACTGTCTTTGTTTGGTCTGTCTTGTTTCTTCCAGCACCTCGATGTGTTGTTCTCTCATTGCCCCCATCACCCTGACTGACAGCTTTCCATTTCCCAACTCCTCTTCCCGCCTCAACCTTTTCTAGCCCTCGGTCCAGGCTTCCTGTTCTCTAACTGAACCTCTGTTCAGGCTGGTTTCAGTGTCCTGTCCCCGCAGCCTGGCATCCCTCGGTGGCTTCCCCTGCAGGTCTGGTTCTCATCTCTGTGTTGCATTGCACAGTGGGATCTTCTGTCTCTGCCCAGCACGAGATGCTTTGGAGAGCGCACAGTGTGCAGCGGTGTCTTCTACAGCACTGGCATCAGGAAAAGTTTTGCGTCGCCATCAAGTCTCGTGATACCATTAGACCTCTTGGACAAGGGCTCATTGTGAGTGGAGACCCTCTTCTCTAACTCTTACTCTCCTCTCCATAACCCCCAGTCCTCCCGATCTCTTCTGTAGGTGGAGGTGTAGCAGGACTTGAATACAGACGACTTCACTCCATGGCGGAGACTGCAGTGTAAGATAGAAATGGGAAGCACTAACGTTACCGCTCTGGGAGATGGCCATATCTCTGCCCCTGCGTCACCCTGTCCAAGACCCTCAGACTCTGTGGATTCCACGTGTTCAGGTGCCCCTACCTGCTACAGCTGACGGCTGGAGAAAAAGAAGTGCTGCTCTTGGAGCAGGTGGTAGCAAAAGGTTAGCCACTTCTAGTCTTTCCTCTATGTGCCGTCACTGCTGCAGAGATGCTTTGCCGGTAATTTCATCACCGGTCCGAGCGAGCAGAGACACTGTAAGTCAAGACAGTGCAGAGGAGGGTGTGAGGCTAGTACTACCAGTTCCTAATGATTTTGATCGCATTTGTTGTCACGTACATTGAAAAACGTGATACTAGCGTGGTATCATTGTATTGTCTGTCATAAACGTGTGGTTAACAGTAGCCTGGAGCCCCGCTTGCAGGGGAGAGAGGAAAGCCCTTCTTTGATCCAGGCAGGCAACCGACTGCAGACAGAGTCTTTGAAAATGTGAAATTTTCACAGCAAAATAAAGCTCTTGTGTACATGGACACAGGGATGGCAAGAAGCATTTCCCTGATACAGAGTCACCGCGCTTCCACGTGCCTTATCTCTGCTGCGGAGCACAGGGTATTCTAGCTGTTCAAACAAAACGCTCCTCTGTTTTCTTTAATACGGGCAAACCAAAATATTCCTGCCGCCTGTCGTTCTTCCAGAAGAAGTGTGAGCCTTTTGCCTGGCGTTTCCCAAAACAAGACTAGGCCAATATGTTTTGTGTAGAATGATGGCCAGGCAGTTTGGGGGTGTTCTCAGGAAGAAAAACAGAATATTCGAGTAGGCAATACAGGACAAGATTATTAATTGGTGGAGTTTGTAGTGCATGGGCTGTATGTACAGATGGAAAATTGTCAGAAATGTTGAGGACGTGTAAACTTACGTATTTCTTTTTTCATTCAAATTCTTTTGTCGATTTTATTGATCTTTAGAAAAACGGCGTAGGAGCAGCTACATTGAAATTAATCTTTATTTACATCTTTAAGAATAAGACAAATATTAAAAAATCACTATGCCGAAAATAATAGAATGTTTACAAAATAAATATAGAGTTTTGCTTGGAATAACGATGAATAGAGGCAGTATTTGAAACAGCTGTATTGCATATTGAGATTTCCTTTTAACGTATCTCTAGCATACAATTAAAAATTGAAATATTGAAAAGACAAAGTATCTGTGCTGTTTGGTTATAAATAAAAAGGAAGTTTACGTTACCAGAATACGGAATAGTTGTGAATGATAAACCTTTACGCTATAAGGCAGATTCAGCAGAAGCTCACATTTCTAAAAAGAACAGTTGAAAGAACAATATTACGTCTTTCATGATATAAGATTAGCACAGCTAATTCTTAACAACTACCGGTGAGTTTGGCTTGCAAGATGTTAGATGTTAGACAATATAGTTGCCTAATAGCAGAGTTTTGAAACAGTAGCTTCCACTAGTTTCAGAGAGCCTTCTGACGGACTCAAATGCAACAGCAGTAATGGCGTATTACAGGATTCTAAATTTTTTCACCTAATATGTAGAGGCTACATTTCAAATAGGAGTTGCATTTTAGACTTGGAGAAACAAAATGTCTGCCTGTAAGTGTTCGTTCTTTCCCACCTCCTCTCATCTCTCGCCTTTGAAGGTAAGAGTTTGAAATGTTAAACTAAGGAGAGAGTTGAGTCAACAGGGAACTGTAAAGATGGTCGCTGTTATCGTCCGTTATTGCGGTCGGTAGCATGGTACTACCTCCAGGCACCTGGAATATATGATTATTTAAATGCACAACTCGATACACCGACAATTCCGTTATAGCTCTCGTGTGTAATTACGCTGGCTGACTGTGTTGGTGTGTAGCTGTGTATGTCTGTATATGCACAGTTTTTGGTTAATTTGCCTTTGTGTTGATTTTTGTTCACATCAAAAAAATTGATCTTGACAAGTTGATGTGTGTCTGCAGACAAGCCCAAACACAGGTCAAAATCATAAATGAGATATCTCCCAGTTTGGTGGTACTACGGAAATTTTTGTTGCAGTACTCTGCTTTAGAAATTGATTACTAACGTGTAGCTTTCGATCATTTTATTTGTATATGTGACCTTTTTTTGTATTACGTTAAATTTAACCTTCTTGGATGTCTTATGCTTTCATAACAAAATAAAGTTTTGGATCATCCGATGGTATCAGGTAGAATGTTACAATATTACTACCAAGGAGGACTGTGATAAGTGAATTTTGGATAGGTCTTGTAACAGATCTGTGTGACTGGTTGTTAGGTCATAGTTTGGAGGAATTTTTTTTTTTTTTTCCCCCCAAGGCTAGAATAGGCATAAGATTATTTGAAAGAGCTTTGAAACCTCAATTCATCTGGCAAACTGCTGTGGGGTACTAGAAAACGTTAGGGGGAAGGGGAGAGGAAATTCTGAAAGCAATTAGAGAAACCTTTTGACAGCTCTTTTCAGCAGATAAAAAAACCAGCTCTTGCAAGAAAGAATCTCCTGCCATTGGTTTCAGTGTCTTATGGACAGTTGTGCCACCAATATGCACATGTAGGATGTAGGGGAAGGCATGCTGAGACGCTTGCAGATTATTCAAAATTAAAACAAAATTACCAAGAGTATAAATAAGATTTTTTTCCTTCAAATCTAGCAGTCAAACTTTTTTTGAAATTGTTTGGTATTTTAATTTGAAATCTAGTTTCTTGAGCAATCAACCCCATGATCTGAATTTTTCCATATGCATATTCATGTGTGTGCTTACATATTTGTTTGTTTATTGCATCTGGTACTTCAGTAACGTGTAATTTCTATTTCTTCCTTTTGTCTGGAGGCCTCTCATATTACATTTAGATTGTATCCTTTATCATCCCAAATTGACATTTATGCTTTTACTGCTATTGTTTGCCTAGCTCTTCTCTGGTATGGATCAACAATTTGTTTTAATCTATGTCACTTCTCTTATCTCCCCCTACACAGAGATGCAGTCATTTTGCACTAGCGTACGCCTACGGAGATTGTGTTAGCAACGGCGTGGTGGCTGCCCCCTCCTCTCCACTCCCCGAAATGCCAGGGAATCTTAATTGCTTTTCCAGTTCGTTTATAAGAAGGCAGAGACAGCAGTATGTGCGAGACCAGTTTTGACAAAAGTAATGGTATGCCGGTGCCTATGAATAAATAAATCCGATTTACATAGAGGAATTCTGTGGCAACGGAAAGGAAGTCACAGAATGGAAGGGAATGATGGTGTAAAGACCTTATTCCTTATTCTTAGCAGGGAGCTGAGTAAAGTCCAGAGTGCTGTAGAGCTTTCTGTGGTACTTTGCTTTACAGGTACGGTTGTAAACAATATTTTTTTTTTTGTTTTAATTTTTCTAAAACTACTAGCTTGAAAACTTTGAGGCATAAATGAGAATTAAACAAGAAATGTTTGAATTTCCAGAGGCCTCAGGAAGCTGCTATGCTTCCTGTGGATTTTTTGCTTTCTAATAATCATTTTAACAGTTTGCGTTCAATTCCTTCCCTCAATCTGTTCAGTTAAAAGCTGTGATGTGAAATACTTTAGTAGGTAATAAATACTAGCATAACATGCGTGGAGTGACAGATTTGGAGCTATAAGCAAAGGGTTGAAATGAGTCAGATTTACGTACTGAGTAATGAATCTCTCTCTGTTGGAAAGAAGGAATAACAAGAGCAATCAGAACAGCCTAGCAGAGAGCAGGCGTGGAAAAGGGGTTCTGCAATAGTCGATAGATCAATTTAGGTGGGAAGGCTGATAACGAGAAGCTAATAAAATAATCAGAGGTGAGCAGTGGTATGGCGGGGAGATAGCTGGGGCACCTGCCCACTCCTTTTTTCCTGTCTATAAACCAACGCCCGTGACCCGCTACGCAGCCCTCGACTGCCTCGGTGACCCTTCTGTTTTGCTTGGGGTAAATTTCATGCACCGTGAGTTCACCATTTGTTACAAACGATGATGGCGGTGCACAGCACCTTCCCAGGAGGAAAGCATGCTGCACCGGACGGAAGAAAACGGTCTGGAAGGAAAAGGTTGTTTGCATTCATGTACATCCAGGGGTAAATACTGACTCATTTGTAGATGACAATCACCAGCTTGGTAGGAAACAGTACTGATGGATGTGTTTAGGAGAGAAAACCTCCGTGTCAAAATTTGATAGAGAAATAGGAGAAATGTCATAAGGAAGTGCAACGTGCATTTAGACTGTTTATTGCGTTACTTGGTAATAGCAGCAATATATATCTCTCTCTACGTATATATAAAGACAAACAAAGATAATATTCACCTGCCTCGTTCAGCTCCAGAAGCTCTAACTTCGTGAAACATCAAAGCAAGTGAATACAGTGTGTGTATTTCCTCCAGCGGTGTCCCTGTCAGTGACAGTGTTTCCCACTTCCATTTCCTTCCCTTATTTCTTTCATTCTCTCACATAATGGTTATTGTTGGTTTTACTTCAAGAAAATAAATACAGTTTTGGAGAGTACGTGGTGTTTAGAAAGAAAAATAAAAAGGAAATAGATTTTCCTTTTTCAGAGGTCTCCTGTTCTGAGGGATGGGAGCGAAAGCAGCCGAGCAGTATGCCTGCGCGAGCCTGACGGTGATGGTGCCGGATAGATAATTCAGGGACCACAAATGAACGATGAGCTATTTCTAGCTTTTATGAATCGTGTGATTCTTTTTTTTTCTCTTAACATCCCCCATAAAAACTGAGGCAGACAGCACGCCTGTCTCTTACAGTCTTATCATATGTGAATAAACAACGCCTGTAGCACTGTAGCTCTTTAATTTATGATCTAGAGAAGCCTTATTCCGTTTTTAGTCTGCAACACCTCCTTGACCAGCAGCTTTGTTTGCAGTTGCACTGGGCTTCTAATCGCTTGGAGTTGGAAAATTGGATGTGTAAACTAATAATATCCGAAGAACAAATGTGTTATACTTGCATCTGGACTGGCTAGTATGAGTCTTGTGAATTACCAAAAAATGAGAGCGGGACAGCACCGCCTCTTTCACTGAAGAATTATGAAGTGTTAGAAAATTGAAGACAGTGTATTATTGTGTATCTTTTATGACAGTAATACAATGATTTAGGCTGTGCCTAAGCAATGCTTTTGTTTTTATTTTGCTCTGTTGACGCTGCAGTTCATTTGAGCGACATACACCAAGAACTGGCTTGACTCACAAGCGAAAAGAATAATGCATAATGCAAAGCAGTTGTCTGGAACAGGAAGCTCTAACTTCATTTATGCAGTTTACGTCCAGCCATAAACTGTGCTTATAATATGGCCTCAGGACTCCTCCATTTGGAGCTGGGGATACCTCAGTCCCTTTGACAAGTTAGGGATCTTTTGGGGTGAGCCAGAGGGCCACTGAACTACCAGATGTCTGGCACTCGGTGTAGAGCTCGGAGTGCCGCAGCCTGGCCTCCGACCTCCCCGCTGGGCACTGGTTCTTGGCCATACTGCGCCCACTGGAAAAGCCGCAGGAGCGATAGGTGCTGCATGGCCGCACCTTCCGAGATACGTTGCAGCTGATCCTTCTGCAGAGACATTCGGTTAGGGACCATCCAGCCAGGAATCCAGTCTCTGCGCAGTGGATGTGTACGCAATCTTTTTTAAACAGCTCTGCGCGCTTACAAAATATAGTGGGGTTGACCAACGGATGTAACTGTTATTGTAACCTGGTATTTGGGCTTCCCGCATGACTGGTTAATATATGCCAGTAGAGAAATATGTTGCTGCCTCTGTTTTGGCAGCGTAGGTGATCTCACAACAGAAATGCTGGGCCATGACTGCTGCAAGAATGCCTGTCCTTCTAAGTAATAGCAGTGTACCTGATTGTCAGGTCTGAAACCAAATGGTCATATTCATGGCTTCCTGCTGTGTCCAGGGAGTCAATCACAAGCCACCTTTTGGCTACCTGGGCCTTTGGGTAAGTTTCTTTCCTTTATTAGTCCAAGACGTATCACTTCACCAAGCTAAATTCTGTGCTTGGCTCCTGATGGTGACGTTACAGCAAGTGCCTGTTCTCAACCGCCACAGCCAGGTATGCACATGTCTGACTAAAACGCTCATCTAAGAATGCACTGGAAGAGCTTACTGACTGACTTTTAAATACTGACTTCACTGTGCTGAGACTTGAGCGTCAAAGATGTGTGTCTGCAGACCTTGTGGTTTTTCCAATTCTTCGTTCTCTAACAGAATCAGTAAGATTTCTTGCCTAAGTCCACATTATATAGATAGAGAGGACAAGCTTTCCAGGGACATAGACAATAAAGAAATGGTGGGCTTGTGTTCACTAATACACAGATGCAAATGCAGAGAGCTCTAGGAGATTTTGGGAACACATTTGGCACCACGACCCTAGATATCAGCAGCCTGTGTGCCAGCCAGGGCCGTGCCTTAACATCCTCGGTGGGTCTGAGTTTACTCCGCTCCCAGTGAGCGTGGATCGGCTCCACCTGCAGCGGAGGATGCTGTGAGGTTCACATCCTAAACGCTAATCTAAGTTTACAGAGAACAGTTGTGTTAAGTAGACATTTTAAATCTTTTTGCTTTTTTCACAATGCTGAGCATGGATGAGGCAGGATGGATGTAGGAGAACACGTAACACCTTCCACGCAATGGGAGTGAATGATGCGGTGTTTCCTAACTTGGCATATTCGTGCATGTTAACAGAAGGTATGTCATAAGTCAGCAGATGATTGTCTTTCACTTTGGTAATAAGGATGCAGCATACAATCGCTTGATGTCAGAGCTTAGCAGATATGCTGCATTTTTATTTTCTTCCATTGTTACGCATTTAGAACGTTATCCTGGAATATCTACTGTATTACAGTTATTTTCATTGGTCTGTTTACAAAAAATCATCCCTCCACACCTTTTTTTCTTCTTGGAGTTCATTTAGGTAGTTTATAATCAGCAGTTAATAGAAGACTTTCAAGTTGCTCTTGCATTTGTCAACACTGAATTGCATCTCCTATCCCACCATCTGCTACATAGCTTTACTTCCTTTTGAAGGACCGCATAGTATATTGTCTTTTAGTTATTTTTAACAAAGCATGATAACTTTTAGACTTAGCAAGATTTGCTCCCTATATATCTTCTCAGTTTTCAAGACCTTCTTTGTTAAGTAAGTACTCCCTACTAGACTTTTTTCCATTCCATAAACATTTTCCAAATAATGAAAATATTTAATTCACTGTCCGATGATTACCTTTTTCTTTAACAACTATCTATTCCTGTCATAAATTCCTGATCTATACGTTTAAATCTAATTTTAGTTGGCATTACAACTCCTGTATTGATACAGAAGAAGAGCTCCTTGATCTCCAAAATTCCCACTTTTTTATATGCTAATGCATGTAATATAGCTCTGCTCTGTGATATTGTAGCTGATTTTAATTGTGCAATCCTTAATTCTTATTCTTTGATTGAGCAGCTTAGCCATCTTGTCCTCAAACTTGCTCAATATTCTTGGTTTTAAGAACGCGTAGGCCCTTTGACACGCTTCTCAAATTCTCAGTGGTACGCCAGCTATGTTGTGTGCTCTAGCTTAGTTTTTAATTTATCTCGAATTTCTGTTTTATATTGAGTGCTATTTAAAAAAAAATAAAAATTGTTGACTTCTCAATATTAGTATTTAGGAATTAAATTAATGTAATACCTAATATTTTCTGAAGGCGTTAGCATTCAGAATGCATAAATAACTGCATGTAGTGGCTTTCCTGTTTCCATATCTGTATGTTAAGGGAGAAATAACGTTTGAGCAAGTCATTGAAGTTCATGAATGCAGCTGTCGCATTACTTGATCATGGTATTGTTTCCTTATGATTATATCCATTGGCTTGCTCATGTCTGTCAAGTATAGGAATTTACAAACCCTGTATTTCTTGGACTTCTAATACAAAACCTGATTTGCAACCTGGAGTTCCTGCTAGATTTATTTTTCATAATATTTAACCTGATTTATTTGTGATGTGGAACAATCTCGCGGTGTTCCTTGCATGTTTGACCTGTCATTTAGAACTGCTGTATCACCAATACAAACAAAATCTGCTATTAACTCTTAGACCATGAAATATTTCTGTTGTTGCAGTCTGCAATTTCTTCTCATAATGAAACAATGGCAGTGACAAACAAGAGAAGAGATTGCATTCTCAGTTTGACGCCAGCAGCTGTATTAGACTCTTTGCTCAAGTTTGCATTTCGTTTAACCGTAGAAGCTGTACCTTGAAATACAGTTTGGAAAACTTAATTATTTTTGCTTGCTTCCTGTAATATTTCAAGATACGTGAAAATGAATCACAATGGGGGTTATCATATGCCTTCCTAAAATCTATAAAGTTTATAATGGGCAGGCATTGCTTTGTTGTGTTATACCATTTATTATCCTCTGTTCGTGCCTTAAGTCCTTTTATTTCTTTCATTTTGATTTTAGGAGCTCTGTCTAGCTTGAATTATTTTATTTAAGCCTCACTTTGTTTCCTTCATCAGGATTATAATTAATCTTCTTTCTAGTTGTTGAGAGGTTTGGATTGTAAGCAGCTTGGTACCACCGATTTTGGGCGAGACAGGAACACAGAGTGTACTGAAACACAATCCCGTTCAGGGAATCCCGTTTGTTATTGAATGCAGCTCAGAAAACTCAAGTGGCAGTGCAACTGTATGCTAACGGCCAGCCTTTCAACAGTGCAGAATTTCACAGTAAGTTTTGCTTTCAAACCAGGGCTCCTTCCTCCCTGACCTGCCTGCCCCTCGCACCGTGTCCCCTTCACGGAGCAGCAAATGTCCCAGACCACCCTGGGAGACTGGGGAGGCTCCTTTCAGGTGGGAGATGGGGCAGCTCCTGGTTGCTGCCTGGATTTCCCTGCGACACAGCCTGCCCCTCTCCCCGCCTGCCCCCAGGGCCACAGAAGGGCTGGAGGGCCCGAGCAGAGACGCAAGCATGGGGCAGGGGATGCTGGAAGGGAAAAGTTAGGAGTAAGTGAGGGGGCATGAAACGCTGGGTTTGCAGGATACTGCCATGAGTTAGAAGTCCCAAACGGTCCTTATAGCTACCGCGAACTGAATGTGAAATAACGTTCAAATGTCTTTAAGGAAAAATAGAAGTTTCATATGTGCAACCTATCTAGATAGGTATGTAACCTCTGGAGAGTAGGAAGAGAGGGAAGGAGAAATACATTTTACCATAGGAATTTTTTTTTAGTATAATTTCATATGCACAAAGAACTGGAAGGAATCTTCTAGGCTGTGGAATGGAGTTCTCCCTGGTTTGAACATGTGCCTTTGAATGGGGAACACAGATTATGCACGGGGAAAGGAGGAAACTAAGTACGTGTTAATCCTCATCAGAACCATACAGTCATGATCGAGTAAAATACTGTAGGCATATATGGTATTCATAGTTAGCCCCATCAATGCAGTTTTTGCATTCAACCCTCAAGAAAATTTCTTTTACTATCCAATTAGTTTTTATTTTATTTCTAGAGAAGATTTGTAATATTAATTACCAACATAAAACCGACGATGCAGTGCACTGAAACAAATGGATGCGATTTTATGCCTAGATTAAAATATTACTTGTACTTGTTTACAGTGACATCTCCTTGCTGTCACAGTGGTTTTGCGTAGTGTTAACAGGGCTATAAACTTTTAAGTTCTTAAAAGGAAACAGGAAAGTACATTATCTTCTAGCTATGGTGTAATCTACCATTAGTTACCCAAATATTGCTGCATTTATACTGTATCATGTTCTTATCAAACATCTACATGACTCCTTAACTATTTCCAAAACAAAAGAGTCATTATTTACCCACTGTGAAAATAGCCTTGTGTTAGTGGTATTAGAAATCATTAGCTCTATTAAGTCCGTTATCAGCTATGCTAGCAGCTGGAAATATCCTGCAGCTCAGGAGGGCTCCAAAATGTTCCCCAGTCATTATATTCTGGATCACTTTGTTTTCTTGTATGGTGAAAACAGATTATAATCACATTCAGCCACAGGCAAAAATAGAAGCTGACAACACTGGTAGAAAAAGATTTATGAAACTTTTCATTGCTTGGGGCAGTATTTTGTAACAAGAAAACAGTGTTGTCCCTTAGATGGGAGCATGAGTGAACAGTTCAGCTATGTCTTTCTATCATCTTGGTGCACTGTGTCTCAAAATGACACAGTTATCACACCATAAATACAGCCCAAAGCGTTACAGATGTCTATAAGCAGGATCCATATTAATTGTTAATGCATAGAGGAGAGACAGATCTGTTTATGCTAGCTTAGGAAATAACACTCTATTTTTTTGAAGAGTATAGAATATAGAAGCATCAATTTTGTCTTGTCATTGCTTGCTTTGAATAGGATTGACTCCGAAGATGGTGTCTTGAAGTGTTGGGGTTAAAATAATTCCTTTGTCAGTCTTTGCTCTGGGAGAGGTTGACCATTCAAACAGCATGTCTAAGTGGCAGGATTAAAACAATTTCTTTAACATGGCTTAAGATCACGGCTTCGGGGTTTTTTCCTTAGCAGAAGCATCTTTTGCAAAAGCTGCTCCTTCTTGAGAAAGAAAAATAATTCAGTTTTCAAAAGCTACAGTGTTGAAAAAACAATGATGTGTCCATGAAAGTATCTTTTAAATTTACTGTACTACAGGTGTATAGTATAGCTATTGGCTCCCTATTTTTAAAACCCTCTGAAATAGTACTGAGGTTTAAGAAGCATATGTCATAGGACTTCCCAGTAACATCTCTGAATTCGGAAACAAGAGAGTATTACCGGGACTAAGGGAAAAGATGTACGTTACACAAGCCGCTGCACATTTGCAGCGCTAATCAAGAAAAGACGGGTGTGTATTTACAAGTAAGTACAGGTATAGATATGTCTACGGTATGTGATATAGCTGTGATATAGCTATGTAGATATGTCTAAAGTGTGCACTTAGAGTTTTCCCTGTTCAATGCTGCATTCCTCCTGCCTACAGAATTCCCTTGTCCCATCCTTGACAGCCCTCTTGGTTGTTTCCCTCTCTTTTAATTTACCCCGAATCTTGTCTGAAGAGAAATGCGAACTGTCTTGGAGGAGCTCTGCACCTTTCTCTTTTCCTCCTTCTTCAACTTGCCTGCCCTGCTCTCGTGGTTCCCCGTCTCCGTGTAGCTGCCTCTCACCTGAGAAAGGTGCAGCACTCGGCACCCCGGGGAGGCAGCTCCCGGGCTGCCTTTGCCATCGGCTCCTCTCCTCCTCCTCCCAGCAATGTTCCCGCTGACTCCCCTTTCCTCCCCGGTTGCCTCTGTGGCTCTGGGCCATCGCGGCCTGAGGCTGACCAAAGCCGGGGAGGGATGCCTGCCCCCTGCCCCGGCAGCCCAGCTCCTGCTGCTCGGCACAGCAGCTCTGCTGGGAGCCCAGCTGAGGGCCAGCAGGATTTATTTGCTTCGCCTGCTCAGCGTTTGTCCCCGAGCAGGTCGGGATCGTTGTCGTACATCGGGGATCATCTCTGTATGTCAGGGCGTTGTCCTGTGTATTCCTGAATGCCCAGTACCTGGGTATGCCCAGATGACTCTGTGTACCTAAAAAATTGGTAAGGCGAGATGTATAAATTCCATCACTTTAGAAATTCAACTCTGTCTACGCTTCCTTTTTCTGTGATCATCTAGGGTAAATGAGTATAGGACCCATTCAAACTGAATCTGTAACTCTCCCTGCTGTTCATGTGAAGAGCTGAAATCTGCATCCCTTGAGTTCCTGTGTAGAGCATCATCTGAAGTATTTATAACTAAGGCCCTAAAAATGTTACAAAGATAGTAGCGTGCCATTTCTTTTTATGCAAAACCCACCTCAGTATGACATATCTGGAGCAGTAGGAAAGGCTAAAATGTTTATTTTGCCAGCTGACCCAAGTGAACAAATAGGTGCAGAAAGATTGGAGCGGAAGTTATTACATTTTATATGATGAATCAGGTTTTGAAACAGGCTGAGACTAATTTGGTGCTATGCAGGGATGTCAGAATTCCTGCCAGTTACGCAAGATGTTTGAATCTTATGCAAGAAGTGGCGTAACACTCCACACACATGGGGAGATATAGGAAAGAAGAGGATGGCATTTAGGGAGGAAAATTCTAATTTGTCTAACTAGGAAGTAAAATTGTACAAAATTAAGGTGAAGTATCTGATTTTGCATTTCTATGTCACCAAAAAATTATGGACCTTTATGTTATTTGAAAAAGTTTCTCAAATGTGTAGAACAAGCTGTGCCAGTGAGTGGGAATTTCATGGTTCAGCAGATGCTACAGAAAGTTTTTACTGCCATAGACGTGTTTAAGGACACTCTCTTTAAAGAACGCAAATCATACTGTCACCAATTATGTATTTCAGCAATGGAGTTATACAAATTAAGAAGTCCTTTGTGATGCTGTGGTGAGAGATGTTTTTTTTTTTTTTCACTTGGAGTTTAAGATGGATGTCTTCGAGGATAGATTGTAAGAGATGGTGAGCCGAGGGGTAAATCTGAACTACGCAGACTCAGTATTACTGAGATGGCATGACAGGAAAAGAAATAAAAACTACAAAGGGAAAGTATGAAAAAACCCACAAGCTAAAGATAGTAGGTAGCGGAAAGAGAGGGATGAGAAGGAATGGGGAGCAATGGTATTTAATGATGAGTTTTTCAGACACCCCGAGAGCTCTGGCACTATGGACCGGTCTGTTAGAGCAGGATGGTGCTGTATTTGTGTGTGCTGTTTTACTCCATAAAAGGCATTGCTCCAAAGTGCTGTCTTTCTCTTCCCTTTCTTAATCCTTTTCCTTCTCTTTTCCACCTCTGAAAGGCTTTCCATGTCACTGACATCGTACAGTTCCTTTTGCTTTCCAACAGCGCCTGCACCATTGCAACCGCAAAGGTGGAATATCCCTTCCTGACCGCGGGTGGTTGTCCACTGGGCAGCTGGACAATGCTCGTGTTCAGCACGTCTACGGTACCTGCTCCTGAGAAGACCTCAGGCTGCTTGTGAAATTTTCCTGTATTTACCCACCCAACGCCCCTTCGGGGTCTGCAGAGCATTTTTCTATTTGACAAACAAGGGGGCGCAGGTGACTCAGTGATTCGGACACCATCCTCGCCACTAGATTCCGTGCTCAGCTAAGGGTTTATTCAGTGCAAATAATATTTTTCCTTGAGTTTTAAGCTTACTTCAGTGTATTTTCATACGGCAGCACAAAGTTGCCCTGTGGCTGAGGCAGCTACCGTCTAATGTTGTGGCTCCAAAGTGCAGTAAAAATCACCGCACCTTTTTGCCAAAAGCAGGGGGTACGCAGCTTGCACCAGCCACACAGTGATACCCAGAGTATACCCACCTTACTCTTCACTAGTCTGTCTTTGTCACTTGCTCCTAAATTTGACTCTGAGGCTGCTGTAGCAGCAGGTTCCCTCTGTTCAGAGGCTATTTTGCTGCCAAAACACACTTTTAATGAGAGGGCCAGCTGTTCTCCCTCAGGACCAAGCTTCCACTTGTTCCTTAGTTTGCTTCTTAATTGTCTTATCGCTGATGAATAATTTAATAATTTTTTCTAGAGTATTTCATAAATATAGAGTTTCATGGAGTTTCAGTTAATAAAAAGACAACGTACGGCGGCAGAGAGTTAGTTCTCTTCCCCTCCATTCATGGCACAGCTTGCCATATTTCCCTGAGCTTGTATCAAACAATATGCAAGTAAATTGGAATAGCGAAACGGTATCAAGATGTCTATCAGCATCCTACGCAGATGTGGAGTTTGGGTTTTATTCCAGACTACTTTTTTATGATGCAGATAATACGCACGGAACAGTCTTTAAGCTTTAACGATGATTGACTTGCATGCCCTGTAGAGGGTAGCTTTTGCTCTTACATTTCTGTTAAAATGTACTCATTAGGCATTAGCTCAAAAAAGGAAACCTCTCCAATGGGTAGGACTTGTGTTGTGTATCATTTGGAAAAATCTATGATCGGCTGTGGGGTTTCGGTTTGGGTTTTTTTGTTATTGTTGCTGATAGGTCAGGCAGAACGATGATGCATTTCTAGATCTTCATCCGATGCAGAAGTTGTCCCGTTTGTTTCTGCTTACTGAAATACATTATTCAAATATTCTGCATCAAAAAAAACGCCAAACCAAACCTGTTTGAAATAACAGTTAAACTTAAACGTGGGTTACTTTCTGTTAGCACCCACAGGAATTAGTTTTCATGTGTTTTAATTTGTTATGGCTGGAGAAAGGTATGTGCCAGATGAGGAAGACCTCTTGTAAGAAGAAGACGACCAGGGTGAAACCAGGGGACTAGGGTTCGGTCACACGATTCAATATTAATTCATTACTCTCTGCGTTTCAGTTTACGTGCCTGTAAAATTCTGATAACATCCTTACCTTACCTTCATTTATGAAGCACCTTTAAAAGAGCACATGGCAGACATTTTAGAGAACACCAGGTATTATCATTATTATTATATTGTGGTTGTTGTAGTGATCAATTCAGTGTATGTAACATTGACTACAAGCAATTTTGACAGATAAAAACTCCATAGTCTACGTTGCCGGAGTACAAGGTTACTGCTTTTTATGATCCCTTTCTATACCATGCTTTACTATTCAGTTTAAAATCTCTTCTGCCTTCCCATGTTTGTGAATATTTCTTTCAGAAACACTAATTTAAAATAAAATCTTTGCTATCTGGGCATCCATCTGCCTTGTGACTATGTCAAAGATAACGATAATTTTTGAGAGTTGTGTTTGATAAAAGATCATACTTACTCCTGGTCCAGGTGCTGTATGCGTGTACGCACCTGCGGTACCCTTCTCGAGGTGCAGTTTGATTCTTTGTTATCAGAATAAATTTCCCCATTAGTGAAGTTGTCTGAGTTGATAAATGAATGTAAATGAAAGTCTTTCACACATACCAGTAGCAAGAAAATGACTAGAAATGAATGGATATCTTTTTTTTTTTTTTTTTTTTAAATTCTTAATATAACTGTTATTGGCATGGAGAGTCACAGCTACCTAACAGCAACAATTTAGCTAGATAAGGTTTATTTTTTCAAGTAATTTGATTTTTGGTTCATTCCATGTTAAGTAGGGACACCTGATACGTATCCCACTACCTAAAACTAGACAGATGCAATTTGCTGGTAATAATATAATGAAAATAACTTTCACTTAAAACACTAGAGATGTTTAGGAAAAAAAAATCCTCTTGACTTTGGAATTTCTTAAGCTTGACTTCTATGTTTCTGAATGTTCCTTGGAAATTGAGGTTGATAAAAGGTCCTTGCAGAAAAGCCTTGGCATGTTGAATATGTCTCTACAGATAGCTGTGAAGAGTTAACACAGATTTTTCTTGCCTATTAATTTAGAAATAGGAAGATTATGCGCTGTCGTTCTGTATCATAGTTTTGATATCAAACCAAACTAAGCTTACTGGATTTTTCAAATAGAGAATTGCAACTTAACATCTACTAAATTATTAGTATCTCACCAAATTGATGCAAATGCGCTCCCTCTTCTGGTGGAGACATGAGAGGTGGAAGCAATAACCGGTCCTTGAGGCTGCTTCAAAGCACATGGATGGTGGGGACTCTTGATCCAGGTGTATCAAACTAAGTCTAGCCCAAATTTACCGCCCTACACTATCCAAACAGCATATAGTGTAGAAGAGGGGGTCTAGGACCTTCTGCTCTCATCTACTGATCTCTTTGTCTTGTGCCAAATTACTTGCTACTCTGTGTATAACCTATACATATAACACACATAATCATCAAGAAGTTTCTTTTCTATGTAGAAGACTACTATCACGCTACTTTAAGAGCTCTTAGGGCATATTTGTTTAGTGTCTTTTTCCTTTGTTTCTGCTGACTCTTTCCTTGCCCCCATGTCTCAGAGAAGCAGAATTCTGTGACTGGCTTCAGAATCCTCCTTATCTCCTTTTCTTCTCTATCACAATTTCACAAGTCAACTTCGGTGTCAAAAAGTTTTGCCCCTTGGTCTGTGGGTTTTCTGAAATTCATCTATCACATTATGGCTTTAACTGCCGTGAACCTTTTCTGTCCAAGGGATTTCAGCAATCCACACCCACTTTAAAGCAGAGATTTCAAACATAGGATTTGATTACTTCTCATCGTTAGAAAAAGCTGTTAGCAGTGTTTTAGCCAAACTGCAATCCTCATATTTAGCTACTCTCTAGTCTCCTGTGACGTTAGTTGCATAAAATATTGGGGTCATCCTCTTTTCCCATTTTTAAATTCTTCTTTAATATTGCTGCTATCATTATTGTGAAAACAGCATTGCATGAGAGCTGTTTTCTCTCTTTTCACGGTACTAAGCTCCATTTAGTACTGTGGTGCTCTCAGACATTCTGAAAGAAGAAACAGTATACAATTCAATTATCATAGCTACTTTTAGACCTTAAATAGAAAATGGAATCTGTTCCCTCGTTGCTCAATTAATACCATATTTCTGTGGCTCTTTACTTCAGTCTCTTTGCATTGCTGGTCTTCTCAGACAAATAAAATCACGGCCTTGAGACACAGAAGGACAGGTAAAGATGATGTTGATCCGAGCACCTGGGGTGAAGCCGTGTTTTCAAAAATGTATGCTATATAGATAATGGGTAGGACTGTGCTATTCGCTCTCCCCTTGACACGGGGAACAAGAAGCATTGCCGAAAGACATTACGCTTCCCCGGCGTTCTGTTTGTTCTGGTAATGTAGGACCACTTCATTGTTTGGTGTCTGCCACTGTGATTACACAGTCTCTTCAGGTTGTAAATTCGATTGCCTTCTCCATGCTGGAGAAGTAAGAACAGTGCGTATTTAAAGCGGCAGCCCAAAGCTTATAGTTGCATTGTAATTATGGTATCAGAGGTAGGCTGGGTAAACTGGGCAGAGGATGTCAGATAAGCGAGCAGCACGGTCCCAGCGGGGGGATGAGTAGTGACGGTGTTTTCTTTTTCACTGAAAGTGATTAGACAGGTGTATTTTATAAAATAAAGACATTTAAAAAAAAAAAAAAAAGACCCCCAGCCTTGTTCTGAGAGCCTCTTCAAGCTCACCTAATAGAGGGTTGCACTGAGGTTTAATGTCTTGAGGAGGATTAAGTTTCTGCAAGATGTTGGTAATGCTATTTAAATAAGACAACACTTGGTCTTCTCCCGCTAGTCAAAGTTTTCAGTGCGCTGCTTCACTTCTTCTTTGCTAGACAGTGTTTTTCTAGCTTGCAGTAAATTCTTTCATGGTAAACGCAGCAGTAGTTAAGTATTTGATGGGGTACTACTGGGAGGATTGCTGGACAGCCTAAACTCAGTGGGTGCCTCATCACAATGGCGTTAGGCAGTTAATTTTCCTGGTCTCCGAGCTGACCGAAAGCCAGCTGCAGCCTGAAGGCTGGTTTGCCATTAGCACAGAGCTGTGCCTGAAGCAGCACACCTTGCCTCTCGGGTGCTAGCGGGAACGCAGCCTGGGGTGGGCGCGGGGAGGTGGTTCCCAGACCGGTGCTGACGTTCCCCACGCTGGCCTGGCCTCAGCTCGGCTGCGCTGGCGGCTCCGCTCTGCCTCGCACTCAGAGTCCTTTGATCCCTGGGCAGTGCCTGCTGGCATCCGCTGGGGCTTGGCTTTCCCTTAGCTCTGCCGCGTTGAGGGTCAAGGGCTGTAGTCTGCCAGGCACCCGCACAGCACGGAGGCTGTAGGTGATGGGGATTGGGATCAGCCCCTGAAACCCGGTCACATCAGACATCGTATTTTGAGGAGTTACAGCCCGGCTGCAGCACCCCGTGACACAGACCGCTCATTTTCATAGCTGAAATTCTCCCGTATTGATTTTTCTGTTTTATCATGTGTGACTGGGGGGGCATGGTTGGTTCTCAGTTTTGGGTTTTTTTCCCTTTGCACACTAAAAACTCTAATTAAAAACTTTTATAAGAACTGCTGGCTTAATGTTGGCTCATTTGCTGCCAAGTGATAAACTGTGTGAGGGCTTTCATACACCACCTTACGATGCTCTGTATTTTTACTCCTTAACCCACAGTTTCATATTCTGAATAACAGAAACTGTTACCTGAAGTTAACCTCTCTGGTACCTTGAAAAGCCAGGCAGCTTTGACAGGGCTTCTTGTTTGACTGGTATGTGACTTTCTTTTTTGTCCGATACCAGCCAAGAAAGAATTCAAATTCCACTGCCTATTGAAGAAATGCCAGTCATGTAGTATTGCAGCGTGCGGTCCCCTGGAGGCAGAAAAATGCTCGTTTCCTTCTTGTACTTATTTGTATCTTGCCTGCTTTTAAAAAGAGAAATAACCCATTGAAAAGTCTGTTTCAATGCGACATGTACATTGCATTACATTTGCTTTTCTCTACTCCAGCATTATGCAACATTCCTCTTACTTTTTCCATATAGTCTACACAAATTACTTTTACCTGTTCTACGTGTTGGGAAGCAGATGGTCCAGGTAGTAAATAACTGGCTTCCCAGGAGCTGTGAAATTGAATTGTCCCAGGAAGCTCCTCCAGGAACCTTGTATTTACTGGTATATGTCAGTAAGTCTTCATGTTAACGATTCTCATGTATCAGTGTTTATTGCCACCATTTGATTAGCAGGTGGTTCAGCCTAAAGGAAAAACTGTATTGGATTATTATTTTCATGCTTGCTTTGGGCTGAAGGGGTAATATTGTAAATATTTCTGAAAAAAAAAAAAATGCTCTAACCCTGAAAACCCGTGGAAGAGCACCGTAGTAAGAGAGAACTTTTTTTTTTTCTTCTAAACAAGAAAACTAGTGTATTTTTGTTGATACTGCTGTTGAACTGAAGAAATTCTAGATTGGTGTGCAGTATGCATTATGTTGAATCATCCCAAGGCAGTGGTAAAAGATGGAATAAGAAAAAAATTCAGCAGTTGACAAAAGTTAGTGTTGCTGGGAAGTGATGATAATATTGCCTGAGAAACAGAGAAATTACTTGATGCTGAAAGCCATGTTCAATATATTCAGTTTCATTAATAGTTCAGCTGCCAAACTTGTCAGTGGTGAGACCTGACATTACAGACTCTTAGAACAACAGAAGAATTCAAAATCGTTACTCTGCTGATAGACCTTTCCTTCTTAAAGGATCTGCAGTACCTGGAAGGCTGATTTATTAAAAAGCTCACCTAGGCATTGCTGAGATCTCAGTCTCCTATTAGATCTTCTCTCTGACGCGGTTACTTTCAGTAATTTATTTTGAGAGACTCTTTCTTGTATAAAATTTTTATGAGGTTAGGTTTAACAAAAAAAAATTATTTTGGACAATGTGTAATATGTTCTGTGACGTTTCTGAAATAATCAAGACGATGTATTGCATTAAAGCACCTGTGACTAGCATTTCTTTTGCCCCCTTGGAAAGCAGCTTTGCGTGCTAGCTGATTCGTTTACGTAAAATCCAAAGTACGCTGTAATAGCTTCGGGGATGACTTTCTATTGCACCTGACTCCAGACTCACAATGAATTGGAAATTACAGTGCAATTATTCTCACGTCACTATGAACATTTGCAGGCTCCCCCTTGGACCATCCAGGCAAACAGCAGTTTTCAAGCTGTACTCCCATCCAGAAAATGTCACCAGGCTTGCAACGCTGGCCTAAATATTTCTGTTCAGAAGTTTCTGTGTGTCGTTCGGAAAACTGTATGTCTCCATTTTCTCTTTGGTGCGATTCTCGGTGTATCAGATTGTGTAAGCTTTGGAGAGGGTTTGTGTAAGTCTCTAGATAGGGTTCAACTCTTTCTTTCCCATTCTGCAGAACCAAGACTGTAGAGCAAAATTTAGCGTTCTGCACTAAAATGTTCCATGGTACTGATGATGGTAATGATGAACTTCATTGCTTAGAAATATATATCTACGCCTTTCTTTTTAGTTCTTCTTACATCAGTGCCTTCTTCAGACGAAAGTCATATATCTAAGCTAAAGAAGATAAATACACTCTTAGTCTCTCTGAAATATGTTTTATATCTATTTCATTATTGGAAAACTAAATGAAAAGGTTGATTGGAAAAGATGTGAAATGCATGGATTGTTTTTTAATTGGAAAGAAGACTATTTTCTTTAACCTCTGACTCGTTTTTATAATATGTAAAAATGGAAATAGTATGCCTATCTTTATATATATATATATATATATATATATGCACACACATATATACATATATAAAAGTATCCCAGGACACTGAGTCCACATAAAGCATCATTATTAAAGCCATGTGTTTTGCCATTGACTAGCCATTATTTTATGCAGCCAGTGCACCTCGTGCAGTGTGATAATGAATATTTAAGTGATGTATTTCAGCAAATATAATTAGTACACAGTATCTCAGATAATACTGTTTTGTAGGGCAGTGGTTTTTAGCCTTTTTGTAGGTGACTCTCACTTGATAAAATTGGTTATATGACTGGAAACTCTCAGGTCAGGCTCCTGGTGAAGGGTCCTACTTCTTTGCCTTTGCTTGCATGAGTATGCACACCACTTTTTCACAACCAACCAACCCATCCGGTACCAAGACCAAGTCTGCCATTTCTTTGGCTCCAGCAATGCTGAGAACAAGCTAGTATTCCTGCTCCAAGCAGGCTGATGCGCTTGGACGTCTGCAGAGAGCGTCTCAGCGCCTCTGGTTTCAGGAATGTGACGGAGTAGCAGTCGCGCTCTGTGTACGCAGCAACAACTCAGGTCTGGCAGAGTTAATTTGGTTGCTGCTGCTTCTGCCTCCCATGAGATGAACTCGTGCCCCGCAGGCTGGGAGCCGCAGACACAAAGCATTTGCCTGGCTCATGCTGCAGTAGTAGCTGATTGCCTTGTAAGTGGTAAGGTAATTTACCTTCAGCACTCCTGCGAAGGGTATGGATAAAGACGCTTACAGATAACAAGTGATTTGGCCACAATCGCTCAAGGGTTGCCTCAGTCAGAGTAGGATATAGAAACTATGACAAAGTCCTAAACTTTATCCGTTAAACCACCTTTCCCCTTTTCTGTGATTATCCGGATATTGTGGGTAAGCAGTGGGGTATTTTTGCGTGGTTTTTTGTTGTTTCTTTTTTGCCACAGCAACATTTAATTTTCTATTCTAATATTGTGCTGAGGAGATGGCTGCAGTTACGCTGGCAGAGACTGATAAGTGACTTACAATTTTATACCACACGTTTACTGACTTTTCGGTTTGAAGTGTACAGTCTGGGATGACAGCCAGTCATTCAGCCTATTCTTGCCTCAAACACCGTAAAAACACACGGACAAAAGAAGGAACACCTGGCAAATGTTTTGGGTTTACAGCAACACGAGAGGGAGTTAATGATATCTGTGGTTATGAGCGAGATAACTTGCTTCTTTACAGCGTATGTTGAAAACACTTTCAGAACATTTAGGTTCCAGTAAACTACGGCCTTGCACAAAATAATTTAGAGAATTAAAGCAAACAAACAGAAGAACTGAAGCAGACGTAGCATAAGCCGGCGTCTACGTTGCCTGGGAAGGAACCCTGGTCCCACCCCGCAAACTCAAACGAAGGGTGAAAGCTGGCCATGGAGGTGGCAGCTCCTTGTGAGACTGTGTGATATTCCTGGGTGTTTCAATGCTTTCTTTTCTTCCTGACTCTGAGTAATGTGATCTGCCTTTGAAGATGAATTTAGCTTGGAAGGTGGCCCTGTGGTTCTGTGAAAAACCTGTTACTCATTGTGATAGCAGATGATGTGGTCTCCTTGAGAAAACAATGTGGTAGGGTTATTGGAATAAAGAACTAGGAATACTGAAGACTGGGTTTCTATTGCTGGCCAAGAGGGGGTTTCTGTGGGTTTACTTAATTCGTTTTTTCTTTCAATGCATCCGCTTCGTTATCTTTTTGTGTTCAATATTTGTATTGTTTAGATGTATAAGGCAATAGCTGCATCATTGTTCATTTCAGAAAAATAATATATGTTTGGTCTTTTTCTTTTAGTTCTTTTGTGAAAAGGATCGAAGAGGAGGTGTTTATGTGTCTCCTTAGCATTTAATCATGGCACAGAGGCTAATTCAGCACAGCTAAGATACAATCTACATTACTTTTTTGAGGTAGTAATGGCAAAGAACTGGGATGCAGGGACCGATTGCTTTGCTTAGATTAGGGATGCTGCTGATCCTGCTTTGAGTTTAATCTCTGAGGTGGGAGATTAACTTGTTCTCCTCAGATCGTTGTGTCGCGTGGATTTCGTGCATGTGTTAAGTGCGTGTACCAAAGCCTTGGAAGAACTTTGAAAAATAATTTGACCATGTTAAAGCAGATCTCAAGTTTCACTTTGTATTCTAGGCAACATTTGAACGGCAAAAATAGCTGAGAAGTGGTGTTTGGAAGTGCGTGCTCAGGAGCATGCAGCCATCGCTGTTGTACCTGTAACGCTGTGATCTCCAGTGGCTTTTCCTGATGCCTGAGGTTGCCAGGCTCGTGCCAGAATAAGACTGTTACAATGCAGCGGCACAGGCTCCCGAAGGATCTGCAGCGGCTGCCCATCACACGGTGCTTCCCCTGGCACCCCTGCTTTCACCCGGCGTCGTGCACAGCAGGGCAGTAGCCGTGGGCTTGTACTTCAGGCTGCAGATCCTTTACTCTCTCTTGTGTATGCAAAAGAAGGGAAGACCATAGTGACAGCATTATGCTCAGGGTTAGGTTTTTGGTGGTTTTTTGCTTGGTTGATTTTAAGGAGATGAGTGCTATTTTGCATCTTTAGCTGAATTTTACCTCTGTGCCAGCCTGATCTGTTTAATTGTCTTACTGGATAAAAGAATGAACAGAGCAAAACATTTATTTTTTCTTTTTTAGCATTTTGGTTCTGATTAAACCCAAATAAGACAATTGGATAGTTTATGATTACTTCAAAGATATGTAGATCAGACTTCATATTCTCAGATTACTTAATTAGAACACTATTTATGCTCACTCAGCTTCTAATTTGCACGTTTGAAATGAGCGTTGCTGATATTCTTGACGGCCGTGAGGTTTCTTGAAGAATCGCGTGTTGATTATATGGTCATCAGGCTCTGATTTTTCAGAAGTGCTCAGCACAATCAATGTGTACTAAAATTCTTTAAAATTAGGTATGTTTGTCTATTTGTGAATTTAAATCAGAAATTAAAGAATAAAAAAAGCTAAAACATGGAGGGTACCAATATTCCAGATTTCCAGGTCTCTGATTTTTCATTGTGGTTTTAAGAGACTTCTCCTTAAATCCTAAATGTTTGAGATTAAATAGTCTATTCTGGTGAAACCCCTAATTCATGTAATAATTGAGAAAAGGCATCATTTCCTCAGTATTTTTCCCCAAACCAATATTGGCAACTGCTATATGAAATATAAAATCTCCTTCCTGAAGTAAAAAGCCAGATGTACTCCATCAAGACACTTATCGTGTTTAAGCTTCCAAATAATAAAGCAATCGGCAAGAGGCCGCAGAGCATGCATGTTGTAAGACACGTTGTGCCAGTCCTTTAGGCTGCTGAACTTTTATTACGGGACAAGTGATTTACTTTTCTGAACTTCTGAGCTCAGCAGATTTGCAGGTACTGCTGTTGAAGTTTTAATTTAGGCAAAGATGCTCATAAAGAAGCGCTCAGATGTTCAGATGTGAATCCAGTTTTATATCCCTGGCAAGTTCAGTGGTGTTTGGCTTCTGCTTTTCATTCATTTAAGCAGGTTTATGAAGAAGCAGCATATTCAGCTTTTTTCTCTCTCATATATACACACGAGTGTGTGTGCATGCTCCCTAGTTAGTACTTTTTTTTCATATATAAGCTTTTATATGCTTTACTATAAACTATATACAATCTGTATAAGGTTGATATTGGTATTTCTTTTATTATTCCATATTAAATGCTACATTCATCTTACACCAGATTTCTGAGGGTTTGCAGCTGCAGTATATGTTCAGTTACTTCTGCACAGCTTATTTTGTGCAGTACATTTCATTTACTGTGTGGGAACTGAGTCTTGAGGCAGATCAAATTAATTCGTGGTAACTTGAATTCAGTTCTTGCTTTCTTAATCTTACAGAAATTCTGTTCATTCTTGCTGATGTGCAGTTGGCTCGCGTTTAAAAACAGCCTCTATGATTTTGTGGTTGCAAGATTCAGAGTCTTTATATTGCTGGCACTGCTGTGTCTCTCAGAGCAAAACTTTTTTGTTTATGTGGGTATGACTTTTCCATATTTATCCTCCAAAAGAAAAAGCTGCATCCAAAGTACGTTGAGAAAATATGAAGCACGTGAAACTTCTGAAGTAATTTCTAACACAAGGGCACACGTTTGTATTTTATCCCTCATAAATATCCACTTATTGAAATCCAAACATGCTTTGTTTAAAGCCAGAACACAGCCTAGGAGAGTAATTCCACTTAAGCTTCTATGCGTGTGGATATTGTCCAAACACATTTTCTTCCTGCTGTGTCTTACTGCACATGCTGTTCGGGAATGGCACAGGACCTAGTGCAGATTAGACATTTATGTTTTAGGAGGTCCAAATGGGGGGTTTAAACGCAAAGTTTGTGGGGCGAAACAGTCTCTTTCAAGCTTCGGTAAGACATAGCCGAGGCAAGGATGGTGAGGAGAGTAGCATATATGATGGCCCTAAAATTCAGGATGCGCTCATGAAAGGTGTCTTTGTATTTAAAGCAGTTGACTCTACCATAGGGTGAGCATTCCAACAGACACGCAAAAAAGATAAAGAAACTTCTGTGCAGATTTAAAGCAGCATGTGAAGGATGCAGAATTTATTATCATTCCCTCCTTAAAGTTTCTTGTCGCAGGACAACTTCTGCTTGCCTTGCGCAAGTCCCAGTAAACCTGTCTGCCTCTTTTTCCCGGGGCCCAGGGAAACGCTTAAGAAAATTATTGCTCTCTCTCCAAAACACTCTGCTCTCTTTCTGTTCCCTGGTTGTATTGCTGTTAGGAGTAGGCAGTCGGCCGAGCAGAGCCAGGGGAGGAGCTGGTCCCAGGAGCGCTGGGGACCAGGCAGGACGCGGTGGCTGCCGTGGCTCGGGGTGCCGGGCCAGCTCGCCCCTCCGAACGCCAGTGTCCGAGCTGCAACATCGTCTGGTTTTCCCTATGCAAAAGACAAGAGATGGTTACTTCTCCTCTCTTGGATGGCTTCATGTGAGAGTCTAAAATATCCCCCTGATTCTGAAAGGTGTTTTGATAAGAACTTTAGCATTCAGAAGCCTGAAATGATGCACCGATTTCAGTTCCTGGCTGCGTGGCCCGACTCTCAATTGGGATTAGACCCTCTTGAACGGTTTGTTGGTTTTTTGGGCAGGTTTGGGTTGTTGTTTTTTTTTTTTAATATTGGCCTTAATTAACTTAACAGTTAATTGATCAGTTCAGCAGTTTTTCTATACTTCATTGTTTTGTATAAAAATAGATCAGTCTAGCTGCAAATGGTTTCCCCTTGTGATGTTTTATTTTATTGTTTGATTCATCACATACAGAATGTGCTTCAGTTTCTAAAAACAAATGTGCATCATTGTAATTATAATTTCACTAATATTACTTTTTCTGATTGCTGTTCACTAGAAAACTACAACTTGATATAATGACTAAAGCATGCGGTTCGTAATACACTTACAGTGTTTGTTTTCTTCAATCTCTTTCGCTATTTTTGATAGAACTAAATTATTGCAACATATGGAATTGCACTTAAACTTACCATTCTGCATTTGTGTTTAGAAAAGTGACTATGCTAGAATGACACCTGCTTATTCTATTTTCTCCTATTGTGCTTTTTATTTTAA
The DNA here is from genome assembly GCA_013389945.1 of Fregata magnificens. NCBI lineage: Eukaryota > Metazoa > Chordata > Aves > Suliformes > Fregatidae > Fregata > Fregata magnificens. The sequence continues at coordinate 68,273 of WAAD01018016.1, read as the reverse complement.
TCCACTTGCCTTATTGATTAGAAAAATTTAGTTTCGTTATCAATGCAAACATGTCAGTACTCAGAGAATGAGAAAAGTGTGTATCCTTCTTTACCTCTAAAAAACCATCATCTGTCATTTTTCAATGAAAGAGGCTGAAAGAGTAGCATAATTTTCAGATCTTGGTGTGTGTTTGTGGCATTGCTAAATAGAAAAATACAGGCCAAGTCCTGATCACATGGAAGGACATGAAAGATACCATCGTTGCATTGTTGCGCTCTTTCATTTTTGGAGTTTAATCTTCTTTCACTGGCACAAATACTGTTCCTTTGAAGCTGATTGGTAAAATAACAGTGAGTGAAAGCAGATTGAGATCTCTGATTAAGTTTTATAGAAGCCTAAAGACCGTATTCTCAAAAGCTGGTTTTAATCCATTAAGGTTCATCTCCTTGAAGTGCCTGATAGAAACAGGGAGGAAAAAGTTCCTCTGGGCGGATGGACAGAACGGTCAAGCTAGGCTGCTGTCCTGGCTCCTCCACAGAGGAGCCTTTCTCCAAGGAGAATCTATAAAGGAGTATTTTGAAATCTAAATATAGTCTTCGTGAACATCCCAACTGTGCAACCTCGAAACACTGTTTTATATCTCTAATAATCACTGATCTGATTTAACCATGTTTTAATGCCTACAGGTCCAAAAGGCACACAGGCTTACTTTCCTGTTTGCGGGGTTTGGCTTTTTTTCCAGGCAGTGGTCCCTTGAAAATGCCAAGGAGAATAGTGTCATCAACACGCATTTGTGATTTATTTTTCTTTTCTATTTTAGGCCCTTCAAATCATCACAGCCAGTCAACGCTGAGGCCGCCTCTCCCTCCGCCTCACAACCATTCGCTGTCCCATCACCATTCCTCTGCCAACTCCCTCAACAGGAACTCACTCACAAATCGCCGGAACCAAATCCACGCGCCTGCTCCGGCGCCCAATGACCTGGCCACCACCCCCGAGTCCGTGCAGCTCCAGGACAGCTGGGTGCTCAACAGCAACGTCCCGCTTGAGACCAGGTGGGTTGCGTGGGTGGACGCCCCTGGGGCATGCCACTGCACGGCTCTCCGAAATGCACAGAGAAAACCGTTTGGCTCTTTAGGAGATGGGTTTTAGTTCACTTTGTGTCAGCGATGGTTTTGGCTGACACAGCATTGGGAGTTATTGACATTAGAATACCTGCAGGCCTCTGATGTGCTTTGCATTGGAAGGTAGACAGACAGACATCTCTCTGCTCACGTGTCCCATTTTAAAGCCTTTTATCCATTTGGACCATCCCCGCGTCCACAACTCATGGTGTTAGTACAGCATGTTTTACTCACAGGCTCAGGGACGATTTACTTACGATTCATGCTGACTGCGCTGCTGAAAAATTATACATTTTGCCTTCCCTGAAGTAACAAACAGAGGCTCATTTGAAATCATGCATTTTGGGAGACCTTGAGAAACAATCCCAGATTCAAGACTGACAGCACTATAATTTTAATTTATATTTCATCTAGCATGCAAGCTCATTTTAATCTCTTCTGTACGTGTTAACAGCTTGATGCCCGTGGGGCAAACAGTTGCATATAAATGAAAAGGTGCAGCACTTAGGCCTGCCAGATAAATAAATAAAGAAACGCCTGACATGCTACAGTTCTAAATATTCTGGCTTGTTGTCATTTGGGGTACGGAATGTCAAACGTATTTAACTTGTGCTTTAAATAGCGGAGGTGGCAAAGCTGATCTCCCAGCATTTAAAATTAGCCCTTGTGGTGCTGAAAAAATTGATTGGAATAGTAGCGTGTTCGTGCTTGCCCAGGTAGCTGTAAACACAGCATACAGGTAGAGGAGCTGGACTGCTTGTCACACTGCCTCGTACCGTGGTCTCAGCTGCTTGGTTGCCACAGCTTCTGAGAACGTTTGAATCGCAACCCTCCGGGAATTCAATGCCGCTCTGCTGGATTACACCCAGAGTAGCTACGTATGGTATAGTTATGCCGCCGTGCTGTCTCAACCCAATCCCTCCCTGAGTTTGATTAAAGACTGCCTTCTGGCTTGGAGCTCTGGGAGGTGTTGGTATAGCCGGATTGAAGCTTACAACACGCAGGCTGTTGTTATCCAGCAGTTAATCAGTGGTTGTAGCACCATGGGGAACAAATGAGACTGAAAGGAGCAGGGAGTCTGTGCCCAGTCTGCGCTCCTGTGCCCAGTTTTGGAACGCTCACAAGGGGCTTCGTTCACGTTGCCCTACTTCGCTAAACTGGTGACATGGGTGCCGTGAAGAAGTGGGGGGGCTGGAAAGCAAATACAAGTTATCTGAAGCCTGAAATGTCCAAAGAGAGAAGGGAAAGGCATTCTCGCTTACTGAAGGTTTGGAGCTAACTTTGGCCAAAAAAAAAAAAAAAATTAAGAGTGAAGCTCTGCTCTTAACTGCTGCTTCTGTGGGAGCATCTCCGACTATTTCGAACTTAATTTTGGCACCATGGATTTGGTATTTATTACCAAGAATGACAAGATAAAAATGTTGGTCCTGTTCAGCCCGGGCCAGTTGTTGCTGTGTGGTTCGCTGCCCACAGGATTATCACGTACTTTCAATTCTAGTGTAGAGTAAACCCCCTACTGTTCCTTGTCTATCTGTTTTCATTTGAAATTGGTTCTGGGTGCAACAGTACCTGAAAGATGTCATTTCTGATGGGTTAAGACTGTCGCAGTTTACCAAACGCTTTATAGGGAGGGAATTCCTTGGGATAGTCACAAAATTATTCTTTGTCGTAATACTGGCATCCCTGAGAAACAGGATGGGCATTTGCCTGGCTACTGTCTGATTTTGTGCCTATTCCCTGTATGGGGAGGCTATCAATTCCATCACTGACTTTGGTTCTTCTCCTTTTCTACTTTTTATCATAAAACCTCTGGGAATATAAATGTATTCACGTTGATGACAAAAGGTTACTTTGTGAATACTGTTATTTTTGGAGGTTGCAAGGTACCCAGTAGTTAATTGGAGCTTTTCCGTAGACAGGTTTGTCATAGGCAAGCATTAAGATATTAGAAAACATCCTGACAGGATTGCTGTGTTCTAAGACTATTCCAGAGATGCTTCAGGATCGATTTTTCTTCTTTTCTGAAATTACACACCTAACAGGACTTGATGACAAGTCTCATCACAAGAATATTAACTCAGATGATGATGATTTTTTTTTTTTCTGGTTTGCGGTGAGTTTTACTGAAATTGATGCCTGCAGAATCATTGGAGACTTTCAGAATTAGCCTGTAATTCTTTCACTTTAAGACTCATATTTCGTGTAAATTCATACCAGTAGCCACAAAAAAGAATGACACCTTTTTGCTAACTTTTTAGTTCAGCCTTTACTTTATAGCTTTGCCTTGTTGTGAAACATTGATCCCTTTTATACTGCCTCTTCACAGTGCACTACTCTTTATTTTTTTTTTTCCTTGTTGTCAGTTTATTAATCTCAGTAGTGGAGTGCTCAGGAGGCAAAGCCAGCACTGGCAGCACCTGCTTTATCAGGACCAAGTTTCACAACTTTCAGTTTTCACCTTTCAGTTACCTTCAGTAGATTCTGCTCTCAAATGAAATTAATGTGCAAGTGGTCACATTGCTGATTATGAAACAAAAAGCGGTACCTGAGCTGTCTGGAGAGGATGCTTTATGTCAGCACTACAAAACTCAGATCACAATTTAGATTCCAGACGTCTCTTTATCTAACAGTACCGAGTGCTGAAATAATTGAATAATACAACGCGTGTCTGCATGTTGTTATTTTTCTTCTGGTAAGAATGTTTTTCCCTTCCCTTCTTTCCTTTGCTGTCTTAGGCAGTTTGGGCTAAATCCAGACTGTTTGGAGACAGCACGTTTTCCAAATATATGCTTTCTCCACCTCTTGTTTCAATATTGATGAGGGGATTAATCACATTTGTTTTATTTTATTTGTGACATAAAGTAAGCTGTTACTGCCTGCACATGTTTTCATGTACCCTCTTCAGGCATCTATACCCCCCATCTCCATGTACCCTTTGTGGTTCTCTATTTTTTACATGCTGTATTGCAGTAGTGTGTTGCTTTTAGTGGAGTTACAAATGCAAAATGCTTATATGGAGTTGCTAATTACGCTTTCTTAGAATCATAGCATCATAGAATGGTTTGGAAGGCACCTTTAAAGCTGTCTAGTCCAACCCCCCTGCCATGGGCAGGGACATCTTCAACCAGATCAGGTTGCTCAAAGCCCCGACCAACCTGACCTTGAACACTTCCAATGATGTGTGCTTGATTTTAGTGTGCTTGTTTCTGGTTCAAGGCAAACAAATACGGACTGTATCTTCCCTAGTCTGCTTCTTTATGGCTGCAACAGGCCCCCAGGCTGGCTACCTAATTGTTCTGTTTTCTTTGAAATAAGGGTCCGTAATGGAAGGGTTGAAATATCTTTAACTAAGGATGCAGTAATGCATCGCCGTAGCATTTTTATGGTGCTATTTTTACGGTTCATTTCTGCAGTACTTAGCTGCTTTACCTTTAGGCTCGGAGCTGCTGTTTAATTCTCTTTAACTTTTATTGTCCTCTTGCAGTCTGTTTCAAACCATGTCCTCCTCCTCCTTTCCAAAGTGCTGGTTTCTATGTTTTCCCTTTAAGAGATGTTCCTTTATTGCTTCTTTAATCATTGCTTTTGAAGAGGATGAATGATGAAAATACTACCTTTGAACATCCCGGTGTGGGTCTCATTACTTCCAGACAGCTAGAGAGGCAGCGCTCCGCTTTAAAGCTTGGAACACTTTGACGGCACAGGGAGAAAAGTATGGCTTTGCAAGGAAGGTTCGCATCACTCTTCGCACTGTCAGAGTCCTCTCTGGTACAGGAACCTCACACAGGGCCATCTGCAGGCACCGGTCAAAACCAGAATGACTCATAATTGAGGATAACAGAAGAGCTTTCAAGGATGGATGTTTGACTGAGATCACTTAATGTACTAATGCCTGTTCCGGTACTTTATATTAATTTAGTTGGTACCATTATAATTAATAATACTTAATCCAGGAGAAAAAAAAAAGACAAAATTAAATAGAAATTAGTCTTATTCTTTAGTCTCATAATTCGTCTCATACTTTGAAATATTTTCAGTCCAAATCTTTTCGTTGTAAAGATAATTTTGTATGTATGTCTATAATTTCTTTGAGCTTGCTCACAAGGATCTGCTACTAGGATTCAATCAAGAACGTGGCATCCTAATGTTTCTCCTGTATTTCAGGAGACAGGATGATGGTCTGTAATGGTTGTAATCTGGTGATTACAAAATCTGTTTCCTTAGAAGATCTTGTGGGCTGCAGTATAACAGCAGTGGTCCAAATATGGGGTCATTTAAGCAAAGTTCAATTTAAAGATTGAGCAATCTGAAAATTAGCCTTAAACCCCCCCACCACATTGCTCTCCAAAATATTTGTCTGCTCCTGGGGATCAAGCTCTATTTCTTCTTTTGCCAGTCCGACGAGGAGAGAGAGCTAGGACAGAAATGGAAGATTAATGGATGGAGTAGCAATGTGAGCTGTATCCCAGTCTGTACTAACGCAGCGCATGACCTCAAAATCATGGAGCATCATAGCGGGGAAACATCTGAGCTCAGCATTTCTGTAGCTGCGGCCTTCCAGGCAGTGAAGGAGTGAATGTGGTACACAGTGGCTGTGCATGGGCTAGACCAGTTGTGGCAAAAAGCCAAGAATAGAGTTCGTGAAGAGCAGGATTTAGTGCTGAGGGTTTTTTTGGGGTTTTTTTAAAGAAAGAAATTAAATATCAGAAATGTTGTTAATACTGAATTCAGATGCTGTACCGTATTAGGGTGTCAAGATGAGCTGCAGAACTTCTGAACTGAATATGTAAGCTTGAAGTTTCTGAATGTGTAGAAGTTCCAAGTTACAGCCGCTCTCCACAATTGTCTGCCTATTTTGAATAATGTCTCAATATTTTGATATCTTTATACATGATGCAAAATGTTCTGGAACAGAATAGCGAAACAAAATTTCTTTTCCTTTTGTTGATGCAAATTTCTAGGGTATATTCGGCATAACAAACAACTGCTTGGAACAGTGAAATAACTCCACTAATTTTGCTTTGTCTTACGTGGCTTTCTCTTAGCACTTAAACTATAAGGCTGCAGGCACATATGCTATAGCAGTTTAGTCCTCTGAGTTTGAGGGCTGCGGCAAGAACTGACTCCTTCATTCTCTTGTTCCTGCATGTGAAGGTTGCAGGAAGGTTGTGTGGACTTTCCAAATAAATGGGATCTGCATTTATTTTAGATAGGTCCAGCATTCTGGACCTATCTAAAAATCAAAAGCATGTTAAAGGGTCAAGTAAAGCACAGTCAAAAGCCTCCCCAAGGACTTCACGCACATTTGGGCCATATGCTTGGAGGAATTCCAAAAACATTGTAGAAAGGTCGTTTTTAGCAGGCTACTGTAGTATCATTTTCATAACAAATGTGGACCCTGATAGGAGAGAAAAAAGGGTGAAGGAAAACACTACAAAAGCAGGGTATGTAATGATGGTTCAGAAAATCACTCTAGATGTACTCCCACTCACATACATATAAGCTCAAAGAAGTTTTTCAGGGTTGCAGATAATTGCATGTTTTCACGATCTTGTTGGTTTGCATTTTTAAGTTTTGGGTTGTGCAGACAGCGTGAGTGGCTGTACAGGAAGAGGCAGGTATGTTTAGGGTGTTACTTTTTATTTTTTTTAAAAATGTAATCTCAAATGATGTGATTTAGGTTTCTGTTTTTTAAGTTTGCATGTAGACTGATAACAAAATTATTTTAGAGGTTTGAGTTTATTATTCTAGTCTATTATTTATAGTTATTTTTTATAGACTTGAAATAGCACTGTTGCTAGTACTTTTTTTCTTAAGTGAGTAGTTGAACTAAGAGATAGTGAAGAGCTTACATGTATGCCTTTTAAAATAGAAGTGTTTTGAAATTATGTTCATTAATTGATGTAGAAAGCTAAAAATGAACGGAACTATTGAAATGCAAAATACTGTTGTCTTTATTATCATTACCGGAGTAACAAACGTAGGCATTGTTGGATTTTATCACTTCAACTGCACTATGCAACGTACTACTCAGAACTTTACAGGAGAAAAGACACAAGTTGCTCCCCTTAAGAAGGGAAAGGTCTTATAGTTTGAGTGGATTCAGAGCTGCCTGAATATATCTATTATATATCTATATATATCTATACCTGCATTATTGATCCTGCTCCCATTTAGTGTAAGTACATATGCAGAGTAACTGATTTTTTGTGTTTATGTCTGTAGCTATTCCTGTTAGTTTTTACTAGCTGTTAACTACCCGTTTCATTGCTGCGTTCCTGCAGAATAAACAATAGTGCAAGAAAGATAGGCATAAATTTAAAGGGTAAAGCAATTATTTACTGGCTGACTCACACAAAAGCTAATGAGGGTTTAAGCTGGCAGGCTGAGTCAGCATGCTCACCACCTGTGGCAGGGCACCCAGAATCTTTTTTGGCCACACAGGCACCAGTCAGGAAGGTAGGAGGTGGCTCCTGTAGCATCCTTGCCAGCCTTCCCGGGTTTTCCTCTTTCAGATATTATGCCTTTCCATGTTGGTGTTCTCCCTCTCAAATTCTTGAGCTACTCATGATTCCCATCTCAGCAACCCTCCCCCTCTCTGTATTTTACACCGTATCTTTCTACAGACTCGCTCGCAGCTCTTTGTCGCAACTCCGTGGCTTTCTGAGCAGCCTGAGCCAAGGTTGTGCCGTTGGGAGGTTCCGGAGCCAGGCCTGGAACACAGGCAGCGAGAGCCCCAGGAGGGTACTGGAGGGGGGCAGCTTGCAGTGGGGATTAGAGAGAGAGAGAAGTTTGTAAAAGCTTATCCAACAGTATCTCGATTAACATCTTCCAGATCAAATGCAGGTTGTCCTGTAAAAAGGTATCTGGTACAGAGCTAATGCTACAGCTGTGGTACAGTACAGATGTTTTGCCTCTTTTTTTCCTACTCTGTTTTCAGTTGCGGCTTTGTGAACATTGCCTATTTGTTTTTGTTCAATAATATGACAGATCAGGGTGCCCAAAGGCTGGCACCTGCCTTTTTGTACAACGTCCTACCTTCCTGTCAGGCAGCTTTCAATTACTGTGCTTCTGTGTGTCCAACTGTGTCTTTGTTAGGAGCATGGAGATGGCAGTGACAAGCTAGTCTGGTACTTAAGGCAACATCTGTGACACTCTGCTTAACACTCTGCATTTTTTAAAAGACTTTGCCGGGGGATGTGAAGAACCCAGCCTTTAAGGAATCATGAACCTTTCAAGAGCTGGGAAGCTGGTATTAGAGCTGCACTGGAAGCCGGGTGGCTGCTGCGAGGTTCAGAGTTACGTTACAGTGGATAGAAGCGTCCCACATTGGTATTGATGCGTTCATTCTGAGTCATTGTTTCCGTGCCTAATAGAGTGTCCTTAGTTCCTGCACCATGCACAGTTAGTTACAAATTGATTATCCACAGCACGCTGAAAAACACTGAAATAGTGTGTTGTCGTGAGGGCTGCCCTCTGTTTGCTACAGGCATTTGGGTGTGAGGGTGCCCCTAGGTACACTTGCGTAAAATGGCCGGTTCATTTATTTAAGGGTGTATTTTAAATAGCTTTCCACTGAAGAATCTCTCTTACTGAGTTTAGTCTGTAGATTTGACATGATTAAGACAATTTCTTGTAACTATCCAATTTAAATACATATAGATAACATTTTAAACCTTTATCGCTAACTTCAGTGCATTTGGGGGATACCTAGGTCCCTGTCTTCTAGACACTAAAAAGGTTAGAAACTTCTGTGCAATTTTACCACATCAGAGAGCCCTCAGCTGTGTAAACCTGGCTGATAATCCTGTGTTTCTCTGCAAGAACCTGAGAGCAAGAACATGCAATTAAATCTCATTTTGGGAAAGACTGAGAGACCCTTACACAGGTAAGCAAAGCTTGCACCAGTCTAACACTCAGAGCTCATTTTAGCAAAAAAGGCATAAGAACACTTGTAGTTTTCTTCAGTCTTGGGGGTTTTTTTTAATGGACGTTAGAAAACTGCCATAAAACTTCACTGTCTGAGTTTGGCAGCCACTTTGAGGCTTCCACTGACATAAAATGACTCACGGCTACTTTTTTGGAGGACTGGGAAGACTACAGAAAATTATTTCCCCACATACACACCGTGAAAGCCAGCATGTTATGTTCTATATTTCATTGTTCTTTTCTGCTAAGAATAAAAGTCCAATAAAATTATAGGCAGATGTGATTTTACCACAGCTTGAGGATATTTTTAAAGTCCTAGAACCACTAAATTGAGCTGTTACTGTTCTCTTGGTATGTATCTTTTCTATTTATTAATTACTATTAAAAACCTATGAAAGCAACTACGAAAAAAGACAGTTTAAGCATTACAGCTCTCTGTATTTCTTTTTTCATACAGAATAAGCTCAGGGTAGTCTGAGGAGGGAAAGAAGCAATTTATGTTAGAAAGTATCTTGTTCTTCCTTTCTATTACAGTTTTTCATTGCAAAAACCAATTTTTTTTTCCTCAGCTGATTCTTGCAGTGTGCTACCATGACAATCTGGCCAGAAAGGAAGGAGGGGAAAAAAGATTGTTCTCTCAAAGAATATGGAAGTTAATACAGTCTCCGTCAGACCACTATTCCCTCAACACCAGAGGTCCTTTTGACCTATGGGAAAATAAATGCTATAGAGAGCTCTGAATTAATGAAGAAAGCAAAATATAGCTTTTTCCATTTACCGTTAGTCCACAGAACTGTGGACAAATGTCCCCTTGCAAGCTCAACTTTCATAGATGTCACCTTTCTCCTGGCATCAGTGATGAGGTCCCTGTCTGTGATCCAGCGCATCAGCAGCACACGCTGCTTAAAACAAAGGGGGGTGCGTTTTACAGCCCAGAAAGCTGCAGAGCCGTGGAGGAGAGCCCTGAGCGAGCTACAGGGTTAACTTATTTTCTGTGAGCAGCATGCAAGCTCCTTCCATAGATTGCATGGACGCTTAAATTACTGAATCATTTTATACTGACAATCATATTTTGTAGCTTTCCAGTTTAGGAATGTCTTCATGATGCACAGAAATTAGGGAGACTGGGCTGAGACTTAGCAAAATTACTCCCATGTTTTCAAATAGAAATTTAGATTCCCAATCTAAATCAAATTATTAATGCTAATTGTGAGGTGGAGAATGTGTTTTTCTTAATAGCGTTTGATAGGTGAACAGGTAAGACCGAGAATATACAGGGTTTTTAATTCAAATGTATTTGAAATTAAGTGAATGGGTGCAAATAAGATCATTTCTTTTCATAAGCAGTCATTGTACAGTACCTCCCAGTCTTACCGCTGTGAGACTGTAATTAATGTTGATAAATGCTCGTGTTCTCTCTGTGCAGCTTGGGCCCACAGACAATTGGTTGTACCAGAGCATGTCAAATCCCACATAAAAATATAGCTATAGATCATTGGGTTTAGGGATAGAGTTGAGACAAGTCAATTTATTTCCATTAGTAGCTCAATCTAGACTTAGAACTCTAGGGGTCCAAGTATTTTGTCTGTTGTGTTCTCAGTCTTTCTGGTGGGCTTTACTATAACTTAAGGTGTTTCTGCTAATCCGGTCTCCAACTTCTGAATGCAGTGCCCATTTTCCAAAATGGCTTGGTGGATATTTAACATATCTTTAGTTAAATCTCTGTTTAAAACTTTTGAAGGCAGAATTTCTGTTCTTTAAAATGGTGTGCTATCGTCTAATGGCTGCCACTTTGTCAGAAATCCTCATACGGAGACAGTAAACTTTCAGCTTTCAAAATACGTGAGTAGGACTCACAGGTGTGACAAAATTCAGAGTTTATCCAAGGATATTTTTCCTTTTTTGCTTTGAGGACGACACCGTTCCACGTATCCATTTCAATTGGCCTTTTTTGCTTCTATCGAGTTCTGATCAGTTTTAACAATATAATAGAGATCATGTTTGCATGGATAAGTATTTTGGTTTTCTTTATATACTTTATGTATCACAAAGTGGAGCACAATGGAAGTTTTTTTTTCTTCTATTTTTTTTTTCTTCTTACACGAAACAGTATATGATTGACATGTTCTATTAAAACATATCTAGATATTCATTAATTCAATTTTAATGGGAGCAGAGTTTCATTATATATCTGAGTTTACTTTAACAATGCTTTATATTAAAATTTCTGTTGGTACTGTAGCTGCCTTCTCAGCTAAAGAGGACATAAAATTCCTGGGTTTAAAAACCTTGACATTTCAGACAAAGACAGTGCCAAGGACTGCAATTTCCCAGTTTGATGCTGTGAGATCTGATTTTGGGCAGGAAAAGGAAAGAACTGTAAGAACTGTTTGTTGTAGACCCCTTAGGTCCAAACCTGAAAGGGCCGCTCATGCCGTGAGGATTTAGGAGGAGAAGGGGGTCCTGGGCTGGGGCAGATGCAGAGTTAGCCTGCATGAGTCTTCCTACCTGCCTCTGTCACACCAGATGTCTCTTCCTTCTGTCCTTCCTTCCTTCCTTGTGCTCCATGTCACTTCAATCCCCAGTTCCTATCATGGAAGTGGTATTGTGTTCCCAACACCAGAGAGCAAGCAGAGAAGACTAAAACTGCTTCTGCTAACAAGTGTTAATCAGGTTTTAACCAGACAAAAGGAATAGAAGTGTCGATAGATCTAGCGTAACACAACCAGCCTGATAACGTCATTTTCCCAACGGTTATTTTAATTGAATTGTTGCAAAGTAAAGAAACATTTAAAATGAAGTGTTCATGAAATCAGACTTTCATTATTTCTTGCTTTCTTGTAACTGGAAGGTGTGTTGTTTAATTTAGAAGGCTGGGTAATTTTGAGGGGGAAACCCTTTTAGCATTTGCCTTTACTGTGTTTTCTCATAGATCACATACAGCGTGCAGAAAAGAAGCAATTCTAATGCCTAATGAGCCTCACTGATAAGGAAAAAAGAAGGGCAACCTTGTTTGAAAAGAAATGACAGAATGTTTCTATTAAGTAACTGGTTAGAATATTTCCTTTTTATTTCACTTCTTTCTTTGTTCTACAAATACTATATTTAAAAAAAAAAAAAACCCAAACCACAGAATTAGTCTGCTTGACGTAGTTAGGCTTTGAAAGCCGGTTCTGATTGTGTACTTGTGTGGCTGAATTTTTTTCTGCGCTGTCTCCAAAGCACAAAGAAAAAGTTATGACAGTGAATACTACCACTTTCTTAGGTGAATAAAATATTTTCTAAATTTTGATAACTGTTGTAAGGGATGTGCAAGGTCATCTGGGGCTTAAAAAAAAAAAGCAAAGGCAGTATCAAACTAAGTGATTTTTCATGTTCTTTAGGAAAGTTTATTAATGACTGCATTAAAAAAAAGACCATATTTTCAGAGACTGTCTTCAAATGTGAATGTTTAAGCATAAAACTGGGAAACCTAGCTAGCCTTCCTTTTACTGTCTTCTACCTGTATGCAAATTCTATGCAATTTATTATGCTCTGGGTTTCATTTCAAAACAAGTGCTTTAATACCCTTTAAAATCACTTTGGTTATTCTGTATAATAAGTATACAGTAAACTCAGTGCTTGGAAGCATGCACAGGCATGATGATGGGTTGGGAAACATACTTAGGAAACACATTTCAGTTTCAAACATCCAAATCATTGTTGTAATAAACAGTGACTGAAATTGATTTTACGGTTCTAACAGGTGATTTGAGAGTGACGTACTGGATTCTGATCTGAATAAAAATGTTAAACATTTTTACATTTGAAGTAAGACTTGGGTTATTTTAGGCTATGGGTTTGATTTTTGGAGATTACCGAGTATCTTCATTCTCATTGATTCCAAGAAGTACTTGTTTTTCAGAGCTGTGAAGGGATAAGGTATGGAACAGATTTTCAAAGCTCTTTTGTCTCGAAACAAGAGGCCTTCCTGAAGACCACTGCCTTTATTCTGTGGTTCTCTTTTTATCATTTACTGGGAACATGCTTGTAGTCAGTTCTTCCTGACTGTGAGAAGTTAATCTAGAGAAGCCAGTCTTCTAGTTTGCTTTCTCCATTTCCTCTATCTGGAATGTGTTGGCAGCATTTTCTGAGATTTTGTTAGGTAGCGTATTTTGTCCCTTATTTTCTTCTTAACAAATGTATGGGCAGTTGAAGTCCTCTTTCTTTCTGCTGAGTCGTGTGCTTTTCATGAGTGTCTAAGTTGTTCGAACCAAGCCTGTGTACCATTAAGAAAAAAAAGAATGGTTAATTCTAATTCTGGCAAGATCTTTTCTTACAGGACTATGGTTTTTGCTCAATCCTCAGAAAGGATTAAGCAGATATCCTGACAGTGTGTCTTAGTGACAGTTGTTAAGCTCTGGTAGCAAAAAACTATGAGAATTTTCATCTCCTTATTTCTTCAAACAAAATCCTTTTTCTTTTTAGTTGAATTTAACACATTACGGCAGCTGGAATGGAATAGGAGTAGGAGATATTCTTTCTTAACTACAGGGCTTGCCATTTTCAACTATGTTCCATTTTATGTTTTTCAGGCATTTCTTGTTTAAGACATCTTCTGGAACTACTCCGCTGTTCAGTAGTTCTTCCCCTGGTTACCCGTTGACCTCAGGAACAGTTTATACTCCACCTCCCAGACTGTTACCTAGAAATACATTCTCCAGGAATGCGTTCAAGCTGAAAAAACCCTCCAAGTATTGTAGCTGGAAATGTGCTGCTTTGTCTGCAATTGCTGCTGCAGTCCTGCTTGCCATCCTGCTAGCATATTTCATAGGTAAGGCTGTGTTTTCTCTGTCAAATCACATGGCTATGTCAGCAAATGAAAATTCAGCAGAGAAAAGGATAGTCAACCTGTTTCACAAGTTTGTGTTCTTAATGAGCAAAGAAAATTATTATTCCTTATACTGATTAATGAGGAAAAATAAAATGTTCAAGTCCTGTTCACTGTCATAAGAGCAGTGGAAGCAAGAAGTCGAATCGGGATTCTCAATGTGCAGTGTTAACTTTAGGTGCTGGATATGCATCTCTCATAGATGGTCCAAAGGGTGGTATAATGATTTCTTGATGTACTACCGTATGTTTAAAAAATATTTGGAAAAACTTGTGATAGGTGGTGAATCCATATAAGTAGCAGAAGCTACTGGCATTTGAATTCAACTATTGCCATCACATGCTGCCTTTAGATAAAAAACACAAAGTCATTTTGATTAAATAAGTCTCAGTCTATGTCTGTCTGTGTGCCTAAATTCCTGGTGGTGTTAGATCTAAATAGTTAGATAGTTCTATTTTGTGTGCTGTTATTTTCTGTATTCCACACATCCCTAGTATTTTGTAAGCAAAAATACAGAAAGGAAACTCTAAATGTTGTGCTTATTTCCTGTGATTAATATATTACTACTGACCACACCATGACCTAATTCTTTCTGCGGCCTTTCAAGATTTTTTTAACATGCTTCTGTTATTTTGTCCTTCTTAATTTAATTCATTTCTGATTCTGCCCCCTCCCCAGTATCCCCCTCATTGTCTGTTGTTTTGGAGGTTTTTCTAAGTGTCTACACAAACCAGCTGTGTATTTTGTACCTTTTACAGCGCCTTCGACAATACGTTGATGACAATGACATGCTGCACAAACTCTCTAGCGTGTCTGAGTAAATTGAAAAATTATGGTAGCTTGTCGATATTTTCTGTTAATACTTTCCAGACCTATTCTGTGTGGGTTTTAGTTCATCTCCGAAACTATTCTTATATATAGTGCTCAAAGGACCTATAAAGATGTACTGAATTTTCTCCCTATTCTCTCCATTTGAAGAGAACGGGGGGGGTTGGGGGGTTTGGGGTTTTTTTTGGGTTTTTTTTTTTGGATCCCATATAATCTGACTCAACAGGACAGACACTGTTTTCTAAGGAAACCTCATTTTTCATACTAATGAACTTCCATATGTAATTAATATATACAGTAGTAAGAAAGAGCTGACTGACTGGCTACTTTATTGCTGCTGTCTCTTTAGGCCAGGCCTACATCCCAGCATACTCAGTACTACAGAGCTAACCATCTTTCTGTATTTCTTCTGTAGAAAACCTCAGAAGAATAACAGGCTTAGTTTGATATATAAATAAAAAGATTGGAAAGCACATGATTTATTGAACTTGACAGTTATTATACAACAGCTCTCTGTTTGAGTGATTATGCACATGGGAAATGATATACTGCAGGTTGAATATTTTGATCATGTGCATAACTTTGAAGTGATGGATTATGAAATGTATTTTTCCTTGGTATTTAGGTTACTGTAATCTAAAGCAAAGCTTTGCAACATGGTTATTGCTTTGTACACTTTCATATACTAAGACAAGAGAGAACGTAAGGCAATGCTTTGACTCTTAATAATTGATGAACGATCTATCATTTCAAGTAATGACACAAGTGATCCATTTTGACAGAAGTTTTTGAGGTCTCCTTTCCCAACTAAAGAATGATGAGCGCAAGAGGGTTGGCTAATGAACACGAGAAAGCAGGTTTTAGGAGGAGACTGTTGGCTCAGGGATTAAATAATGAGAAGTTACCTGACAAGCTTTGTGCCATACACAGGAAAGAATAAGTATATTGAAAATTAGCTGTCAAAACCAGAAAATAGCTACAATTAATCCTGTGAATAAATTTGATGGATCCACTGTGATCATAATTTAAACTGATGGAAAAGAAAGAAAACAAAAAAGAAGTTGCATTGCCTTTAGGTGCATGAGAACAACAGAAAGGTAAAAGGGATGTGCTTTAGTTAGGCCATTCATTAACTTGATTCCCTCACTCTCAGCAAAAACTCATACGATTCATTCCACATGACAAAGAGCAGGCGTGAGACCATCAGCTATAAGCTAATACACCCATTAAATGCTGGGACTTGCTCTCCTCCAATAGTATGACTTAAGGTGCTTGGTACTTAAGGTGCTAAATCATCTCCTTATTAAAAAAAAAAAAACCAAAACAACAAACTTTAAGAACGTTTCCTTGTTCTGCAGTTCTCTGGAGTGTTACCTTCTCCTGGGCATGTACAGAACTTGAGCTCTGGGAAAACTAAATATCCTCTCTCCTGGGGGAAGAGCAGCAATGTGAAATACCAGCTGTCCCGCTCTTCTGCAGCTCTTTTGGAGCTCCTGACCTACTAATCCCTGAACTGCTGTGAAGACAAAATAACTCCGTCTTGCTCTGTCAGGAGGAAAAATGCT
>WAAD01018016.1:14965-51910 GCA_013389945.1 Fregata magnificens | reverse complement strand
AATGTTCAGATCAGACCAAAACCCCAGTTCTGTCCTGATCATTGAGACAGTGGGAAAGTGAGAGCTGTTAATCTACCAGGAGGGCTGGCAGTCTTGGGATGAAGAAAGATGTTAAGTTCCCCCAAGACACACAGGAGGAAGGGCAGTACTCCATATTGCAGTAACTCCTCTTGATGTATTTTGCTGTCAGAACTTCAAGCATAGGAGAGGCTTTAAAGGTCCTGATAATGTTTTTCTGCTGTCCATGTCCACAAAGAAAATGTCTTGCTCTCCGCCATAGCAGAGGTTATATCACTGGGGTTACAGTAGCTAAAAGTAATAGTTATGGAAAAAGTCATCAAAATTTGCAGCAAATGGTTTTGCTACTTAGGTTTGTCAATATATCTAGGTTGTGTGAAGATGATCGTTTCGATGCTAATCAAGACTATTGCAGGACTAAATGAAAAAGGCAATGCTGGCAAATATGAGGTCAATTATATTGAAAGAATACTTTGAAGTTCTCATAGTCTTCAGGATTTCTAAATGAATTGTCCTATAATAAAAGAGATGGGGGAATTGATACAGATAGATCGTTGAAAACATGATGTCTACACATTTAAACACGGGACTTTCAGAGGACTGCCAAAGATTATGGGTGGCATGAAAAAATTTCTAATGAGGGGTGATTTAAAGGGACAAGTAAAAAAAAAACCATAACAGATAGAAAAGAATAAATATTTTTAAAATTATTTAGGCATTCCTATTACCTTTCTGATAACACACAAATAAAAATACAATGAATGAAATGAAAAGGCAGTAGGTTTAAAGCTTTAAAAATGAATTCATGGTGCATAATAACCTTTGGAACTTTTTGCCACACTACAAAATGGATATTAAATAAAGATACTACTGAGATGTTAAGAAGTTAAACATTTGTCAGAATAATGACACTATGTCTTGTTAGAAAGAAACTTTGGTTTTTATTTTCTTTTTTAAGATGCATGTAGATGGATGGTTTAGATCATAAAATGCCATCGGAGTTTGGCTATTTAGACAGACTCTTCCTTTATAGGCCAGTCAGATCCATCGTTATCTGAGTTTTCCTAAACCTTCCTCTGAAGCTCATCCTGATGGATGTCTGGGAAAAATTCCTGCAGGTCTGCGTGGCACTGGCCTACTGTGATATGGCACGTGTATGTGTAAAATATGCTTGGTTTTTTATGCAAACAGTTTGCTATCTTACATATACTGTTCTATACCTGAACTCCTTTACCCTGACAGAGTTTCTGCAGAAACTTTGACACGCATCAGATTCCCCAGATTGAAAATAAATCAAGCCGCTTTGGGGTTTTTTGTTAAAGGAGTAGACAGAGGCAAAAAATTTTTTGATTTTTTCCATGGAAAAGAGCATTTTAAGATGTTTCTATGGCTGAGTGTTACACTATTTTTAACAGCAGAGAATAGGAAAATTTCATTTCAGTTAACTTTTTCCTTACATGGTATACAAAATGTTGTCTGCTTATTTAAAGCCAGGCTTATCGCTTCTCCCTGTTTCTTCAGTAGCCAGATGTAAATGTAATGCAGAGTATAAGTTGGTAGTATTGCACAAGGTTTTGGTAAATTCCAGCATGCAGTATGTAAATAAAATTGTCCTACAATCCTGTCTGAGACATACATCATTTCACAAAGCCCAGGAGTTATTCCTATTATCCTGGGGTGACATATGAAGAATGTAGAACCAGCCGTTCAAATTAGGACATCCTGAAGGTATTGGACTGGTGGTAAAACCCACTTACAAGAAAGTAATTTATAAAGTGTCAAAAGGAAAGCATATACCACACATATTGTCTTTGTCAGAGTGTTCACTTCAGAGGTTAAGGGAGTGATGAAAGCATTTGTCATGTTAAATTAGTTTTGAGCTCTTTAGATTCATGCCAAACTTGGAACGGAAAAAAATATAAAAAAGAAGAAAGAAGGAGAGGAAAAAGAGAGTCACCTTGTGTTTTTCACAAAGTAATTGCTGCCAAACATAAACACCACATTTTTGTAAGCCCCTACACTGCTCTGATTTCTGCCAATCTAACTTTGAGCATCAAAGAACATCTGACCATCAACATGTCACCACATTAGAAATGTGGTAATTTAAAGTATTTAGACTTTCTTTTGGGAAAAAAAAAATAAAACTCTTATTTCCTGTGGAAATTAAAAGCTACAATGGGTTTAGAGATGCTCCACTTGAAAATAGTATCTTGAGACTCGTACTGATACTTTTGGAGTATTGATGCTATTTTATCTACTCCTATCATGTGCAAGAAGATACAGGAAAAATAAAAGGAAAATGACAGAAATTATGAGAATAGCATGCTTGCACTACATCTTTAGTGCATATGTTGCACATGAAAATGCTATTACTGATTTATTCTCCAGGGTTATTTGGCCTTGAAGATACATGAGGTTTAAGATAAATTTCAGTTTTCTGCATAAACTTAAAATAATATATTCACTTCTGTGCTATAGAAAGGGCTGAATTGCCAAAGGATCTGGCACTTAATTAAGCAAATGAAAACGTCTTTCTTTTTTTTTTATTATTCCTTATATATATATAAAATTAGAGCCTGAAATATAGCTGTGTGCAGAACAAATATTTCTTAAATTTCTTGCTATTAGAAAGCATGATAGTAGGTGTTTTAAGGATAAAAGACATAGGCAAATAAATGGTTAATTTATTTGGTTATCCCTCTTGTACCTGCAAAAGTATTCATTTGTTTCTGTGACAGACAATAAAATTTATGGGGTTTCTGAAAAAATTAGACGTGGAAGTAGAAGTCTCATCTTTACTCTGCATCAAATGTGTGTACATACCACAGTTTGCATAGAATTATATCCTTCAGGTGTTGATATGAACTTGAATTATTTTCTTCCCACAAATGAGTCAGATATTTGCTGATGTAAGTGCTTGTGTGAAGTTTCTTGTTCATTCATATTTATAATTTTTTCCACTCATAAGTCCAATTGTCTTTTTGACCCTGATTCCACAGATCAGGATTCATCAAAACAGTTTGCTCAAGTGGCTACCTTATGTATCAATTGATTTTCTCCTCTCTCTCTGAGTTGTTTTTGACGAATGGCAACCTACATTTCATTTGATTCCTTGTGTTGCATTTGTTGTTTTTTACCTGTAGAGTCAGAAAACCACTGACTTTGTCTTGTCCAGACTGCGCTGAAATCAAATATGCTAGACTTTTTGGAAACCAAGACTGAAAAAAGGGAAAATCGTGCAAAGATGGAACCTCTGAGAGGCAGAGGTCATCTGACTGCCAATCACTGCTATCAGATTCACTTGAAATCAATGTAAGCCGAGGCAGCTCTGCATCTTGCAAGATTAGCTGATGACAGAACGTTCTGTTCTTAAATTTGCATTGAAAATAGGTGTCAGTTAAGGGCAATAATTAAATTTTAGAATATGCCTGTCATATTCTAAATGTCACACATTCAGTGATTCTTATTGACTGATATCAGTCAGTCTGAGAGAGAAAAGAGTAGTAGTAGCTCGGTAAGCTTGTCTGATGCTACCTCTGAGAAGAGAGGCTTTGAGCCCTTCAGGGAAAAGCATCTGGCCCCATTCCGTAAGAAAACTATCCACTAGTGCTGGGAATCATGGAGCCTGGCTCCAGGAACTTTAGATGGGGCTTTCTAGCCTAGGAAGCGTCCTATTTCACAGTCCAAAGGTGTGAGAGATTCATTAGGTGAAGGAGACAATTTTCCTAGAGGCAAAGTGCTTCAGCCGCTGTATATGCATAGCGCCACAAAGAACAGGAGGATTTTTATGTGAAATTACTTGGGTATAGTTTGCCTGTGCTTTTCCTGAGTCAAAAATAAAAGCTTGATCTACAGATTTGTTCCAAGAAAAGCCAATGTACCTGTTGTTTTGCCTAGCAGAGATCTCAGAGATAATGGAAGTAGCTACCTTTCAGTGTGAAGGGGCAGCATCATCAGCCTGTTCAATTCTCTTTGTCTTTGTTGAGGATTTTCGTACAGTAAACCTCAGCACTTGAAACTAGAGTGAGTCTAATGTTTCCATAACTCACAAAGTGCGATCAGGTGCTTAGCACCTGAAATTGAAAACCCTTTCTGCTTAGCTGCCAAGTCAAACAAACATGTTCTGAAACCTCGGCAAGAAACAGGAGACCAAGAGGGATGTTTTCTTCTCTGTGTTATTGGGGTTGTGTTCGGGGGGGCACATTTTTGTTTGTTCTTTAATGCATGTTGCACAACACAATCTAGGATGGGTCTGAGAAAATAGTTTTCAGAGATGCTGGTAGTGGTCCCCAGAAGCTGTTAAAATATGTTGCTGTGAACTTGGGTAGTGTAACTGCCTAGCTGATGCCAGCTCTACTAGCTGATGCTGCACTACTCAAAACATGTGGTGTGGTAGAGGTTAGTATCACAAAAACAAGCAATGTGATATAATAGGATGGCAATGGCTAACCTGGAAATTTGAGAGAGATAGTGTTTAAAATTAGTAGTTTAGTAGTACAATTGTTATTTATACAGTACAGGTTTTGGCTTTTTCTACTCAAAGCTGCAAGAATGGCTTCCTCAGAAATGCTTGCTTTCCCCCCCACCCCGCCCCCAATTGTGAAGCACCTGCTGTGCTTCACATGCACTGTCGTTGTCCTACCATGCACAAACTAGAAAATATCCAGGGTTTCATAATGGGTGTGGCACAGAGCCTATTCTCACTTTCATCAGTGCAAATACTGAATATTATGAATTTTTTTAGTAGTCTAGAATTAAATCCCAGAATTACAGGGATGAAGTCTGCTCAGGGCAAAGAGATAAGGAGATGCAAAACACATCTTGCAGGAGGTCAGGGGGGAAAATGATGAAAAAGCTTTGAGATACTTTAGTGAGACATGCTTTATAACCTAGCCCAACATACTGAGATGAGACCATTTTTCAGGGGAAGGGTGAGCATAAGGGATATTGAAGATTAAATTTTGCTAATGTAATGCCAAATCAGAGATACATATCAAATAAACCCGTGGTCATTCTCTCTGAAAAGTCAATGTTCAGTATCAGTGTAAAATGTCTCATTTCTCCCAGGGGAAACATTGCTCTGTTAGCAGCTATTTATATTGAGATCACCAGCTGATCATTTATGGATGCATTTATATTGATTATTGGTTGCTGTGCTTCTTTGTTAACTCATTGTGTTGTTTTGCACTTAGCGCGCTTGTGGATTTTATTCATTTAAGCGTAGAAGTACATGTTTGCTTTTAGGAATATAACTATTGCTCAATGGGGTAATAGCAGATTGAAGGATGTGACATGGATTTTGTAAGTGGCTGATGTAGCTCTTACAACACTATTACGAAAGCCATGAAAAAACCACAAATTAAAAATACTTAAGTGTACTAAAGAGACAAGAGAATATTCAAGGAATATTCAAGGAACTTGCAGGAAGAGAAAATATAAAAATAGGAATTAAATTCAACTTGTGAAAATAATAAGACAGGGCGACCAACTACAGAAATTATGGAGCAAAAGAAGTTGAACAGTGGGAAGAGAAATGACACATCACTATGAAATGACAGAAAACTTTACGCGCCATATAATATAATATGGTGAAATTACCTCCTTTCAGTAATTAAAAAAACTGTTTAAGAAACAGTTTTTGGGTTCATTTCAGCTTTTGCTTATTCAGGCTTTAGTTCTATGCAATCTTACTGCATCATACTTTGAGCTACTTGCTTACTTCACTATTCAGATACAAAAAATCCCAGCTGTCTTATATATTCTATACGTCCAGTAATAAAGTCATTGGCTTGCCAAGGTCAGTGAGTTTGACTACCTAGCACACCGTATTCACGTTATGTTGTGCCCTGTTATTGACTCTTTATACGGTAGCCTTGTAGTTATAATCAGGAAAAATAGCATCTTCCATGACACCCTATCTGATCCCTGGGGCAAATTTTGCACTCCAGATTTAGGTTTACAAGTTTATAGGATCATTCCGGTTGGAAGGGACCTCTGGAGGTCTCTAGTCCAATCTTCTGCTCAAACCTGGGTCATCTCTGAAGTCCAGTCTGGCCTTGAAGACCTCCAAGGACAGAGATTGGGCAACCTGTTCCACTGCTTGACTGTCCTCATGGGGAAAAGTATTTCCTTTCATCCAGGTTGAGCCTTGTTTCAATGTATACCCTTTGTCTCTCATGCTCTTACCATATACCAGTGTGAAGAGCCTGGCTTTATCTTCCTGATGGACCTGTAGGTATCAGCAGGCTGCTTTTAAGCCCCCATAGCCACCTCTTCCTCAGGGTAGACAAACCCAGCTCCCTCAGCCCCTCTTCCCAGGGCAAGTGCTCCAGCTCCCAACCATCGTGGTGGCCTCCCCTGGACTTGCTCCGGTTTATTGACGTCTTTGTCCTATCGGGAGGCCCAAAACTGGATGCAGTTATCCTAGAAGCAGACTAATGAGTGCAGAGCAGATGGGTGTAATCATGTCCCCCAACCTCCTGGTTCTGCTTCTGTTCCTACAGCTCAGGATACTGCTGGCCTTCTTTTCTGCCAGAGCATGTTGCTGGCTCATGTTTGACCCTCTGTCTACTGGGACCCCAGGGCCTTTCCCACAGAGCTGCTTCCCAGCCAGTCAGTCCCCAGTTTGTACCACTGCAAGGAGTTGTCGCCATTTCTAGTGATTTGAGGCGTTTTTGCCTGAATAATGATGAGTGCTAAACTCTAAAAGACATGTAGTCCTCTCCCTGAATATGAGTGAATGTTGGTTTTCCACAACAGAATTTGACCATGATGGGGTATAGGTGAGCCAAAGCCTATTTTATTTAATAGAGTAAGGGGCGGTAGGAAGGAGAGGCACCTTTTTTGACTGATGCATGGATACTTTCTTAATATTCAGGGAATTCTGTCCCACTTCATTTCTTATGATTTTTTTCTGACATCAGAAGCTTGAATTACAATGCCAAAATGAAGAATGTAGTTGGTTAGAAAAATCATGTTTTGACTTGTATGTTGAGCAGATTTGATAATGAGAGAATCACTATTGAGGCCCACTGTGTGGTTATTAGACACTATTAATGTCTTTATCTTGGCTATTACTAAATAATTACTAGAAAAGACAAGCATTTGTATTAATATAGCTCCTGAATGGAAAACGAATTTCATTCTCTTATGTTGATCTTACAGGACCTTACCTAAAACTTTAAATATGCTCTGGGTTTAGTTTGTTTTCTTCTCTGGGATGTCCAGCTTTATGCCCCTGTGTCGTGTTTAATTTTTAAAAGGTAATATATATAATACATAACAGTGCTGCAGTTAATTTAATTTTAACCTTTTTTTAATTTGCTGGTTGGTTGATCAGCTGATTTCTTCCAACATTTTTCTTACTGCATACTTTCTGAGGAAAGCCGCAGAACAGAAGATTTTTTCACGGGCTAATGCCAGTCTGGCGGAATAGGTTCCCCATTTGCTGGATGAGACAGGGTACCCTGTTTCTGCGGCACTTTATTTGCCTTGCAGGAATTGACCTGGATTAGACAAGACTCTTTGAAAGGTCGGTCAGTCTATTGCATGTATGCTGCCTGTACCTGTATGTTAACAGCTGTTTTGTTTAAATCGGAGTGTACTGCACTATTTTTGCAGTTATGTTTTACATTTTGTATATTTGCACCTTCTCCTTTCAATTTATTCATTCCTCCTTCAAGAGGCTTCCTACTTTCCATGGGATGCAGATGGCTGCATATAACTAGTGTAGTAATCAGAGGCCGAAGAATTATATGAGGAAGGCAGGAGATTATCAGAAGGCCCTACCGGCGTCTGCTTCAGCAGGAGGCAAGGCATGAACTGCTGGTTCTCATTATCCTAATTTGGCCACATAAACCCACTTCAGCACAGTTGTACCAACAGCAAGTGCAAAGCCAACCTGCTACTATCAAAAGGTTTGGCACTGTAGCTGAAATAATTCTGTGTAGTCAGAGGAACAAAATTACAAATTTTCAGTTTTAAATCAGGAACTTTGTGCTACAGCTAAGCCTAAATACGGAAACCATGAAACCCCTGTGTAATTCTAGGGGAGCTAGTTTCATCCAAGGCACCAAGGCATGTGGTTTATCAGCAAACTCGGGTTTTGCTCCTGATAGTTGGAATCGGCCTCAACGGAATTGGAGTTGTGAGGGTAACATTTTCTTTTGCTGAAGAAAGGAGATTTTTCTGCTATAAGAATGTACCGTTAGTAGAGGATTTCTGTGTTCAGTTATTAAAAGCCTTTAAAAGAGAGGAAAACAGTGCCTGATATGCTGAGAAAATTAATAGATGCTGGAAGAACGTCAGGAGTACATAGTGAGTATCCCAAGGTAATATAAGGGCAGGTGTGAACTTGCGACATCTCTGCTGGTCTGTGGTAAATGCAAAATACTTTAAAGTGAAATAGAAGTTAAACAATTTCACAGCAGGCATACTAGCAGTTACCAGAGAAAGGCAATGCAACATTGTCGTCGCATTTACCTCGCAGTAATGGGTTGTTATGCCTATAGCATATAAGGTCTTTTCCGAGGAGAGAACTGTGCACGTTTATAAGAATGTGGTGCGGAGCTGGGACCTAAAAATAGAGAATCCTGTTAAAACCAGCCACAAGGCAGCAGAAAGCACAAAGGGAAAGGAGATGCAATTTAGGCCCATAACATTTATTGAGGCAAAAGTTTATTTCACCTGTTGTTTCTTTGTTCATCTATATCCCCTTCTACATCTTGAGACTCCATTAATCGCTGAAATGCAAAACCCCAACCACACGAGAAAAGAGAAGGGAAGAGCCCATAATGGAGCCTGCTCATTAAGAAAAGCTCAGGGATCTGATTAGTCTTACTCTTGCATGGGGAGTGTTTAACTTTTTTTTTTTGACATTTTAATGTCATTTTAACTCTTAAAATAATGTTATTGTCTTTATAGCCAGAATTTATTTTGAACCTTAAAAACATCAAAGTTCTTTGACATGGGTCAGGGATTTGGGGCTTGGTTCATTAAGGGTATTAGGGTCTTTTTCACAAGAAGAATTTTTCTGCACCTCTGGAGGCTTCCTGAAAATCCTAAAATAAATAATAGAAAAATAGTTATTTAAAACCTAATTTCTAATACAAACCAGACCAGGCTGTCTAGATGAAGAATAAACTTCAATAAATGGGAGACAGACGCAAGCCTCTTCAGTATGAAGAGTAGCGAGGATGCAGAAATAGCAATAGGTTTTTCATTACATGAGGGATTATGCTTGGGCCAGAAATGCCAAATATTCTGTGGACCGCAGCTGCACTTTCTGTCTGCTGTTGTATTAGCTGGTAATAGTAAAACAATGATGTGATGGTAGGGACAGCTATTTGTTCTCAGAAATACAGAAAAGTTGTTTTCCTTTTCTTTGCTTGGATTGCCATATTGTACTCCATGGCATATCTTAAACCTCTATCCTTTTGCAGCAAATGGGCTACAAATTAAAATATACGTTCTCCTTGAGCACCACCTGAGGATGCACGTACAGCTGCCAATGTGCTCCCTTAGCCAATCTTTTCTTCTGTCGTTCTGACACTCCTTAGTCAATTCAGGGACTCGTTATTTGCTTGCACAACCTGGGTCATTGCAATTGCCTAAGCAGCCACGGGCAAGTGCCGCCAATTAGGCCTGCGGCTAAGGAAGTGTGTTACTGTTGCTGAAAGCAGTGAATTTATAGACATTCAAGAAAACAGCAAGATGCGTCTTGCTACTTGATTGGTTTTCTGTCATTTGATCAGCACTACCCACTCATATTAACAGAGAGACTGGAAATAGTATTGGTTTTCAGGATGTAGTTTGGTGAAGGGTTTCACTCAATCTCATCTTAGTATATTTGTAAAGGGAAATTACTGAGGTTGAAAAGCTGTGATTCTTATATCTTCTTTTAGATTTTATATAGATCTCTGACAGAACGAGTTTTATCTTTTGGTTTAGGACAAATAAAGGTTGAACAACATCTAGTACAGGCAGTTCTCTTTATCTTTAGATTTTTTTTTTTCCTGTCAAAAAATCTATGTATGTTCTTTCTATAAAAATCACTGTGAAAGCGGTCTGCTTAACTCTATTTTACCATGCTATGAAGTATTGTTTTAATATGTTATTTGACTTTTTAAAGTGAGCATTCATAAATCACTCGTCTTTTCTCCCATATTTGCCAGTAGAAAACTGTAAACAGCTAGAACAGAAAAAAGGCTTTTAAACACGGTGTAATTTGCTTAACATTGATTTGAAACTCCTGGAATACTAGATACACAACAGGTAAATTGAAAGAGTGGGAATTTTCTTTGCTCCGCCTGTGTGTGCATTTGAAAACGTACAGCTTTGACTGTGGTTTCCATGATTTGAGGAACAGATATTAGCAAGGAATTCACCGTTTTGGAATTCCTGGATACCAGTTGCAAAGCTATCCGCATCCCAACCTGCATTTCAACCCGAGTCTGAAGCAGGAGACCTTTTCGTAGCTACTTTCGGTAGAGTGGTGTTTTGCTGATGAGTAGCCCTCGGTACAGCACAGCTGAGTGGTTTAGGTCATTGGGCAGGTGTAGCCTGCTAGAACAATCCATGCAGTCCCTGGGCTCGTTCGGGGACTGTCTTTTTCAAGGGCCCCAGAGACACGGGAAAAGAGTGAATTGCAGGTTGTGGATTGCGCTACAAATCCTCAGCTGCCAAGCACTGGGAGCTCTGTGGCCTGGACCTTGGCCTGTCAGTTCACGTGGTGGATGCCTTTGCCCTGGACCCGTGACCAGTGTGCACTCAGTCATTTCCCAGGGAAGGGGCAGCACGTGGCCTTGGACTGACTTCATAAAATCCATCCTATTTTTTACCTTTTGAGTATGGAGCCTTATTCTGAGCAGAGATTTTAGCCTTTTCTGATAGAAAGGTCCAAATCGAAGCTCAGGGCCCAAAGCTTAGGGATTCTAGTTATTCACATGTCGATTCTTTTTTTTTTTTTTCAGCTGTCAGCTATTCTTTACGTACTTTCAGCAGATTTTGTTTTAAATGCTCTCCATTAACAACTCCTGCTGCGTGCTGCAGCTTGTATACTCTGACAATCCCAGAGCAGTTTGCAAAAGAGGTAATGGTTGCATATATTGCATACCTTGCTTTTTCTTTAGTGTAGTCATCACTCTGGAATCATATATATTTTTAATAGTTGTACAAAGCAGTTTCCTATGTTCAGTACTCAGGGGTTTGACACATGGGTAATTTACCGGACACAGCGGATCACCAGTAAGTGTCTGTGCAGATGCTTTTAGCCAAAATCTGCAAGTTTTCTTACTCAGTTTTACTGTGTGACCCCAAATCTTTCTGTTTTCAGAGACAAAAGACTTTTGTATTCTTGCAAGGCAAAACAGGCCTCAAACACCAAGGGTAAGATATGGGGGTTTGGAGGTGGCAGTAACTCCGTCTTTTACTTTGCTCAGTAAGGTTGCTCATTCCTTCAGATGAAAGATTTACTGATTCAGTCAGAGGGCTGGTGGCAGGTTCTGAAAGTAAGTTGATTCTTTTAAGCAGCCACTGTTGAGCTCGTTCCATCGTAACGCTTAGGCACGTGGGTACTTGTAGGTAAAGGTGAAGGCATGCATACAATTGTGTTGAAGATAACAGTGAATCTTTGTTTCCCTTGCCTGGAAAGTTAAACACAATCATGTCCTTTCCTGGCTGAAGGAAAACACAAAATCCTAGATGCTTTCTCCTCACTTGAAGTGTCTGTAGGGCTGTGGGGCTTCTTCCTACCCTCTTCTGCTGGGATATCTTCTGTTAAATACGATTTACGTCAACATGCACTACGCAACGTGTGTTCAGTCTTTAGTACGTCATGCTACTGATCAGTGCCAGTTGTGGAGTGGGGGAGGCCTTTGAAACCCGTGTGTGTCACCTTCGTGAAAATATCCCCTTTGTCAACTCAGGAACTGGAAATCCTGCAGTCGTTATCCCTGGTTTTCAGTAATATAGATGCCCTGCATACCATTTACAAATTGAGATATTATTGCTCGGTATAAAACGCCATTTCAGTTTGAACTCTCTGACTAGTCTGGTAACATAAAGATAACATTGTTCTATGATAGTTTTACCTTTTAAAGCTTTTTCTAAATATAAACAGAGTTTTTCCCTAAAGCCTTTTCTTGGAAGTCAAAGGTCCAGATTGAAATGGCAAGCTTGTGATAGAGTTTGGGCTGCAGATTATGAAAAGGCCAAATTTGTAGTAGACAATTATATTATACAGGTCTCTGGTTTGCTTATTGTTTCTGTTTATGTGTATAGATATCTACAAATTGAACTGATTTCTAGATATATATATTTTACTGATTTCTTTCACCTGCTTTTTGTTGTGTGTCACTAGATGCACTTAAGTCATATGTAGATAATCTGTTGTGCTGTACTAAAAGTAACAAATATTGCTATAAATAGACAGAAACGATGAAAATATTTCCCCTATTTTTTAGCTTGCTTATTTTATGTATTTGCCAGAATTTTACCCCAGGCCCATTCTTGAAAATATTGCACGTGTACCTTTCTGAAGTTTGTTGGAAATGAACATGTAAGTAAAGTCAGGAATGGGAAAATTAATCATAGTTTGTGTAGGCTTTTCTGCAGCAGGGGAGAAGTTTACAAAAATAGCTGAGGCAGTAACTGGAAATACTTTTATTTTCTTTGGTGAAATTCACAGTATCTCATTGTTTCATACTTTGAAGTAGTCTGGTACATATTGGCCACCAATACTTACTGATAATGAATTATAAAATTGTACTTTTTTTATAATGAGAAATGTGATACAGACCCATCGTTGCTACAGGGCTGGCTGTAGTTTCAGTGCAGTGTTTTGTGTAAGTTTTAGTATAGCATACGTAAGGTTCACTGAACACTAAATCTAGACTCCCCAACAGATTTACAGATCAGCTGGGTCTGCAGGAAACTGCCATTCCCCGTGTACATTTTTGTGAAAGAGGGCACTAGAGAAAGTCTTTAGGCAAAAGCCGTTTAGGACAAAGCAGTTTGTCCCAGTTACGAAGTTGGGGAAAATCCCTCTAACTCTCATTTTGACAGGACAGATTTAAAACCAGCCCACGGTTGGGCAAAACTCGAGCTCAGAGTATTCTTAAGCACCTCTAAAGCTTTAAAGCAAAGTTTTCTCTCTGTTTCACTGGCTGAAGGTTAGATGTAATCTCCTGCGAGCATGGGGGGGGGCGGGGGGGACAGTGCAGATTTTTCACTTCCTTCTCTCTTTATGTAAGATCATCTGGATTTGACCATCCGTTTCTTCCCTGCCCTTGGTTGGCAGTGGTGCAGACACCACTTCGCAGTGTCTCTCTGTCACCATCAATCTGTTGTATGAGCTTGCAAGTCAGAAATGGGCTGGGATGCCATGCTAGGAGAACAAATAGCGCTAGTGTCCTAGCCAAGGACAAACAGATGGGACTAAATTCTACTATCCTGTTAGTCAATCTAGCTAGAAAATTGATAGCCAGCTTTTTCAACTTAAACTGAAATAAGCTAAGTCCCAGGTCTACAAAAGGAATTCCATGNACTTTTATTTCCTTGTGGGCATTTTAATTCTTGACGGTCTGGACATCTTCTAGATGACCCAGATATTGCTGATGTCTTTCAAGAAAATGCAGTTTTAATTATGCACTTGGACTTTATTAAAGGAAAACACATATTCCGTGGCACCCTCATAATTAAACAAAAGTTCGTGTAGAAGCCATTATTCCAAATTTTATTTTCCTTAAGAAAAAGCGAGCATCTTATTTAGGAGCAATAAAAATTTTGTAAGTTTTATTTATTTGTAAAGCAATAGCTGCTGTGATTGAAATTAAGCATGGAATCATGCTGCTTCTGATTAATTCTAGCACAGAAGAGCCAAAAGAAGGACTTGATTTTTCTCTAAGTAGGCTAAATTAGCTTCAGTAAATAATGATAGTTGGAGGAATTGAAAAGAAAGACAGAAGTTTTATTTCCTGCTCAATGAAATTGCTTATTCATTTTTAAAATATAATGCTTGAAGTTAAGGCTATGATTCACTGTTTTCTAGAATTGAGATGAATAATCGTTAATGCTAATTTAGCTTATAAGCACTTTACTGTGGGGAAAGTAAATGTTATTATTCCTACATTCCAGAAGACTAAATTGAGTTTCAGTAATGTATATGTTTTACATTACTGTAAAAAATGGATCTTGGGTCTGCTGGTTTTGAGTAGTATCAGGCTCTATATTCTGGTATCAAAAGTAATGTAATAACTAGAACTGATGAATAGCATTGGATTTCAGAAAGAAATCATAGCACAAGGTGGTAAAGTATGA
Source organism: Fregata magnificens (assembly GCA_013389945.1). Taxonomy (NCBI): domain Eukaryota; kingdom Metazoa; phylum Chordata; class Aves; order Suliformes; family Fregatidae; genus Fregata; species Fregata magnificens. Next base: position 37,576 of record WAAD01018016.1, on the reverse strand, counting down.
TAGACAATTGATGCCTATTGAGAGAGCAAAGCATGACAGACAATTCACGCGTATTTTCAGGTAATTCAGGAGGAGAGATCTGTGTGTGTGAATGTTTGTGTCTGTTGGTTACGAAGTGACTTCTTCACCAAGTGCTGGAATGATAACACGAAATTCACTGCACTCGCTGTCCAAAGAATCCTAGATGTTCACATCACATTTGGAGCAACATTTTAACATTGTTTTCCCTTACAGTAGGCAAAATAATTTGTTCTAGCTAACATCTCAACACGTTTATTTGTGAACAACTAACATTTTGGTAGTTATTTTAGTGAAGAATATCGGTGTACTGTTTAAGACAAGTTCTGATATTCTATTAAAACTTAATATGAGGGTCAACTGAGCTTTGGGGCTCTGTGTGAATGAGTGGTTTTCTCACTGTCCTGCTCCAGCTAACCACTTGTTCCCCAGCTAGTTTGATTTTCCCAGGTAACTTTATGCAAGGAGAGGGCTGTAGCCTTGGGTACCACCAAAGCAATTAAAACCTTCCTCTGGTCTTTTAGGATGCAGGACTTGCTCTCCCAGCACAACCTTATCTATCCATTTTTATTTCAGGACCCCAAATTATTGTCCCTGTGGGGCAAAGTATTGTTTTTCAGGCTGTTTGCTGGGGAAACACTGCTCCTTGGGGAAGTGCAGCTATTACTGCACTTTTTTTTCCTCCTGTAAGCTGAGCAGAGGGGAAACAGAAGTCAGCACTGCCCAGCTCTGAGAAGGCTCTGTTGAGGGGAACCAAGCCCCTGTTATTAAGTGAATCCACTGGTGGTTGCCAGGACATCAGGTATGACACCCTTTGCCCACACTTGGTGCTAAGTCACTTTTTACCATTATTTTAGCTGAGGTATATTATTTTTCCAGAATAGATAATGATAAAGGAGCAATTTCTTCAGAGTGGGAGTGAAGCTGGACCACTCGGGGAATCTTTCAGTGCTACTCCTGTTCTGAGAATAAATGGCAAATATCGGGTTCTGGGGCTATCAGTCTAGTGTCTTTTATTAGCAGGATATTCACCTTAAAAAATAAAATGACTTAAAGTACAATCTAATGTGGCAGAAGCTGTAACAATAATAATTACATATTTTACATTAATGCTTTGTTCTGAAGGGAAGAAGACAAGTTTTATTCTATTTCCCATATAACTTGATGAAAAGAACTTTACGGAACAAGGAAAAAGAGCAGTGTGTTATTTCTGCTTTCTGGTTGATTTTCTGATGGAGGGAGCAGACCCCAACCCCCTAGTGAAGCCTTCAAAATTACTCTGCTTGCACAGTAGTCTGCCCTTTCCTACCTCTGGTTTATTCATCCGTCTTCTGATGCTGATACTACACATTCCTTCTTTCAATGCTATCAGGTGTAGGAGTAGTTCTGTTTTGTTTGTGTTACTGTTAGTGGCGATAACGTGTTCTCTCTTGTAAGAATCTGCGGGAATCTTGAGTCTGATTCCAAGGCAGGTAATTTGTATGTTACTACTGAAGAAAAGTTATAAGGCCTTGCAAAAAAAAGATAAACTATAAGGAGGTGTGAATGTTAGCAGTACCTATTTGTTTGTAATGTCGACAACTCTGTTTGCCAACATTCCCAAATTGCTTTTAAAAATGTTAATAGTTGTTTTGTGGAGCAGACAGTGAATATTTTGATCTTGACAGTAAGACGGTGATTTCAACCAAATAACCTGATACACATTGATTAGGAGAGATGTTGCAAAGCTGCTTTAAATCACTTGTGTCTCCATGATACAGATTAATAAAACTAGTTTTATTTTTCTTGATCGTTAAAGTTTGACTCTCTAGAATTTTGTTCATTTTTTTAATGGCTTTTTATTCTTTGATTCCTCTGTGGAATTAGTGTAGAAAAGTACAAGTTTTCTCATTGATGTAAATGAATTGAAACACAGCTGGGTACGTCTTACTTTACTGATTTGAAGGTTGTTCTTTAAGTGCTTGTCTTCTCGTGCAACAGGAATGGTATGCAGTGTATTGAGCTACTAAAAAATTCGATAGCTTCAATCTACAGCATTCATATGCAACTGCCTGAGAATTTCTGCCAATAGGTCGCATGTGTGAAGATAGTCAGAGTCCTCCTCCTTCCTGTCTTTTCCTCATCCTCTCCCCGGGTTCCATATATTTTGTCAGTTATCACCACAGCAGGCGTCTTATGTCAGATAGAGGCCAAAAATAATGTGAATGAAGTAGCACGTAATTTAGCAATTGATTTACAAAGCAGACACTGAAGGGAAAAACACTCCTCTCTCTGATATCAGCGGGCATCCGCGAAATCATCAGCGTACACGAATGCACAGTACAGCCATCCGCGAGGAAGTTTTAAGGTAAACTAAGCTAAGCGGCATGCCATGGCTAGCAGCTGGAAGATGTCAAGGAGGGGTAAGCAAGCGGAGCCTGTTTCTGTGTCGGGGTTAGTCGCGGGGACTGGGCCCGGCACCGCGCACCTCCCGCCCGGCCGCCCTCCTGCCAGCTCCCAGGCAGGTGTTCGCAGCGAGTCAGTTTTGCGTCCCTGTCATGGCTAGTTGTCCTTTGCAGTGCTTGTGTCAAGAAAACTTTTTAGTAACGATAAATTCATATTTGTCTTTTAGAGAAAAAAGAGGAAAACCAGCAGTATCGTGCTTTGTCTTCTCACTTTTTGCCAACTCAGTCTCCAGGATGCCAGTGCCTTGGGTACACCAGAGTAATGTCGCTGTGGCCACGTGAGAACTGTTCAGGTTTTTAGTTACAGCATTTGACAGTATTTCTGACAAATCCAGCGTGAGGATATTTAACAGGGGCTGTTGCTAAAGTCATTTCTTATGCGTCTGCTGCATCAATATTTACGTTTACTGAATCACTTGCACTCCTTCCCACACTTATCGTACGTGCTTTTGGTTACAGCGTTTCTGAAGTGGCAGGGGCCATGCTTCTCCCGTTTCTCTTGGGGAACACGGAGCCTTTGGCACTGCTTGAGGCGGTGCAGGGAAGGTCCGGGGCACGGGCCGGCGGGCGGCAGGGCAGCGGAGGGAGAGTCGGCCGGGGCTGGGCAGCCGAGGGGGACGCGCCCCGGCCTGGCCGCAGGCCGCAGCAGGCCTCCCAGCACCGGCGAGAAGCCGCGAGGTGTCTGAGGAGCTAGGGGGTGACTAGGAACATCGGTGTTGTCAACCTGGCGCTAATAAAGAAAGAAATTCGTTTCCCGGCTCACGAAACATTTGTTTTGCCCACAACAGATGAGGGGCCCCAAAGGCTCAAGCAGAGAGGAGCTGGCCCTTTTTGTAGCTGAGTGAAGAGCCAGGCTTTCCTGAACTGTTTTTCTTTTCACAATACTGAGCTCAGGGTTAAAAGCTTTAATTTAAACTCTAAGTCATGCAGAAGCTGATGAAAAGGTACTGAGGGAACAATTTTGAGTTAAGACTACAGGGTTGAACCCCAGATTTCTTACTTTGGTCTGATTATCAGTTAGACACGGTCCTATTGACACTGCATTCTCCCCCCTTTCACAAGGCTGACAGTGGTTGTATCCTTCGTGTGCAGAGTTAAGTTGCTTCTTGGCTCTTACAAGGGAAAACTGCAGGTTGCTTTAGAGTAAACGAGTTTTCTTTGCAAACACTACGGATTTATTGCCATCTATTTAAATATATGACTGACACTGGTGTGGACCAGCTCCTGCGGTTTTCATACAGTCCCGCTGCATTTTTCCATGAGGAATTAAGCTTCATTTCCCCATTCTGCATGCAGCTGTTGAACTTCAGTTAGGCAGCACTGTTCTTGGCTCTCCAGTGATGGGTTCCTATTAAGGTGTAGCACGTACGTGGCACTTCGTTGGCCGTAGTTGGTCACAGAGCATAAAACTGGCGCTGTGAAGGATGCCCGAGCCCAAGATGCAGTGCCGTAGGGCACGTTCTTTCCTCCAGCTCACTTTGGGGGCTGTTACTGAAATCAGTGGAAACCATAAAACATGCGACAAGTGGCTGTGGAACACTTACGCTATTTAGGGATAATTTTATTTTGATGTCTCCTGTAATGAAACCTTAATATCCTCGCCATTGAATTTACATGACAGATCTAGCGAATAAGCTAGAAAATGATACCACTAATTAGGAGATACCTTAAGGACTGAGTGCAGATACAGGTAAAATGTATACGTTATGGCCCCATTCTGCAAAATTTATTCTCGCAATTATGGTCATCAATGCTGGCACAGCTATTCTCAAAAGTAAAGTCTGCATTTGTAGGTAAGATTTTGGAGGCTTCTGCCTGGTGGTCTGATATTTTAAGGGTTGCTAAGTTGCTAAGATACAGGCAGAAAGGTAAGTTTATTTAATACATTTTGTTGAATAAATTTTATAAAATATTACTGTGATCTGTGGTTCACTAGGTTATATCTGAGGCTTTGCTGAAGTGGAATTGTCATGAAAAATAGTATGGACTTGATTCACGATTGCATTATTCCTTTTTCACACTGATATAGCTACATTGAAAATAATAAGCTTACACCAATGGGGCATGAAAAAGATGCAGGGATGAATTTGGCTCTGTATCTTGAAATGAAATATGTGCCGTTTTCTGTTTGGCATTTGCTGTACCTTAAGAAAAATCATAAGGCAAATTACATCAAATCACACTACTGAAAGAAACATTTCCTTGTTCTGTGCAGTAGAACTGATCTGAAACATTTATGTGTTCAGAATTTTCTCAAAAGCGCACTTTTTTTCTTGCCCTGTGTTTAAAAATTGATAACCAAGGGGAAAAGACTGTTGAGTTATAAAAACAGTTTTTTGTCTTGTAATTGTGTCATCCACTGGTAAAACATAATTGAACTCAAGGTTTGCATTTGCAAATGACCTTGACTAAAGTTTTACAATTCAAAGAATTCATTTAATGACTTAGACTATCTAGAACGCCACAATCGCTTTATGGGGCAAAACCTGTGTAGCTCCCACTGAGGACCCTGTATTTGGCAAAGTCAGAAGGTGACTCTTTCTGCCTCTTATGGGATGGTTTTAGGCTCTGTTTACAAAGAAAATCAGTATGAGGCAGCAGTTCAGAGTGAGGCTGAATGATGTTAGGAGTCTTGTTCTTGCCTACGGCTCAAAGAACCAGCTTGTAAACTCTCTGGGGGAACATGGCTCGCCAGTCTCCTGGAACCAGTAGCCCTTTATTGGCCCCAGCTTTGGGAATAATCTTCACTCCATTGCTTTCTGCATATGGAGGCTGGTTTATGTCACAAGGATGACATTGCTGGGTTGTGCATGCTGCATCTTCTGAGCACTGAAATAGTTCCTACGAGGGCAAAGAAGGCTGTAGCATGTGTGCTTGGCGGATGTAATTCCCTGGCTCACACCGCTATGCTATATTGGTTATGGAAAGAATATATAATGTATTTCTGTCTGTCAGCCCCCTTTGCTCACTCCTCTCTTCTCCCTCCCCAAAGGGAGGCTGCAGGCTCAGGTTTTTTTCCTTGATTCGAGTTTTTAAACTTTATTGGATATTTCTGAGTGCAAGAGGAGGGAGAAGAACAAGAGAATGATTACATACCTTTAAGTGCCTGAAGATGAAAATTCTCAGTCTTAATTTCTCATCTTTAAGCCACTATTCATTTTCTTCTTGAGTAAATACTTTCCCAGAAGCATTAGTGACAAAAGCAGTTGCCTGCATGGATGTCCCCCTTATAAGCATGTCTTAGGTTTTATCCCAGTGGTGCTTACCCGGATTTGCATGATGGGCTGAGTATAGCATAAAGCACTTTGGAGAGTGAACGTTTATTGCAGATTTGAAGTACAATCACAAGTTGATTGGAATATATGTTGTTCTTTCTAGCAAGTTCTTTATAGTTTATTCTTCAGGGACCTTTTAAAAGGCATAAGTCATTGGCTTATGATTGCTATTCAAAGCAAGCTGCCTGACTGTATCTGACAGTACCCTTCCCCAGATTCCCCTTTTCTGCCTGTAGCTCCCTCACCAAGCTGTATCTTCCTGTGAGCATACTCAGGTAGGACGACAGAAGAGGGAGAAGAAGATAAAAATAATTTCTCTCTTTAAGGATACTGATCCCCAAATAGGGTAGTTCTCGTACAAATAACATGGGTGCTGTTAAAACCCACAGACAAGAGAAGTAGGTACTAGTTGTCTGCTATATCATTGCTCCGGATGGGGTTGTGTATACAGACACAGTCAGGGCAATGAAACGACAGAAACCGACGCGCAGCTCACTGACTCCCTGTTCAGTGTGAAGTGAGTAAGTGCAAGGCGCCAGGCTGGGACCACAACCACCTCGACACAGTTCTTGCAAAGGACTTTGGCCGACAGGCTCTGCTTCCTCTGGCTGAGGCTCTGGCTCCTGGTTTGATAGCCAGCCCGGTATATGTCCCAGGAGTTTTTAAGCTTGTACCTGCCGATCAGGCGTATTCTAAATGGACCATGGCTGCTAGATAGGGAATTCGATCTTTTGCCTCTGCTTGCTAGAAGAAGAATTGGATGGCGATATGAGTGGGGAAACATTAGTGGTTTCCTAGCTGGCAGATCTGGGTTATGTCGGCAGTGCAGAATCTGTGGGAGACTCAGCTCAGTGTAACTACGCATGTCCCTGGGCACCAAGGTATCTTTTTTTTTTTTTTAAAAATTAATTATTATTCTGCCCTTTCTGGATATTTACAATTCCGCTGTTTTGTAAAAGCAGAATTCTAAACAAGGGACCTTGGTCAAAATGTAGTAACTGTTTACTGTAGTCTTGCTGTTAGTCTCTGTGTCCCTGCAGGACTTAAATGATGCTGTGTATGTGTGTATTTCAACATCATCTGGGATGTTTAAGGGTATTGAATATGATTAAGCAATGGGCATTATTAAAAATATTACTTGAAGGGAAGGATGTTATAACAATGCCTTTGGATTTCCTCCTTCAGGGCAACCTGTGTTTCAATGACCTCACTGGAGTTTCATAAACTGGAAAGAGGACTCAACCTGCTGCATGTTGGTTTCTGGATTTCTTAATACTCCCTCTTGTTAAGAGTTCATGTTCATCATAGTCTGCTCTTTATTTCCGCTCACGTAGATGCTTTAAAATAGATGAAACTCAGCAATTAGATAAATGCTTCCTTTTTCACCTGGAAAAACATAGGGGATTTAAAAAATAATTTTAAAATGGAACTTCCCATTATTACCAGTGCTATTGTGAGAATTGGGCTGAAAGCCGCACAGTTCCTTCCTTGCCAAAATGGGGCATAACCAAGTTTGTTTAGCAGGCTTTTCATGAGTGTCAGCCCTTACATTGAAAGCTCCTATCCTGTCACCTGTTTTTAAATGCTGCAAATTTAGGAAGCCTGCTGCAGATGGTATCAGGAGTTTTACTGATCTGAGGCCTTAGGCAAATTCATTTGAATTGCTTTGAAACTGCATATTCAAAATTCAATAAAATAAGAGGGTCTGATGGTGCAGCTGCAGCATATCCCCTCCAGCTGGGTAAGCTGAGATGTTTCAAGGCCCTGGACTAGCAAAGCCTGGGTGTGATGTACAGATTATACAGATAGCTGCCAGGGAAGAGGCTTTGGCAGGCTGGGTGCAGCAATACCCCCTGCCAGCAGACTTGGGAGTAACAGTGGCTTTCGTGCTATGTGGCATCTTTTCCTGGCTTTCCTAGACAGAAATTTGTTGGTGCAATAGTGGCGGCAGGCCAGTGGGAGGGGATTGCCTCAAGGGTAAAGGGATGGAATGTAGGAAAAACAATAAAATCAAAACGCTCCAGTTGTTTTGAAAGTGATTGGCTATCCTGAATGCCTTGGTATGGATCCAAAATGATCTGCTCTATGGGCGGGTTTCGTTAAATTGCATTCAGAAATCATATTTGCCCTTGGGCAAATACCCTTGCTTTTATGCATACTAGGCAAGTCACGTGCACCAGAATGGAATTCACATGGTGCTTTAGTCAAAAAGCTAATGTCAGTCATCATACCTTTTATACATACCCAGTCCCTTGGTTCTTTATGCCCATTTAAATATGCAGAAGTGCTTTTTATTATTACCTTGCCTGTAAAGCACTGATATATATATGTAGCTAGGCCATGTAATTTATTGCAGTATAGACCCTTCTCTGCATATGTATTCAGCACTTACAAATATAAATTAAAATCATGAGGCATAAAATATTGTGCTTGTTGGGTTCTGATTTTCTGAGATTTCTGCTGTTAAACTGTGGAAGTAATTCCTTTATGCGCTGTGCGTCCGTGCTTTCCAAACAACTACTTCAGTAGCAGTACAGGGCTTATCTTTGTAGCATTGTAGTGCCGGTATCCTTGTGAGCTTCACAGTTCTGGCACAACCAGCACAGGGCCGAAAGGTGAGATAATCAGAGAATACATGCAGGGACATTATTTGAGCACCATATCGTTGGACTGCACAGTATGTCCCTAGTTACTGAAAGGGCTACCATGAAATTTAATTTAGAATTTTACAGACACATTTTGAATTGGAAATCTCTGTAATAACTTTCCCTTTGCTCAGCCTTTTAACTGTGAAATTCAGTTGGGGAGTTTTGAAGCAGCAGGTAGTGTCGCAGCACTCTAGAGGGATTTTGCCAGAATTCAGCTAAAGTGCTTGCAAGTGTCATTTCCATATTTAACTAATTTCAGTTTTTAATTAGCTCCGTGTGAAAAATGAGAGTTCACGCTGAGCTAAGCTGTCAGCATAGAGTCTTGTTTCCTTTCTAGCCTCTCAGGACAATTATTGCAGCATTCTCTGGTTTTTTCAATGAGAGTGCTTAGCCACTGCACGCCCAGTCCCTCCCATTGTTCCCTGACAGGAGTCGGTGAGTGTGTTGTGTCTAGCTTGCTAAAATGGAGGAGATAAGTTCTGAAAATATTTCAAGTACAAAATCGGTTTAGTAAAGGTTCAAAGAACTTCATAGGCCTGACTCAGAAATATACAGCAGAATATAATGCATTCCTTCCTCAGATCTCACTGGTACTGTGCAGTCAGTTACATTGTTCAGAACAATATGCGATCATTTCAGCTTCGTTACTTATTGCATTGGGCAATATTACGTTTTAGAAAGCACAGTGTGAAAGCAGGTTTTTTCACAGGGCTCTCTGCAACCTGTGTGCTAACAGTGCAATGCTCCAGAGACTGTTTTGTCCCAAAGTCCTGTGGTCCTCTATAAAAAGAGAACTGCTTTTGCATAAAATTCCATCATGTAGTATAGGGATGGAAATTTGTTAATCCTGCGTCTGAACTGAAAATTTACCTCTGAGGACTTGAATGCAAATGTTAAAATACTTTTCAAGAATGAAGTGAGAGCTGCAGTTTATGTAAACTCTGCAAAAACATGGGATGTGAACAGATACCTGAAATAATTTTATGAACTGATAGCAATCCCGAGTTACATTTACGTGGTAGTCATATAATACCATTGTTATTTTTGAAAGAATGCAGTCATTAAATTGTCAAAATCACATTTAAATGGAAAAATTGGTGAAATAACTCTGTAGGTGTTATGACAGGGCTTTGTTGGTTTTTTAAACCTGTCCTAGATGGTGGGATTTGTAAAGACTTATGAATAGGTTTGGTAGTGTCTTCGTTTTAATTTCTGTTCATATCCTAGCAAATTAAAGGTTGTGTGTATTTTATTTCTCACTAATTAGTATGGACAGCAACTTCCAGTAGACAGAAGCAGATTTTCTCTATTAGACCATAAAATCAAATGCATCTTTTTCAAATTGAAATGGATGGAAAAAAATCTCAGCTGTAGCACTTTCTGGGTGCTTAAATGTTAGTAATTTTGCAAAAGAAGAAGGAAAATACATTGCAGAAGCTTGTCAGATATAGTGACACTGAGGAGTTTCTAGTCATTTTTCCTTTAAGTTATCGAGAAGCAGTTTTGATACCTGCTTCCAAGATGAAGCAAATTCTTGAAAGGGAAGAAAAAAAAAGGAAAACAAATTTCATAGTGAAGAGTGAGGCTGAAATGCTGGATGGATTTTCAATATAGTTTGGGGTGTGGGTTTTTTTTAAATATAGTGTTTACTGTTTCATCCATCAAAGAAAAAAGATATATAATCCTGGTTTGCTTGCTGGCCAACTGGGTGTTACAGTCATGAAGAAGTAGAACTCGAGCGTTAGCTATGAAGTACTAATGCGTAGTTGTATTGTAGTTGTTTGTAGTTTAAGTTGTCTTCTCTTTGAAGGATAATTCCTGGTTATTTTATTGGTATTATTAAGTAATATTGTTACATACGTTAAAATTTATTGTATTAGTCATTTAACATAATTCAGTTATGCTTTACAAAGTGTATGTAATTGAAGCCAAAGGTTTTTGAGGGGTTGTAATCTAGCTCATATTTTATTCTATGATTCATTAATTAATTGTATTTGGTGATGCATATGCTAATGCATTATCACTCACGTCCAATTCACCCTGCAGTTTAAACTGTTGACTTTGGAGGGTAAAGTTTTTTATGGGTTGCATTGCTGTTGCCTGTAGAAAACACTATTTTTTCAGGCATTGTTATGATATTCGCAGGCTCAAATACTTAAAATTAATAGACGAGTTCTGAAGTGAAGCTCTCTCCACTGAAGTCAGTGACAATTTTGACCTTGATTACAATGGGCCTTGATTTTAAACAGCTCTAAACTGACTGATGATGAGCATTCTGCATTGCTGACCTCAGACAGTGGGATTGGCTTCTGCACCATTTTGTATGCAAGATGGAAAGCTTCATTAAAATGATCAGGTATCAGATGCTCTGTACAATAAGCTGGCTTCATTTTTCTGCTGTGGACAGCAGCTCCATCTGTAACAGTGATTTCTACTATCTGTGCTGTGAATTTTGATATATCAAGAAGAAGATCAAATTGAGCTAGTCCTAAAACCCCATATTATAAAAGGCAACTTAAAACATAATAGATAAAGAAAAGTAATACAAATATTATTATTATTAATAATAATAATAATAATAATAAGTGTATATTGTGATGGTGTTCCTTAGATGAATCGGGATGTAGGTATCCAAACTAAATGTAATTTTCTTCCATTATGCATGGTGCACAGTGGTTGAAATGGACTTACGTAGACTAGTGTGCTATCATGATGTTTCTCGGGACTTAAAACGCATATGCAAGCATTTCTTCATTCCTATATTGGCTGATGAGATTGTATAACAGGATCTTTTGGTGATGTAACTGAGAGTCATATATGAACACACACAGACAGAAATTCCTTATAAAATGTATGTTGCTGCGGTCTGAAAACTTGCAACTCTGCCACTTCAAAATAAAGCAGTGATCCAAAACTAAAATCCTGGCACCATATAAACCCTTCATTGATTTCTCTGTTTTCTAATGTACTGCCATATTGGTGTGATCACACTGAAATCATGTCCTCACTTGCAGCTTGCACTTCCTCACCTGCTCTAGAGTTCTAGATGGGAAGATGAGAAGGCACGGATGCAGGAGGGCAAGCTTTCAGTCTCTGCTTTGTTAGAAAAATTATTTTTCCAGTGAAGGTAAAATAAGCAAGCTTCAGACTTGGAAACCTGCCAAGAATGAGACAGGTATAATATGAAAAATAGAATATATCCCAGTTACAGTAAACCCTTATGGGAAATGCTTAACAGAAATCATGTAAGGGCAACGGAAAAAAAAAAAATCTCAAAAACATAACTAAAGTCCAATTTGATCATTGTTTATTTTTTTAAAAAAGTTACCATTAAAAAATAGCCACAAAGGAATATGAGTTACAAGGCTGCAACTGAGTGGTTGTATAAGATATTTATCAAATAAAGTCTGTATATTTGATTTTCATATATGTTTCTATTCTGGATCAGTAGGACATCTAATCAACAATACATTAATAATGTCAGCTTTGCAAGGCATATAGAAGGTTTAAATCTGCCTAGATGCTAAATATAATCTGTACCTTTATCTCAATATCAAGATACGATTTAGGCTATTTTTATATATACCTTTTGAAGCGTGTCGGGAAAGAAGTATAAACAATTTCTAGTGTTGAAAATGAATTAGCAGCTTTGGGAGAAGCAATCATATTTACTTCTCATCTTCGGACTTATTTCCTCTTTGTAATGAACTTTTAACTCCAATAATTACTTTGTGTAGAGAGTAAAACCTTAAAATTTATCATTCATGCAAGTTTTTACAGTCAGGTAATTAAACTGAACTATTCTGTAAAATTTCTATTAAGGGAAGAATATACTCTGTGATTAGAAATTATACTTTTTTTGCACTGTGGACAGAAATTTGGCCATTCATAACCATGCAGTTCCACTTCATTTAGTGTATGCAAAGGGGTAATAAAGGTAAAAAATATTTTCTTATCAATATGGCCAACAATCAGAGGTTGAGTCAAGGTCTGAATGCTTTGGAACAGTTAGGTTATGAAAATCTTGTTCAACATGTTTGTAGAGATTAAGGCAGTTGCAGTTTTGGAAGACGAACGTGGTCGAATAAATGTTTGACATGATATCCCTTAGGGTTACAATCAGTATTAAAAGGAAAGCAGTTATTCTAATTCTTGTAAGTTCAGGCATCAGTGATTTAAGAGAGTGTATTTGTGTCTATATTCCTTGAAACGCCAGCTTCAAGTCTCCGCTAGGTTCTTCCTCCTCTTGGAAACAGAATAAAGACGAGCTGGGTATTTTGTTCGTGATAATGGTGTCTTTTAGGTGTGAAATTAAAATTGGATTCAATTTGCTCTGTAGGAACATTAAATGCTCACAATTGCTCCAAAAAAAGAGAGGTTTTCCATTGTGTTTTAGTCAAGAGCATCCCTTTCTGCTATTCTAAGCCTATTTCAAAAGTGGCAGTATTTTGGCAAGGCTGGTAAAGTGGATATTGTATAATGTGATTTGGGACCTTCCAGGCTAAAAGATGCTGTATTAGGTAAATAAAAATATAAACACTTTTCTTATTAGTTACAGCCATCTAGTTCAGATGCAAGACCAAAAAGATTGCAGCCTTGACTCTTAAAATTGCCGTAAGAAGTGATTTCATTTTACACAGTCTCAGGAACTGATTAATCTTGTGCCAGTTTTCTACGCTCTGTAAAATCTAAGGCTTGTCACGAGAATAAATGAGTAGTGCACTGTATCCTGCTTCTCTTTTAAGGTCTTTGTCGTGAGATTCCAGATTCTGAAGGTAGCATGCAATGCTGTTACCCTTCTTGTGACAAAAAGATTGTTCAAAGTGGCACAAAGTCAAAACATTTCAGTAAAGAGGACTGAAACCAGAAAAGTCAAGAAGTCTAAACCAGGGATTCTTTCGCAGTCCCAGTCAGAATGGTGACTGGGGAACTAACAACCACCCAAGGTACAACTCCTGTTCCTGCAGGCTGAAGATCTGCTTGCTTGTTGTTATCCTTGGACTTGGGAGCCAGGTCTTCACATCCTCCAGTTTTCCCCACCCCGAAAGTAACTGCAAGTTTGTGTAAGCTTTTCAAGTATTTTTGAAGGTAGAAAGACTGAAGTTGGACATAGAGGAATGAGCTTTCAAAGCATTGCATGACAGATAAGCACACAAATCACATTACTACTAATGGGATTTGCGGGTATATCTTTCACGCTGTGCTTTGAAAATTCATTCCATTCAGTTTACTGATGTGCACAGGGAAAGAAATCAGTCAGCTTGGGGGGGGGGGGGGGGGGGGGGGGGACCAATTTAAAAAAAAAAAAAATTGCTTTTTTGGGGTCCCCCTGTTTCTTCCATAAGAACACAGTGACAATGAACAGTCTCATAGCCCTCCTTCCATCTCCTTTTTCATCTTTAATAACGTTTAATCAAAAGAAAGCAACCAATAAATCCCAGCAGAAGTTTTGCTGCTGATTATAACAATACGCTCATTCATAGATCCTTTATGGTATTTCTATAAAGTGCTTCTTGGGCTGGATGCTTCATAAGGCAAAAGCCCTGTTCTAAACCATTTATTGTCTAGAAGAGTTTACATGCTGAGGGTGAAATTTTGCCCAAGGATACCTTATGTTTAAGATTGTGTGAAGTCAACTTCCCTTTCCACTGTGTTTTCAGAAAGGCACAATATCGCCTGTGTCTCCCTGGTGAGCAGAAAGAGCGTGCCTGACATTTCTGCCGTAGAGGGGAGGCACCGTGCTTCCCCTCTCACACAGCAAGCGCTATCCTTACAAGGAGTGCAGAAGCAAAGATAAGGGTCTGCCTCTGTTTCCTTCTGCTTGTGTCCCAGAAAGCGAGGTGCTGAAACTCAAGTTTTACTGTTGACTGTGTTTATAGGATCACTCTTGGATTAGTGAAGCACAGAGCTGTACTCTATCCGCAGCTGTGAGAGGGCTAGCAGAACCGGTAGCCTGATATTTATTACATTCATCGTTTCATAAACTTACGGGGTAATCGGTCCTCACGGCTTTCCTCGTGTAGTCAGAAAATACACTCTGTCTTTCTCTTTGTAAAGTTACAAGAAGTTGTTGTTACTTTAAGTAAAACTATTGAAGAGTTCAGGCACAGTTCACAAGAGTAGGAACTTGTAGATGGGTAATGTAGAGAAGCTGGTATGTGGGTAACGATATCAGCTTAATTCAATTGATGGAGCAGTGGAAAAAACCATGTTACAAGATATAAAAATATGCAGCAGTGCCATTGTAGTCAATGGAATTCTCCATTTTTAACATTGGAAACTAAAAAAAAAAAAAGGTGAGACTGGGAAGTGAAAGGTCTTGTTCAACGTCACATGTAGGATAAATAAGACAGAAAAATGGTTCTTTATTGTGCTCTCTAGCCATCATACAGGCAAACCTATTGTTTTAATGAAAATCGTGTGATCTGTTCATTCTTAAAGTTGTGTATTTTGGCAATGCTTTCAATGGAGTTCCCAAAGGAACTTTTAATTTAAATTTATTAAGAAAACATAGTGCATACCAAATAGCATACTGATGATTAAGATGATTTACTGAGAATGAATGACCTTGAAAGTAAGCTGTGTATTCGTTGTTGAGCTTCAGTGGTCACAGCCAGTAAGTTGTAGCTTTTGCATACATTCTACAACAGTAATATTAAATTTAGATCAAACGATCTATTTTTGAAGTACTACTTTAAACTTCCTGCAACCAACTGAATGCTCACAAGTAGAGGAGACCATATAATCAGCAGTACATCCAAATGTTTTACATGCGGTCTGTAGGATGTTAGTCATTAATATTACAACACTAGTTCATAAATTCCCTAAGTACTGGTAGTCCAAAGAATTTTTTTTTTTACCTGATCTTTAATTTCTGGTACCAAATGTAAAAGTTAATTCTTATCTCCTGTGTCCCTGAGATCTCCAACAAGATATTTTGAAAATATGTCTCTCATAATCATAACTGACTTGGCTTTGCTATTAATTAAATAGAGTATTTACTGTTGTGCTGGTGAATCACTACACTAGGTTGAGAAGCCTGCACAAACTTTGTGGCGTGTCAGCAACTGCCATTTTATATACTACATTCTCAGCCTATTTAGATGTGCTGAAGCGTATGCCCTAGGCTACCTAAAAATCAGACTGCTTCTAGGAAATGCTTTGTGGCATAAAAATTCAAGGGTTTGCCTGTGATGTGTTGATCTAAACACTCCTTAGATTGTCTGGGCTGGTGGATAGGTAGGGATGTGCTGTGGTACAGTGTAGGGGATAAAAATGCATCAAACTTCAAGAAACATTGGGACTACACCAAGGAGTGTTGTGTAAATGTAGGAGCCGCTGTGTTGGGTCCGATAAAAGTCAAATAATCCATTAACTTATCTCGAGCATCCAAAAGTGGTTGTCTTGTACGAACGGACAAATCATATATGTACTTTTCCCTACTGATCTTCCAACCTCTGGTTCTTCTAGGTCCTTTCTGAGATGAGGGGAGGTGGTATAACATCGTTCCTTGCCTTGTTCGCTCTTCTGATAATGATTCAATGTTTGACTTACTTGAAATTTTCAGGGAACTTTATCATCTAGCCCAAAATTTCCCTTCAGTTTGATAATAGTCAGCTCAGAGCTCGTTCTTTGATATGTGGAGTTAATATTACTCCTCTCCAGCGTATGTTATTTTATCTTAACCAGCTTTGAATTTCGTCTGCCATTTTATGGCCCAGTTGCTCCATTGTGTTTTGTCCTTACACAGTTCTCAGTCAGCCCTCTTCTTGAATCATGCAGTATAAGCAGCAGACTGTCACCACCCTGCATGGTCTGTTTTCCTTTTGGAATTCTATCATAACATATATGATAGGTTTGTATTTTTTTTAAATACTGCTTTAAACTTTCCTGTAGATAATATATCAAAAATGGCAGATGTCCACCCAGCAAGCCATATGGCTTTTGTTTTGCTTTTAGAAAAAGGCCTGGGAATGTGATGAATTTTTCTGAGATCTCTTGGATACCCTCAGGAGGATTCTGGCATCCTTGCCACAGTCACACTAGGTATTCAGGGAAGAACAGAAAGTTCTGGCAGTTAGTCCTGAATTTTAGGAGAGACATCACTGTTTCTTTAGCAAGGAAAGGTGGTACTTGTTCACATTGTTTATTGTAAGACTGCTTCTTTTAAGCAACAAAGACTCATATTCTTTGGTAATGATTTTCCAAGCACTTTAATATATGTTAAACTGGAGGAATCACAGATCAGAACTTCCTGGAGACACTGTCCCTTTCTGCCGGTAACAGAATATGAAAGGGCATTAGTGTAACTGCGAGTCCAGGTCCTTGGATTCAGCAGCTTGCTTTGAGACAACTGCCTCAGCCATCATTTAATACAAGGAGTCATATATTCCATTCTAGCTGCATACTGACAGTGCTTGCGTTCCTCCTGCTGCAAATGCGGCTGAAGGCTGGCCAGCAAATTTAGTGAGCTACGGATGGTGTCAGCTTCTGCAAAACATCTGCGACTTATTGGAATCTGACTTTGTCAGGCATATTTGTTGCCAAGTCCCAATTTTGTGGGAGAGGACTTTTACTGATGTCCACAATGATGAGATACCTTGTACATAAATAAGGCTTGCAGAATTGCCCGTCTGACAAAGCCTAGCTGTCCTCTGTGTTCAGTTTCCTTTATAAGCCTAAGCCGTGTTCACAAAATGTGGATCCCAGCTGAGATTTAGTTCAGCAAATTCTGATTGCGTGTGTGTTTGTCAACTGTCATGTAACCTCTTCAGATGTGAGAGGAGCTAGGGAAGGCTTCTTACTTTTCTTGTTATAGCTACCCAATAATCCGTGCTCCTTCGATAGAGACCTGAAAGCAGTAGTTAGAATCAAGTGTAGGGTTTTCAGGCACCATGCAAGTTTTTCCCATGCAGTTCCTCCATTGCTCTTTTCTGACCTTCAGACCCCTGCTATTCCTGTCTCAGGCGTCTCTTGAGGAGAGGTTGTCAGTTGTGATGAATTGTGCGTTCATTTTGTAATGGGGGCAAGTAATCACTAGGGAATAGGCTTTACACACTCGTTTCACTTGTGACTTGGGTTGAACTTGAACCTGTTTCTCCAGAGGAACAGAACATTAAAATACTATGTTTCTAGACTTTTAAGTAACTGTTATTTTTTGAATGCTAGTTGAGATCAGTAAGATCAATTTCTGGCATTCCTGGAGTTCTGTTGCATGATCAAGAAGTAGTAACTAGTAAAGAACCACAAGTCTCAGCTGAATAACATTTAATACAAAGTAAGCGTGCAATAATGTTTAATCCTCTTTTAAATTTTTTAGGACGCATTTATTCTTTTCAGGTTATCCATGTTACCCATCTATATGCACCCAGAAGTGTAAAACACTCCCCTATAATACAATAGCCTACATACAGCAAACATGCTTTTAGTGTTTATTTGCTAATGTTGTTCATGATATAATGGACCAATTCCTTTTTTGCATGAAAAGAGGCTGGCCTGCTACAGTTAAACATAGTGTGACTAGATATATCCTGACAAAGTGAGATCAGAGTTTGATGGGTTCATTTTGGATCACAGTAATTTAGGGTTTAGTAAGGGTGTCAACTTGGAAAATTAATATATGGAAACATTCTGAATTCTGTTCACTTTTATAATCTTCCCATCTTTTTGAGTCGCTTAGGGAATACTGAATTTTCTAACAAGCAGGCGGTGCATATCCCCCAGACCTCTTAATCTGCATATTTCTCCCTTGAAGAAGGAATACCGTAAAGGGATAAGTGCAAAACCTGATTCTGCCCTGCCTATTGGCAGACGCTGAGTTGTACTACAGGGAGATCTCTAGCACGTGAAGACACCAGAGGTCTCTCGTTTTAAAAATACATGGTCAAGAGTGACAGGAGAGCACAAACGGAAGACAGAGAGCTCTCTGAGCTTGGAAGCCGTCATCCATTAGACTAAACTCTGAATGGAGTGGGCATTGGGTTTATGGCCAAAACGAGGGAAGGCTGAACGAAAGAGGAATGTAGGGACACTACTGAGTCTTAGAGAACATTCAAGAAAGTGTTGCATTTAAGTCTTGTCATTTTTCTGTGGATTTGTATACCTTTTGGGATTTCTTAAAATAATGTGTGATTCACTCTAGCAACCTCTATCTTATGTAAGTCTTAGATTGATCCGTGACAGCTCTACCACCTGGAATGATGAACTAGTTCTCTGCTTTTGTTCCTGATGGGCATGCAGGTTTAGCTTCCAGTCTGAGGCGCCTTCGCTCTGTGTGTGTGTGTGTGTGTTGCTGTGGTGGGAGTGAGAGGTTGATTATTACCTTTTACCTAAACCTCAAGGGTTTTACTTCAGAATTTATTGGTTTTATATTCCCATTTTTTAGAGAATATAAATACACAATTCACTATCCCGAGTTACTAGATGTTAGCGTTAAATGAACTGGATAAATTCTGACAAGCTCAACGTTTAAAAATCAGGTATTAGAGACAAGAAGTTAGAAAATGTGCTTAAATGTTGAGGGGAGAAAAGCAAACAAACCCAAATAATACCTACAAAACATATGTAAGTGCTCTGTAGAATATAATTTATGAATATATCATACATGTAACAGATAAAATGGCACTTTTTTGTGTTTTAAATCTTCAGGGATGTTTTTGTCCCTGAAGGTTGGTCTATAAACCAAATGGGGAGTTCTGGAAATGTGTTTGAGTAAGTAAGTGGGCTGTTTTGGAGAATCAGCACTGACCTGATGATCAGCTTTGGATCTAGCTGAGTATTCCAACTCAGCTGTCTGGTGAACATCCTTTGGGGAAAATGTGGCCAGTACTGTAATATCTGATGAAAATGTGTCGTTGGGGAAGAAGGCAAAGCCACAGCATCACAGATTATTTAGTTGTCATTTAAAAAAAACCAAAAACAAAAAAACCCACAATAGGAAAAAAAAAAAAGGAAACGGGCACAAATTCGCTAGCCCAAATTTCTCTTCTGACAGACATGCACTCAACTTCTGAGTGGATCCCTGTATTTCTAATTAAACGGGCTTCTACTTATTCCTTTGCCAGAGGCATTTTTGTTTGATTAACAGAACAAAAGGTTAATCATACAAATTTGCCATCTCATAGCGTTCTGAAGCAGGAGAGAATAGGTAGCTCCTTGTTCTCCCTGCTCGGCTGCCAGTCAGGTTTGCTATATGCAATGCAAACACGGAGCTTTCCCCTCAGGCCCCTGTGACATACTTTTCTCGAGGTATTCTTGGTAAAAGGTGAACGTTCCTCGTGTTTCAGTTGTCTTAGTTGAAGATTGTCGATCACGTGATGGATACGTGAGCTGTGCAGGGTATTGTCGTCTTTTCTCTGTCTCTGTAAGGGACTATAGCAGACATACAAATCCCTGCCCTGTTAGGAAGGAGCTCTAATTGCTCCTACCTAATGCGCATCTATGATTAAAACACAGAGCAATGGTGTTATTAATGAAATCATGGTGTACTTGGAAGCAGATGGATCAACATTTTTCTTAATACCATGTTAATACGATCTTTTTTAATTCCTTGTCTGAATTTACCTGGTAATTATAAGTTAGCAACTATAATTCTCGTGGACAGACTATTAGTTATGATTTCCATATCTCTTTGTCGTAAGGAATGGTTCACACTTGAAGCGGCAGACTTTCGTCTCTGCAAATGACCTACATTTATGGTTACGCTTGCAATAAAATAAAAAAAAAATTGCAACTTCGAATAGACACACTGAGGGTATAAAACACAAAAGTCTAAGTCTCCTCTACGACTTGTTTTCATTTCGGGGCTCTGAAATGCACTTAATCTTTATGCGCTCTTTGCTTACGGGGGTGGGCCAGCTGAACTCTGCCTTTGGAGCCCTGGTGCGCGTGCACCGCGTGGGAATTGCTGACAGCACAAACACGCCACAAG
Source organism: Fregata magnificens (assembly GCA_013389945.1). Lineage (NCBI taxonomy): Eukaryota > Metazoa > Chordata > Aves > Suliformes > Fregatidae > Fregata > Fregata magnificens. The sequence goes on along the minus strand of WAAD01018016.1, from coordinate 17,262 downwards.
CTGCTCCGCTACCTGCCGTCCCCCCGCCCTCTCATGTCTGTGGCACAGACGATGTCTCTCACTCGATGGGGAGAGTCCGTATGATCCTAGCGACTTGCTTGTTGTTTGAGCTTTGTGAAGAATTTTTCAGTTTCATTGCTGTACTGAAAAGAAAATCTGTTGCTCGAGATTAGACTGAAAAGCCTTTTGAAATGTTTGTTTTGGCAAAACAAAAAAAGTTGTAATTGAATAAAACATTTGATCCCACATAAAATTTTGGTATATTTTCTGGGAATTCTTAAACATTGCCTAGAAATAAATTTTGAGTAGTTTCTCAGCAAAACGTCCTTTTCAGGTTCATACTTGGTATTTGTTAAAATACCAGATGCTTTAATGTATTTTCATTTTTTTTTTCCTAATAGGAAACAAATTTGCAAATTCAGCATGAATGCAAAATCTGGCAACTGCCCTCTTCACACAAAATGTCTCCTGATTTTACTTACTATTCTTAGACATCTGCTTGGTCCGTAGGTATGTCTAAGGGGAAGGTGATGTTATGAAAGCTGTCTTGCTTCTCAGCTGCTTTTGTCAAAAATATGGAGTTTAAACTGTGCATAGATTGTGTGCTGAGGAATTTCCAGGAGTTGGGATAGACGGATTCTGGGGGCGGGGGGTGCTTTGTTTTGTTTTCTTGGGTTTTAGGAACAGGTATATGAATCGGTCACATCTAAATGGATTCCCTGTATTCAGAGATTATCTGAGTGATGTCTCAAGCACTGTACATTGCAGTTCCTGTGATAAGTCTTTTGCCTTACCTATCCTTAATGTTTAATCTCCGAACACTTAGCTGTGTGGCCGCTGACGGTCTGTTTGTGACCACACCAGCTCTTCTACAATTGCTTGTAATTGGAAGCCAAATATCTGCTAATCTTGTGTGGATCTGACACTGCAGAAGTGAACAGTTATAAGGGTGCTCTTAATCATACGTGTTTTCTGCCCCTAAACTGACAGTGAATCCCCTCAAACACCATTTTGGTATATAACTGAAAATGCTGTTCTCTGTGGTATGTAGGTTTACGTACATCCTGTGTAAACAGGGAGAGTGCTGATGGTGGACATAGAGAAGGTGAATAAAAACAGCTCGGGGGGCTTTTCTAACCCTCACCATTCCTCCCTAATGGGAGGATGCCATAGGGATAATATGATGAAAGTATGGAGATGTATTCAGGCAGCTTCTGTTTATACAAGGTGAAGATGCACATAAATCCGCTTGCTGAATGATTCAGACCTGTCAAGTCTCATGCATTATGCACAGGAGTTATTCAGTTAGCCCCTGCCACAGCGCCCATAACTCATGCACTTGCAAAGGTGGTGCCACGGCCTTTCTCCCGCTCCATATCTTATGTGTCAGGCGCAGCTGCACGGCCTCCGCCGTACCTGCGGCCACGCTGGCCTGCCTCCGGCTTAGGGACGGCCAGAGAGGCCACGATGCTGTGGTGCCGCCAGAAAGCTCTGCTAGCAGGCAAACCTTCCCTGGCCGGGACTGCACGGGGCTCCTTGTTGTGTGGCCCGGGCGGCCGAGTTTCATGCACTGGATCAGAAAAAATAGTGAGGTGAAGGGATTAGCAAAGACCTGGGTTTGTGAGGAAAGTTTTTAATCTACAACATGAAGACAGAGGCTGTTAAATCTGTTGGTTTAAGTAAGTTGTAATAACACAAAATAATTGCATTAGAATGTCATTAGTATACATAGGGCTAAAGCTAATTTTATGATCGACGTATAAGTTATCACATCTAATTTAAACCTGGAGCTGGTACGTGCAGCAGTGCTTTGTTTCCAAGACCGTATCCCCCCGTAACGCGTGAATGGGAAAGGTAGGACGCGATGCCGACGTCTGAACAAAATGCTCGCCCCTCTGTTTTGATACGCTGGATTGTAAGCGTTTTTCCTTTTGTGTTTCAGTAATTTAGAAGATCTGATAACTGAACAAAAATCAGATTTATGGGAGTCATCATTTTTTGTTGCCGTTGCCTTCTTTTTAGCGTATTAACATTCCTCCGAGACGAGTTGCTTTCCCGCCTTTCCCAAAAGGCGCTGAACTGAAACCAGCCGTAGCCTCTCCCCCAACGCTTTGATCTGTGCGCGGCTTATGTATTTCTGACGGCTTTGTCTCTCTGGCAGCGATGCACCTCCTGGGGCTGAACTGGCAGCTGCGGCCGGCGGACGGACACACCTTCAACAACGGGCTGCGGCCGGGCGGGCCGGGCGCGCCGGGCGCCGAGGACGGGGCGACGCTGCCACCTGGCGGCAGAGGTGA
>WAAD01018015.1:137120-208787 GCA_013389945.1 Fregata magnificens | reverse complement strand
TCACGTGAGCAGGCCGGCCTGCCAGGAGACGGGGCCCGGGACCGCCGGCGACGCTGCGTGAAGCGCTGGCGCAGGGTGCCCGGATGGGCTGTGTCACGAGGAAGGCTGCGCGGCGGCCATGTTGGGCCCTGGCAGCCGCCATTTTGCGTTCTGGCGTCGGGCCCTCTCACGCTTGAAGCCGCTCCAGGAGTAGCAGCGGCGAAACATCCATACCTTTCCCCTCCCGCACACACACCCCCTCGGGCCCCGGTGAAGTGGCCACTGCAGAAAGCACTCCCCTCGGTGCATCACTACCAAAATCTGCCCTTATGCAGAGCTAGAAGCCTGGCAGTGCCTGACAGGAGCGAGGCCTGGGTGGCTTCCCTGCAGCTCCGCAGCCCCGGGCCTGAGGAGCCCTGTCCCCTGGCCCTGCCAGCTCCCAGTGGGGGCTGCTGCTGTGTTGTGCAAACCCAATCGTTTTGCAAAATAAAGCTCTTATTTAAGCAATGCCATCCCTGTAACGCCCCTTTTCGATAAACCTACCAGGTATTAGCACCGGTTCATCTCTCAATCCCGAGACAAAGTATTTCAGCTTCTATAACAGGCTGCATTGAAACACGGTAGCGGTAAACACAGGCTTCCATTTTAAGTTAGTTATAAGATAACTGCTCCTCTATGCAGCCAAAGATTTGAGGAAGAAACAGACTTCTCCATGGACACATTGTCATGCAAAAAAACCCCAAAGTCCTGCGTGAAAATCACATGCGGAGAAGCATTTCATTCCTTATAGTTTCTTAATGTTTTGTACAACCCTGAAAGAAAGAAACAAAAAGAGAAAAAAAAAAGCATAAAAAAGCATGTGAGGGACACGGCGATGAGCAGATCCGGTACAGAAAACCTGGGAATATGTCTCTGAGGACAAGCTGTGGGTGAACTTTCAGGTTATAAGGGCGGGCAAAGCCACTGTCTCCTGGGGTTTGATTTTGTCGGGGAAACAGGGCTTCTTTCGGTCTTTGGTGGCTGACAGGACGACATCAACAACTTCCAATTTCTCCCCATCTGAAAAGTAATAAAAGCCTCATTGCACGGAAGGAAGATTTGACTCACCCAGGTCCAGAGTCCAAGTTTTGTATTAAACTAAAACCTAAGCCTGGCAGAGCAGTCACTTTCCCTCCCCAAGCTCTGGATGGCAGCAGATGCGAATGTACTTGAACCGCAGACTTTGGCTACAGCGAGGGAAGAGCACCACAGCCGGCAGTTTTCCCTGATGAGGTCTCCTCTGGTACTCCCCTCTCTCCCCAGCATCGCGGAAGAAATAGATGCAGAGAAAATGGTTATTCCCGGCCAAAGGGAATCTTTCCTTCAGCTACACCACTGACTTCTCAGCCAAAGATACGTTATGCTTGGGCAGAGCGGTGATTTCAAGGTCCAAATAGCCCTCACACAGACTTGTTTGCGCACCCATCCCTTTACACGTGCGCCCTTGTGCAGAGCAGACAAGTTTCTTGCATTGAATATGAGATTTATACAATAGGCATTTTCCTATACGTTCAGGGGCAGCCTCTTTTCTGCAGCCTTTTTTGCACTGCTGGGTGCAGCGCTGCTCAGCCTGATTTGTAGTCTTATGCTTGTGAAGAGGAACAAGGAGCAGCATCACGCTGCCCTGCAGATGGGAGCAGACCAGCGTGTGGGCTGTACAGTCAGAGGGGCTCCTGCTGGAAGGCATCCGCCGCGAGTGCCACTGGGCATCCCCCTCAGCAAGCCTGCCGAGGGCCTGCCCACCACTTCACCATAACCTGGCACAGATGTTGTCTCTTCTCAAGAAAAAAACATATTTGAAGATTTTTCCTGTGCAAGAAAATGCATGGGCACAGCTCTGTGCATTTTGCTGTATGCAAAATAAAAAATGTGAGGAATTAAAAAATAGCACATACGTGCTATTGTCATGGTAAAGTATCACCTCTGCTTGAGGACTCAATGCATGCTGCAGGATGAGCTGCTGAGGAATGCACTAAGTGGATTCTCATCCCTTTCCAATGCATCTGGCTGGGCCAAATGAGATGGCTAACGAAAATGCCATTGAATAAGCAGCTCCGAAGGGAGGAAATCATGCAGAATAGATAGATTTGTGATCACTGTAACAGTATCTGGCTAATAGATATTCAAAATAAACACAAAGATCCAGACAACCTGATTCATCTGAATCAGCTGCCCCTAAGACTACCAAAGGTGAATGTTTTAGCTGTTGCCCTGGTGCAAAACATCTGAATCAGCTACTCCTAAGACTATCAAAGATGAATGATTTAGCTGTTGCCCTGGTGCAAAACCTACTGAGCGATTCAACAAATGAAACTCTCTGGTAGGCTATGCAACCTAAGGGGGCTATTGCATAAAGGAGAACAGGATTTATAATGAGGTGCCTGAGACGGAAACACTGGGATTGAACAAGAGACTGTTAAGATGATACAGGATTATTATGAGATGTTTAGGAAAAAGGCCAAAGACAAGGAAGGGAGGAACAACGCTAGATCAGGGAAGAACAAAAAGGATTGAGGTGGATTGGAGAAGGGGAATAAAAAGGACTGTTTGCATGTAAGGAGGCTGCTGGTCAGTATGTTTGTGTGGCTGAGCCCTGTGACTGATTGCCACTGTCTGTCCTATCTTCTTTTTAAATTCTGTTTTTAACTATTTTCCATGTGATTGTGTTCTCTGTTCTGTGTCTGCGCATGTGATCTGTTCATGAACTCCAAGCCAGACTAGTTGGTGAGTCGAATGAGCAGTCTGGGAGATGGGTACTGGGAGACCCTTGAAGGGGGTTTTCCCTGAGCACCCATCCTTAGAACCAGGATTGGGCTATGCACGCTGCCTGCACGTGTGGTGTGGGTCTCTGTAAAGACCCAGGCTGAGAATGGGCAGAAGCAGGACCAAGGCACCTAACATTCCCCTTTTGTAGGATAAAGGACTTGATGCCAAAAAGGCATCTTTTTTGTGAATGTCTCCACTATTCTCCTAAAGCACATTTGTTCTGTGACTAATCCATCAGCATATTTACTCATTAGAGCATACTAGACTACCAAGAGTCACAGGGTTAAGCCTCTATATTTTGTCATATTAAAAATCTGACTTCAAAAGGTTAGAACGAGCCTCTGAAGGAACCAATGATTGTTGAAATCAGCAGAGAGATTCATACAGACTTCAGGAAGCTCTGAATTGTGCCCATGCACATCATGGCAAGGTTACTTATAATTTGTACGGAACCCCCCAGTGTTATTATGAGAATTACTGCTATCCTGTGTGTTGTTTCACGATCTGAGGAAGTTATTGACAACAGAGGTGGTTGTTATGGGGACAGCAGTCTGTCAAAGAAAAGAAGGTACGTGACAAAGAGAACATCCGATTATGAAAAATTTCTTCTCATACCAACACGCACCAGACAGAGCAGGAGGTGCTTTCACATGCAGCCCTGCAAACACACAGGTATATTTGGGCTTTTAAAGTTATTGTCCCAGAACCAGAAGCTCAGGGAGAAGAAACTGGATCTGGGGGCAGAGCAAGGCTACAACAGGTATAACGTACAATTTTTTGGATTCAATACAAACAGGTCAGCAAAAGCGTATTATTTTAGACTTAATTGTGATCAATGGGCCACTGTTGGTTTCAGGCTTTTTAGAACAAAGGCTCCTTCTTTCCTCCCTGCAGGACTCCAAAAAGGAAAAAATCGAAGCTAAGCAAAGCAAAACAAAATGGAGACGTAAGAAGAGAAAGGGAACAGACCAGTATTGTACTTCATTTGTTCTCGATGATCCAAAACGTGAATGTTTCAGTTCAGTGTAGAATCTCCCTGTGCAATCCTGTTCTGCTCTTGAATTCACGTCCTGCTGCTTTCTTGGGTTTGTTTTCTTGGTTTTTTTGTAAATTCTTCAGAGCAGTACAGGGATAAGAGAACAAGCAGTGATTTCTCCAAGCACACACAGCAGCACGGTTATTGTGAAATACAGCTCTTCTGTAGTTTGGTACTGTAACTACCCACACCCTCTCCTCCTCTTCCCAAGTGCTGTGTTTTCTGTTACCCTTTCATTTAAAGCATTGTCTAAAACCTGAAGAAATTCTGTAAAATGACTATCAATTGCTGCTAACAGTGGTTAGCAACCAGGTATTAGCAATTGTGAAGGCCTAACGCTAACAAATCCTCTGTATTTCATTGCAGTGGAGTTGATCTAAACCTCATCGACAAGGTGGGGGGGTCTTCTGGCCTTTGAGGAAAGCTCTCTGTCTCTTAACTCTGTTTAGAGCAGGTGTGATTGACATAATGTTTAAATCTACAGGAGCACATCTCTCCAACAGCACATCTCTCCAGTGCCATTAAAACAGCATTCACAGCAGTGGAATATATATATATATATTTTAATTTTTAACATACCTCTCCACTGACACTTGACATTTTCAGGAGGTGGCTTTCTTTGCATGTTAGGATGATGGGGAGTGGAGCAGGAGCGTGAAAATTGCATTGATTCTTTCTAGAACATGAAATCTAATTCCCTTTGTTTCTTCTTAGATATTAACATCGAAGCAGATCCTTCCATCTGAGCCTCGCAGAACAACCATGGTAACCATCCAGAGCCACGCTGATTTCAGTGGGCTCTTATGTCTGTCATCACAGCATAAATTGGAGCCATAATATGGTATTTCCAAAGCTGAAATATTATGGCCTCTGTATGTATATATTGTACAACACAAGCATAAAAAATGCCCTAAAATTCAGCAGGAGGGAGTGGAAACATCCTAATGCAGAAACATACTAATCATGTTATCCTTTCCTACAGGGAAAAAAACCCACTTAGAATACAGATTAAAAGTCAACCACACTTAACAAACTTCTTCATATAGCTCCTTTAGAGGAAAGACTAGAAGCTTTCAAATGTGCCATAGCACAGACCTGCTGGAGCTCGCATGCTGCTATGGCCCCGCTGGAACCCCATCAGCATCCCACAAACAGCAGTGGGCACTTGCCAGAAAGAGTAATTGCTGTAACTTTTGGGTCACAGTGGAACACAGAAGTGAGGGTAGCAGAACCCATTTCAGGCTTTGGTTTGGGTTTTGGCATAATTTCCAACTGCTGGTTGGTGGGGAATAGAGAGAGGATATCAGCTTCATTATCACACAGCCCTAGAGGAAAAAGGATCTTGCAGAGCAACTTATTAGTAATCGGCAAATTACCAGTGAAAGTGCCTTACTTTTCTTGCATGCCAATACTTATGAGCAATTATGCTTACTGCTTTTTAGATTTACAATTTACTTTTACTTTACACCTTGGAGGCCAGCTCTATTTACTACCTAATCTTGCAGGAAAGTGCCACTGGAGGTGTGTAGGACTCTGGCTGGGCTGTTTGCCCTATAGCCTCCAAACTGGGCGAGTCAGAGCTGCGTAGGTGCCCTAAACAAAGACAGAACTGGACTTGCCATTGCTTATTGCCCTTTCACTGTCAGTCAGCCCACCGATGTCCTGGAGCACTTCTTTCAGTTGCCTATTACATGCCCATTTGCTCCCATGTTAGAGATGTCTGTGCCATACCCTCTGCCTAACCTGTGCCCCCTGTCCTTAAAAAAAAAAAAAAAAAGCCAAACAAGATACATAACTAACACAAACATACATATTCATTGCCGATATTTTTCAACCCTTCTGTATAGGTATTTATGTATCAGAAAGGGCACAAACCCAGTTCCCTCATAAGAAACTTTGCATTTAAGTCAAATTTATGCACATGCCCTCTCTCACACACACAGAGTAGCTGCAATAGCAATGTGCCATTCACAGCAAGGGTTTATTCACATTGTTCTCCTAGAAAGTTTGGCCAGTACATATACATTTGAAACACTTTTTAGGTAGAAGCAGCATGTATGAGAAACTGTGAGGTTCCAAGATAAAAATGTGAAGATAAATAACACTTGCAGCACACAGCAGCAGTCAGACAACTTATCTCAGAGTATAAAGGCATGTTTATACACATGCCCCTTTCAACTAAAAGTCACCATTAACTAGGATATTGTTACTGTGACTGAAGACAAGAATGCCGAACAAGAGAGATGTGAAAATGCATGTCAGCTTCTAGGGAAAAAATAAATAACTGGGTGACATTTTTCATACAGCTCAAGTGACTGAGGACTTCTAAGGCCAAAGATCTTGGTCTCTAGTCCTCCTTGTGACTATGGTTTTTACAGACAAATCCATGGGCTTGCTACAGAAGGAAAAGGAGAAGCTTGGAGAGGAGAGCCCCAGATGGGAAGGGACCTACTCCAGGCAATCGCCCATGAAGGGGGCTCTTCAGAAACAGAAAACTCATCCCTGCCATAGGAGCAGAAGAAAATACACAGCTGGCTGCCGTGTCCACTTTGACGTCTGGCCTTCTCTCTCTGTACAGTTAGTGGGACACGGTAGCATGTTTGTTACTGCTTTTGTAGGGAAATGGGTAGAAGAGGGCATGTCTCCTTTTCTTCCGTGCTGCAGTAAGCTTAGAAGAGTTTAGGGTATGGGCTTCCTACAGGAACTGTTCACAGAGGTAGGAGGCTGCCCGTGCTCCTGTGCCTCCATCCTCAAAATTGCCATGAACTCACACAGAGTTTAAAAATAAGCAAAAAAAGATGGGGAAAAAAAAGGTTGAGGGTATATTTATTTGCACTTGCAGGCCACTTTCTGAGCCTTTGCTCTTGGGCTTTATTCTTGAACTTTTCAGTGTGACTCTGAGCAACATTTTTTCTCATTTTTAATTTATTGTTTTTATTGTTATTTAAAGCTCCAGGTTTCCATGCTCTCTTGAGTCAGACTGCAGAGGTGTACAGCAAACACTAACTGTTACAAGATTTGTGATAGAATCACCAGAATGTCAACATATGGTTTGACATAACATTTCAGATATTTTTTCCTGTGTTTCCAAAGTAGTTCATTCCAGGAACAATTTCCACGTGGCCTAATACATCCTGCCATGAGAGTGCTCAGCATTTGTTTCCTTAAATTGTGTTATGTTAGTGAGTATTACCGAAGGAGCTGGTCTGTAGAAGGTATTTTCCCGTAGTGCAGGAAGGGAAAATTGCCATCTGATTTTGCTGGATTTATGACATAGCGTGTACACCGTGGCACACAGTCAAACTTTCACGTAGTAGTTTATTTCCAGGTTACTGACATTTTATAGGGGAAACGCTGCATAGTTCTGTGAAAACAAGGAACATATGCAGAATCCTTTAAAAAGTAGAAGAGAAGAAAATAGCTACAGCCTCTTTCTCACACTGCATGCATGCTAGTTCCCATGCACTTCAAGGATGACAGAAATTTCAGCACACACTTTACCATTCAAGGCTCATAAAACCTGCATATGCTGCACATGTTTCTGGATCAGGTTTGTGCATGTAGTGTGTGTTTAGCTCAATCTCAAAATTTAATGGTGAAAGTAATGCTTCTCTGTGCTTTCCATTTGTTGTGCTTTGAATTAATCTGCACTGAGGAGCCCCACATCCAAACGTTCTGGTTTCTGTGAAACATCTGATGATTACAAACTCTGTTAGCTCAATAATTGTGCTGTTAAACCTGCTTTGGAGCCTTGACCTGGAGACAGGGGGTAGGTTTATTCACTGCAAAAGGTGGGTGCTGTGCCACCCTCCCACAGGTGTCAGCAGCCAGGGCAGCAGCTCCCAGGGTGTCAGGGAGACGAGCAGCTTGGCACTGACGGAGGTCTCGCATACCCCCAGCTCTGCCCTGGGAAGCTTCACTCCAAGGTCTGAAGAATGACTTCTGCCCTGGTAACTCTGCCTGCTCCGCTCCGCAGCATGGCTCTGCCTCACCAGGAAACAGCTACTTCTGCTGACCCCAAAGCAGCTCGTACAGAAAGTGATAGAAAGCATCTGCTCAGTATCAGCTTTTGCTTCCTCCTCCTCCTTCTCTTCCATTGCACTTATTACTCTGGGTCTCAAGTCCTGGCACGAATGTAGAGATGCTCTCCACAGCTTGAGCACATTCATCAGTGTGAGGATCACAGTGTCTGTCAACATTTCCTCCATGATACTTGAGAGCGCGTTGAAACCAGCACTGGCTGCCTCTCAAAAATCCCAGTGAAACGTGGATTTCACTCAACTCCATGCTCCAGAGTCATATACCTCCTGGGCACGTGGTTCCAGCCAGCCTCATCGTCTGTGGTCCCAATCCAGGAGCACTTTAAGTGCAGATAACCTCATCTAACCGCGATTATAGATCTTAATGCAGATGCCCAACATGGGTTTTCTGCACAGGTGGAACAGCCCCCCCCCCTTTTTGAGGGCTTTTTAAAATCTCGTCCTTTTGTCCAGTTTATGTGCAGCCACACAAATAGCTGAATCAGCTCTCCTGAAAGGACCTTGTGAGGGAGGGCAGAAGTGAGCATCGGGGCGTGACGGGGGCTTCAGAGGCAGTTTTTCCTCACTATTTTTGCTACCAACAGACATGTAATCTCAACTCCCGCCAGGTTAATGGATGCACCCCCTTCACCGCTGAGACTCCCCTGCACAAAGCCCAGAAGTATCTTAGGTAGCTATGGGAGGGAGCCGTGAAGATTTGTATTTTTCCCTTCTAAGTGGCGTATGTTAAGCATTCTGGGACAGAAGTTCAAATCAGGATTCAAACAAAAAAGAAATGCATACATTCCCCCTTCCTGTCAACGTTTACCACCCAGCCCAGTCACCTCCAGCCATGGGCACTGGTGAACTGGCTTTGTTATGGGCTCTGACCCAGATCTTCCCTGTGGCTGAGATACATCTCTCTTTCTTTTTCTCTCTCCTTTCCCAGTTATGGCTCCAGCAACTACAGGCGAGCTAGCAGAGAGCTACAGTGTGAGGGATATGTGCTTATGTATTTTTCCGTGAGAGGCAAAAATCAAATGCAAACATATACATCTAGCATAACGTTAGGCCCAGATACCCAGGGCCAACTTCAGAGTGCCAGGATTAGCGCTCTACGAAGCAATCAGTCTGCCTTGCCTCCTGCTGCATTCCTGCACACAAAATACTGGGGTTTGGAAATGGCTACGCCGCGGGGAAAGCCTCAAACTGGCCTCAAGAGCTCTGGCTGCCCAGCTCACACCCACATACAAAGGCCAGCTCCAGCTCCGGCTAGACCGGCTCTAGCTTTCTCCTCGTGTTATGCGTAAGAAATTTTTCCTGCGTTGTGCTTGTTCAGTGGAATTTGGATGCAGAGCCAAAGATTGCTCCACAACTGCCTCAGAAAAGCGTGATTCATCAGACGGCATTTGCAAGGGGCCATCCCAGTGCCTGTCCCCTGGAAAACCCCCAGCTACGCCAGCGAAACTCTCTGGTGGCAGTGCTTGTACAGGTGGGGGTCCCACTCAGGTGGGCGTTCCTGGCAGACACTCATACACTTATATTGTCTTTTCAGTCTATGACTGCAAACAATTTTAATTTACTCATCTAGAACAGGCTTTCGGTACTACAGAAAAAAAAATGGTTTCCATGTTATTTCTGGAAGCTTATATCATTTTTTTCCACTTTCTCCTTTCCTCTGGGCAATGCCTCCCATTTGCATAATTTCATTAAGATATATAAACTCTCCAAGATATATACCAGGGGAAGGAGAACGAAAGCAGCAATCACAGAAAACAAAACCAAACCAAAACATCACTTTCCATCCAAGTTACACAAAAAAATTGCAAAATTCTGTGGCACCAGAAGCATGGGGAATCAGAGTCACCTACTAGCAAGTGAAGGTGGGGTTCCTGTGTGCGCAGTCAGGGCCGTGCCAACAACATTAGGAAGGGTATTTTTACAGACACTTGAAGTAGAGAGTCTCAACACCCCTTGCTGACATCCGTGCCACTGCGAGTCAGACCAGCCAAATTAAAGGCAGCACTGGAACATCACCCTGTGCTGTGATCATACCCTCCCTTGGCATATATGTTTACCTCATGTGAAAAGGTCAGAGATCCCCACATATTTATTTAAAACACAGAAATCAGACTGCTGTTAAATGTGGGACAGGGTTACCTAGGACGTCAGCTGTAGGATGTGTGGTTTTGAATCAGAGCTTCACGTCTTCTCAGATTATGTTCACCTGAGGATCTGAGTAAGGATAGGGAAAAAGAAAATTAATGCTATAGCCCTGTCAGGCCCGATTCCTTCAGCAAATTGAAGAAATTTGTAAACTGACTACAACAACCAAGGTAATGTCCCACCTGCCCAGGATCCATCCAGCCTAGCGAGGGCTGTGCCAGAGCAACTGTCTCTCCACGGACCTTCACCATTTCCCTCCTCAAAGAAGACACACAAGCTGTCCATTTAAAGCCACTTCCCAGATGCTCTAGGTCACAAGAAAAGCAAAGCTATATATCAGCAACTGTAGATATGGCTTTGTCAATTCTAGCTCTTGGATTAAATCGATACCCTCACCATCTAAATGATGCGTAGGAAATGAAAATGAATTGATGGTCTTGGATCTTTTCCCAGCAGGCTAGTGTCCGCTTCTCAACACCACCAGAACGAATATCACCGGCTGGCTCTCCTCTGGAGGCTTCAGCAAAACACACAGAGCAGATACAAGGAGAGCGACCTGCCTTCTCAACCTTACGCCTGCTCCCTGCCTAGTTGGGAGGCATCCTAGCCAAGACCGGCCAGGCACGCGCTGCTATTTCCCTGACTGAACCAGACCGGCAAAGACAGGGACAACATAAAGCTTGGAAAATTTTCAGCCATGAGCATGTTTCTTTGCCTGTTACTCATGTCCTTGTAAACATTTATCCCCAAAAGGCATTTGAAGATCCACATTCTACACTGTGTTTGTATTTGCTCTTGGCATGCCTCGGACAGTGAAAATCAATAAAGGTAGTTTCACTTGCAGGAGTTCAAAGCCGTGGTGTTTGCCCAGTAAACATCCCCCCCGCCCCCCAGTCCTTCATGGCTAAAGAGAACTGCACCAAAGTAAAAATATCGCAGGTACTTCTGATCTTAGAGCTTGTAAAAGAATATTCTTACAGAAGCTGAAGGGTTGGATTGTGCAACCCTTACAGCACTGAGCACTTACCCGCACAACCAGCCCATTGAGAAGGTCTGGCACAGAAATGTTCCCCACAGGTCTGTGGTTTCAATAAACCAGCAAATTAGTTAATGAAGGACGGCAGCATCTCCGAAATGGCTGAGGTCTCAGCCCTGAATTTTAGAGGGTGCCTTTTTCTGATAAAGTTAGCATAAACGTACAGTAAAATCCTTTCAGGAAGAAAATGGTCCCCACAAACTGGTAGGGTGCTGCAGTAGAACGATTCCTCCAAACGAGTGGAAGTTTTGCACCAGATTTTATTAGGGAGGAAGGATTTAGCCAGACTTTTTACTGTTTTAAATTGGCAGCAAAAAAAGAAGAAAAAGCATTCACCCGGGTGATTCATTTCAGCAGCTCCAGGACAGCCTGTAGTTTCTTACAGGGAAATAATTGGGATTCAGAAACATATAAAAGACCACTCCAAATGCCATATGTCTCTTAATCCAACAATGATGTTGTAGGCCACTGTCAGCCTGACTGTGACAAATTTCTGCCAGAAAAAAACCCCTCAAAAACCAAACAAAACCCAAGCCACAGGGAAGAGAAAATAAAGACTGCAGAGGTTGTTGTCAAACTTTTAGCAGGTTGAAATCGGGGCTGCCGTGCACAATGGCTTGAGCGTGTAGTTTTCAAAAGAGCATCTGGAAAAAACAAGCTTCGAATCGTTTTGGATGTGAAGCCAAAGAAATTGAAAATAAACATTCTGGGAACAGCAAAAAGTCCATTACGAGGGGTCAGGGCAGAAACAGGTCACCTCTACCCAGGTAGTGATCAAGCTCTGAGAAGCATCCCAGGTTTTTTGGAGGATGGTTTCACTGGAGCTCATTTAACCCTACCCTTTACACGACAGAGCTTTGGATGCTGAGCAGTGGAGAGGCAGAACAGCCCTGCGAACAGTCAGCACGTTGAACTGCAGGATTTCTTTGCTTTTTGTGATATGTTAGGACCAGTTCCAAACTCCTCGTAATCGTTGCATTAATCTCATAAGCCATGCCTGACTTCAATTCTGCAACGTTAGAAACAGATTTCCACCAGCCGGGCCTTTGACAGCCATTTAGCCACTGCCTTTGTGTGAGAACTCACAGAAGGAAACAAGAGCTGCGTTCTCCAAATGTGGCAACTGCTCCGGGAGAGAGCGAGAGCCGCCCTGCTCCACTCAGGCTGGAAACACCTTTGCATTTAAAAGTCTGCTCCAAAGAGCACCAAAATGCTTGTCTCACTCTGCCCCAAAATGCACCAACCGTTCATCCCTTCCTCTCCTCTGGGTGTCAGACCAGAGGCATACGCCTGTCTTTGGCACAAATTAGGGAGGACGGGGAGATACCTGGCAGTCCCTCATCCCCCTGCGCGAGCACGTGTGGGACTCAAGAGTCCTCTGCCAGCAGTGGCTGAAGCTCCTTCCCTGTCTCCTGTACAGGAGCCCACGCTGTGGCCAGCCTCTGAAGGCTGTACAAACTCAGACCGCTCAGGAACTAGCAAACGACGGAGCATCTTGCACGGGGCAGGAAGGAGAGGGGCCGCTGCCAGCAAGGAGCCCCCCGAACAGGGCGAAGGCGAGCAGCTGGGACACGTACCGCGGTCTGGGCCTGATTGCGTGACACAACCAAAGAAGCATCTGTCAAAGGCTGTAGCTTACACCAAGGCGTAATGCCTCTTCCCTTCAAGCAGATAGTGCCTCTGTGCCCAGACGACACCGTGGGCTGGTCTGGAAAAAGCAGAAGGGGTATGTGCTGTGGAGGATGGACAAAAGCGAGGCAGAGAAGGACAGAGAAATTAGTTTTTCTATCACAGAAAGTTATCCCAAGCAGCCTGTGATAAAGCTGTCATGACGGAGGAATCAAAGCCATGCCCGTGGCCAGCAGCCACGCTGCTACGCTTCGGGGTGTGAGCAGATGCCGTAGTTGCGGTGCATCCTGAGGGGAGGAACGAGGCTCGCACAGCACACAGCGGCCATTTGCTCTCCACCAGGGCATTTTGTCAGAGAGCCTCCCGTTCTGGCAGAGGCCAAAGGAGGTGCTGCAGATAATAGAAAAATCAGGGCAAAAGCCAGGGCCTTGCCACGGCAGAGGTGGTTTCCATGCATTCACCAATCCTCCCTGGAGTTCTCTCCCATGAACTTCCTTTGCATTCTCTTGAGACTACGAAAACTCATAGCATCCCCAATATCCTGTAGTGAGGAGTTACCCATCTGCAAACCTCCAAAACAGCACCACACCAAAACACTTTTGTACTAAACCGAGTGTTCAGGGTTGTTTTTCTTTCTCAAGATGTGTAACCCACAGCTACTGACAGGAACAGAGCCAGCCCTGCAGGCAGTGGGGCTGCTGAGGGCCAGTGGCCTTGGGGCTCAGGGCATTTTTACCCCAAGTCCTTGTAAACCTGCCCAGCCCCGCTGCACATCCCAGCATGGGGAATCCCTCTTGGCCACCCCGGCCCGCTCCACTCTCATACACCAAGGAGCAATAGCTCACACGGACACCCGTTAACTGCTAAGCACTCGAAATGCTGTGGCCAGCAGGATAACAAGTAGAGAACCAGCATCTACACACCTTTTTCCACATCACGTAGGACTGCCATAGTTTTATAATATGCAGTGCCTAAGTCCAGTCTGCGTCTGTCTGTTCATCCTTTAAGCTTCTTTGAACTTAAGTCTTGCACGGAGCTAATCTGCCAACATTTTGCTAATAATAGCAGCAGCCCTTCAGGCTTTCAGGAGCACTGACTGCAGCCTAATAAAACTGCAGCGATGCTGGATCTCTGAGGTCTCCTCCAAGCCAGCCCTTTCTCAGTCTGGTGAGGAGAGAGCAGCAGATTGTAAAGCTAAAATGCTCATTTTGGGACCCTCTGAGTCCCACCCAGGCTGTTCACTGGTGTTTCACACCCCACACCGTCTGCTGCCGAGCTCCTCTGGAGCTCCTCTGGGGGAGTCAGCAATTAGCAGCCCCATAATGAATGTTAAAAGCATTTAATTAAACGAATATATTCAGAGATAAACACGTCACCAAGGCTGATCAATGCAAGCATAAAGATAAACAAAGCCCCACGGGCACAAGGACCTTGTCTACGTGGGATGGTAACCTGGAATGCCTTCCTCTGAAGATGCACTTACCTTTCACTGCGGGTGTAATTCTTCTGTGGGGTAACTCCTGTAGAGACACCCCAGCTGGGAGCGTACCTGCTTTGCCGGGGAAAAGGTGGCCAAGCTTAGCTTGACTGCCTGGCAGGGAGGAGAAAGGCAGGTTTCAAACCGTGGTGCAGCACTGCTGTCTACATGATCATTTTGCAGTCTTTTAATTACTTCAGAAAAATGATTTAATTAAGGCCTCTTCTGTACAGTTCTAGCTCAAAACTGCAGCCTGTCAGCTTTACTGGCCCTAACCTGAAAGAAGAACGGTCCCTGAGAGAGGACGCGCTAAGGCTCCTTACGTGACGCTTGTGTGGACTCCTGGAGCTGACCTCTGTCTAGCAGAGACGGCACTGGATGACTGTGGTTTCAGACCACCAGCACCTGGGGAAAACACCCACGCTCTGTGTGAAGGCTGAAATTTGCGGCGAGAGGGACGTGCACTCAGCCATAAAGAGCTTTGAAGGTTTAAGGAACTTTCCCAAGTACTAAGTGTGTGAATTATTCATCCACACTAGTGCTGGCTCGCAGGGACAGTGCCGCCTCACACCTGTTTAACACACTCAATCTTAAAGCCAATTTACGTAACTAGATTTTACTACAAAGAAGGCTAGAAACGGATTTCATTCTCCTGAGTCGGATCATGCTGGCATTTTCTTAGGTCTCAAATACACATAAACATTGATACTGACAGCGATCAATTTACAACCCAGTGGCCTTTGCCTTTTGTTAAGCACGTTTCCCAATTTTAATAGGTTAAAACTTGAGGCACTGAGAGGCATCTGGTTCCCAGCTCTGTTGTGCATTACAGCCCTACAGACCTGGGTATTTACCGGGAGTCTCCACTTGCCCAGCATGTTACATCCATAGGACATCCTTGCAGCTGCACTGCAGCTACGGTGTGGGAAGAAGTCCGCAATAAAGCCCTCATGACAGATAAGAGCTCGGAGGGCTTGGAGACCAACTACCACCTTCAGATACATCCCCTGGACCTCGGAGAAGCCAAACAACGAATGAGAGCAGCAGAGTTACCTGCCCCTGAGCAGAGGCGCCCTGAGGCCGTGTGACACCCTGCCACTCTCCCCTGCTCAGCCGTCAGACCAAAGTCACCGTGCAAAACCGCCTCCGAATTCCCTTTCTGCGGAGGATGCCGGGAAGTCGGTGTGGGCAGGCTTTCTGCAGGGCCACCTGCTCTGGAGGGGTAAGCAGGAGGGTTGGGCAAGCCAGACAGCCAGCGCAACGCTGTTGCTCCTGGGGAGTCTCGTTCTGGCTGCGTGTCCCCGGCGTCAGCGGCTCTACCCTGGGAGGCCTCAGCCCAGGTCCCACATCGCATTACAGACACCACTAATCTTACCAAACACAATAAACTGAGAGGATTGAGGAGAGAGCAACAGGAGTTACAAAACAAACACACCCGAACAACACACGAAGAAAGGCTGGAAGGAAGGGGTTTAACCTCGGGCTGAGAAGAAAATCAAAGGGGTGATGAAGAAGCACTCACTGCAGAGGGGGCTGTGACAATCATCAGATGCTCTCTGCGTCCTTTACGAACAGGGTAAGAAACATGCAACCCCATTTCCAACAAAGATAGGGGAGGCTGTCAGGACACACAACAGCAGGAACAATTGGGATGCCTATGGAAATTGCAACTGAAGGATGTCATGGAAACCCTTTCCTCGGAGGACTGCAGGAACAGTGCAGTTTCCCCGTGTTCCCCGTGTGAGAGCTGGAGGTGGACAGGACCCTGCCAGCCCCAGCGTCGCCCGCTCTGCAGTGCTTCCATGCAGCGGCCCTGGAGTGGGAGGCTGGGAGGGAGCTTCAGCCTCCCCGTGCTGGCAGGGCTCTGCCCCACTCGAGTATCGCCTGCCAGCCGGAGAAGGGAGAATCCCTTCACAAGGGGAAGCTGCAGCTCCAAGATTAGACTCTGGCCCTCGATAGCACCCGGGGTTTCTCTGCAGAGCGCTGCCGAGCACGCAGCCAAGGCAGGGGGCCAGCCCCGGGTATGGCCACGCTGGGATAAGCGTTAACGGTTCTACAGGGACAAGCTTATCACGGATACTTGTACGGGAGCAGGAGGGGAAGAGCGCAGAAGCAGCAGCCACATAGGCACGCTAAGGCCCTGTCTGAGAGACAGGGGGACAGAAGTAAAGAAAGAAAGAAAAAAAAAAAAGGCAAAGAATCATAGGATGGCCTGAGGGTTTGAGCTTGGCTCTAGGCAGGAGCAGCTGTAACTTGCACTCCAGATTTTACACCTTCTTTCTAAAACTTCTGAAATTTCATGCTGGGGGTGGGGGCTCTACCTCCCCTCAGGAGTATTTATTCCCCCTTTTTTTTCCCCCTTTTTTTTCCCCCCTTATTCTGCATTTCCCGCTATTACCATGATCCCCAGCTTTCAGACACGTCACTTGGCAATAGGTCGCATTCAACAGCGTTCCCTTTATTTTGTAGCTAAGGACACAATCTCGTGTGGCATCTCCCATAGATGATGCCTCAGGAGGAACAAGATAAATCCGTCCGCCCCAGCAGAGGGGAGCCTCCACGGGGTGCTGGCAGCAGCCACGGCACCCAGGTCTTCTCCCACCCCAGCTCTGCCAGGGCAGCTCCAACAACACCCTCTGGGGCAAGCCAGCCTGCCCCAGGCCAGCAACGTTGGCTCCAGAGGCGCTGCAGGACGGTGTTAGGGAAAAAGGTCTTAAAATCCACTTTTACAAACCACCTGAAGCAGCAAAACTACCCAGAACTGGTTAGCAGAACAGCAACGTGTTTGTGCATTTATTCCTCACGGTGTAGGCAACCCAGTCCCAACTCAAGATTTTGTTGTTTATGGGCACATGTTCATTTTATGGGAACAGACCTGCTCTGTGCTGGAAGACTTCCTGCAAGCGACTGTGGTGTTCATTTAGAAGATGGCATTCTTCCCAAACAGTCATTATTAAACCAATAACCCTATGTTACCTCCAGCATCAAGGGGCAA
Source organism: Fregata magnificens (assembly GCA_013389945.1). Taxonomy (NCBI): domain Eukaryota; kingdom Metazoa; phylum Chordata; class Aves; order Suliformes; family Fregatidae; genus Fregata; species Fregata magnificens. The sequence goes on along the minus strand of WAAD01018015.1, from coordinate 191,645 downwards.
CGTGCTGTTGGAGGCAAGACAGAACAAAGGTCCTGGCTGTAGTAATTGCAAAAGGGCTTAGGGGCTGTTCTCTTCAGGGAAGGGAGAGAGATGCAGCCTGGCCAAACTCCAGTGCATGTGGTTTTAAAGATCTTCACTTGAGTTGTATTGTGCTGATGTGCAGCGTTAAAGAGCAGCCACTTCTGCACCCATGCCTGGCTGAGTTACAGGAACTATTTTCAGCATCTCTCTGCCAGAAACGACATCTCTCATGACTTTTATCGTGGAATGGGTGCATGTTTGTAATCAGCTTGGACAATCTGTTTCTGAGCTTAATTCTAAAGCCTCATCTTTGCTACAGAAACAACTGTACTCAGTAACACAGCTTTCCCTCCCTTTAGCAGCATGGGGAATGATTTGCTGTCCTGGGAAATTGGTCACAGCATAAGCCCGCAGGGTTTTGCAACATCAATGTTTGATGCCTTCGGTTTAAGTGCTGAACACACTGTACAAGCACAAGTGGACAGCCTGAACTGGGAACTCTTCTGTAGTGCTAAAACTGCCAATCATTCAGGGAACCCTGTAAGCTAATCAGTAGTTCATGCAGCAATTTTATCAATTCACAGTGGGAGGCAAGAGGTTAATGCCAAGGTTAAAAACACTACAAAATTTGTCTCAGTTCTGGTAATATTAAGGATCACCTTCCATGTTCCTACAGCAAACTTGCTCAAGAAACATTTTATTTTAATGCCTTCACAAAATGTCTTTCCGAACAAACAGACCACCCAGGCTTTGCAAGGGCCAGGATGTGAACCACCAGAGGCAGACCAGCTGTAAATGCCTTGCACCATGGTTGCGGATGGCCTTGCCGTCCTTGGAGAATGCAACTTTTTGCACTACATCTGTAACCAAACCGATGCTAGCTGTCCCTCAGAGCTCTTTCCAAAGAATCCCAAACTTTAGTCCTCCCAAGCTGCTTGGGGTGCAATGCGTCCACGCTGAAGTCTGTCTCGGTCTGTACTTCTGCAAGCAAATAGATTAATACATTTCTAATCATTTGGTTTGCAGAGCACCAGCAGTTGCTGTCTGGCTAAGGTTCTAGCTGTGTTTCTTCAACGGGGAAGATGATTAAGGAAACAGCTTGCCTGGAGAGGCTGCAATCTCCATCACCGGCCAACCCGTTCCTACATCTCGCCAAACATCTGGCAGGAACGAGTTAGGGAACCTTATTTCTGCATGAGGCAGGGTGGCAGGCTTAAAGACATCTTGAGATATCTTCTAGTCCTGCCTATGGTAGTTTGCTGTCTAAATCAAATTGTTCTGGGATCGCACATTAGAAACGCATTGATAGGGCTCTGCCATGCAGCTAATGACGAGACTGCCTGTGCCTCTTGAATCTTTCTACATGACCTCATTTCTACAGGATTTGTGTTTTTCACAATCATTCATGCATTTTACCTCCATTAAAGAATCCCCAGCTTAAAGACAGGAAATTTAAATCTTTTTAATGTCCTTTTCCCCAGGTGTGCCAGTTGTGCCAGAACCAAAAGTAGGTCTCAGGTCACGGGTTTAGCCTCCCTCCTTGCTTTGGACTGAAGAGCAGTGCTGTGCTCCATGTTATCTTCAAGGCCAGTTGTGGCACAGGCAATAATCCCATGACACTGGGCAACAGCAGCCCAGGTAAGCTACCCTCAGCCCACTGCCACTGTGCCCTATGGCTCTGCCATCAACACTGGGATGCCTCAGCAAATTCGAGGCTTTTGTTGTCATCTTTAGCTCCCTCACAGGTTCACATCCCCCAGACCCGAAAGAAGCCTCGTTTTTCATGTTGACAATGACACCCGGGACTGTCAGGTTCCTGCACAGCTCCCTGTCTTGAGAACCGAGAAGCCCGAAAGCCAAAATCTGCTTCTGCCAGAAACCAGAATGACGGTCAACACAACCGTAGGAGCACCTCATTTGTTTAACTTGACTTTAAGTAAAGGAATCACAGTCTAGCCCATTGCCGTCGCATAACCGTACACCACTAACTTCTGTGCGCATCCATGGAAACACAATATACAGAACAGCTATTTCTGTAAGATTTTTATTAAAAATACAGTCCACAAAGTGGATCCCCCATAACCAGACATGACTTGAAATGTCTGGGCTTCCCCCTTTGCTACCAGAGAGGGCAGCTCAAGACTGCAAAGCCATTCATTTGGCAGCAGAGAGTCTTTCACGAGTGTCAGCATCCTCCCTTACACCAAGAGGCCTGATGCCTGCTCAGGACAGCCATAGCTCTGTTTGCATCACAGGAAGCATCTTCCAAAAGGACAATTGATTGGAAAACTAAAGGATCTTCACAGAAATGCCTTACAGTGGCAGGAGCAAACAGAACCGCCAATTTCCTATATCCTCTCATTTGAATGAACGCAGTAATTTTTCTTCCGGGGCCATACATACATTCTGCAAAACCCCATTAGCCAAATAAAAACAGTGGTAGGTCATTTAGATTACGTATATGAAAAAAAAAGAAAAAAACTATCCTGAGGTACTGTATTCTAGTTAGAAACTATACCTACAGGATTTACTAGGAGCAGCAACTCATACCTCTTCCTTCTTATAGGCACCACAGAACAAGTTCAGCATGAGATACTTGAAACCAGAGATTTTACTATGCAAACACACTTTTCCCCCATTAAAAAAAATAGATTAGAGGAAGATATAAACATCTTATTTATTAAATCAAATAGAAATGCAAAATATATTTCACATGCCTTACATGGAAAAGAGATGAACTTCCAAGATGTTAAAGCAAGACTGTGTCAGTTGACACGCAAGAAATAGGAACATTATAAACCGTCACAAAGAGGAGGAAGGACTGGGGGGAAGCGACATGGGGATGACGGGCAGTTCCTCCCCACTCTGAGAAAGCTCTCCTAAAAACAAGAATGGAGTTTATGCTGAGCAAGCATCACAAACCTGAAATTAACTTTAACATATACTTAATTTTGGAGGAAGTTGTCTAAAGAAGTACAATTGGCTAACAACTAGTCAAAACAGTGGTCTAAATTATGTATACTGTACTCATATGAAGCAGACACCAGTTTATTTTTTGAACATCAGTAGGGACAGCAGGAGAATCGGAAATGCCAAAAAAAGCTTTTAAAAGCTGGATCAATCCACGGCCGCATTGTGCGACTCCGCTATTAAAATAAGAAAAAAAGATGAAAAATAGAACTATTTTTCTAAATATTTTAATTACTTTGTCATCCTCCAACTCTTCCTCCCTCCTACACACAATTTCTTGGAAGCTGAAATGACACTCAACAGCAAATACAAAGCATACGCCAATAGTATATTCCACAGTTTTTCTAAAGAGTCAATAGTCCAGCAATTTTAAAGTGATCTATGTGCAAAAAATAAACACATGAAAGAGTTTCTTAAAAAAAAAAATCTACCGCAGCCTTAACTTCTACTTAAAAAAATTATGAGGATTAGCGCTGAATTTCCCAGTAGAGGACATATCAGTAACTGCAAGTATTCTGCCAAACCTGTGACTTGGTGTTGCAGAGTAAACATCCCAAGTTTACTACCTGCTGGCAAGTGGAGAACGGACTGTATCCCCAAAAGAAGTGGGAAAACCATTATTCATAAACTGGTCTTCTGATATACATAAACATACGGTGCAGGTACGTATTCAGAGACTGCTACCTACAGCTGAGAACAGTCCTCCCAGCATGACTAACAGTAAATGATTAACAGTAAAATGTGCAAGATTCGTAACAGCAGTATTTGAAATGTTCCTGACTGCTCAATGCCCCTAGGCCTAAACTATCCCCTCGTTAATAGTGGTGTAAGTCAGGGCAGCTCTGGTGAAGTTACAGTAGAAATCGCTGTGCATGAGGATTTCTGTGTGAGAAGAACAGTCCCTTGAACTACAGACTAGTTCAGTCCTGACCGCACTACAATAGGGAATTGTGTTTAAACCATGAGTAATCATGTAATCATCTCCCAGCATAGTACTTCTTTTCTGCACACATGGAATGTAAATGGCCAAGATTTACAACTGATGATTTTGCAGATTTAATGGATTATATTTCTTTAATGGTTCTGGCAATGCAAACTCAGTTAAAAAAACACCACCAAAAAACCAACCAAAAAAAAAATATCCCACGCTCACTGCTGTCTGCTTTTTTCTTTATTTGATGACTTATCTGGCACACAGTTAGGGCTTTCTAACAGTGTGTAAGTGTTCAAAAACATCAAATTACTTGGGCTGGGGTGGGGGAGAAGGGTGGTCCTATGGTTAAGGTCAAGGTGTGGAAGACACACCACAATAGGTGATAAAGCTAAAACACGTTTGGGTAGATCGTAATTCTTAGGTCTCTGTTAGGTCTCTGTTGTTAGTCGAGTCAATGGAGCAGACACCCCAGTTCCTAAGCAAGGGCTGTGAAACAAAACAATCACCAACTCATAAAACGCCTCGAGTTTCCCAGATGAAAACTCGGAAGAGGAGCAAAACATGAGCAGTAAAGTCACTTGGTGTTTCATGGCTTTTGAAGTCACCTTGCAAAACAGTTCAAATATCAAAACTATCCCCAACTTGAAAGCCAAGTGGCAGTATTCTCCCTTTTACCACCCACTGCTGCGTGGGACAGAGGAGCGTTTATGGAAGCTGAGGGGGAGACCAGCTGCGGGAATGTGACCAGTCTTTGCTGGTGTGAAGGAGTAGCACACCGGGCCACAGAAGAAATCTCACCCAACAACATGAGGCCTTGGGGATGAAGAATGAAGGCAAACACACTTGGCCTGATGCAAACCACATACCTTAATGCAGGAAAATGGTGGTTCTGGTGCAGTTCAAAGCACAGCCAAACTGGTTTCATTTGCTGAGGATGGCTAAACACTAACAACACACATCAACATGTGTTTCAAGTGCTGTTAGAACCATATGGTGTACAACATTTATCCTTGTTTTTCCCCCCATAATGCACTAAAGTAAATCCAGACCTTAAGGAATAACTTGCATAGTAAGAAAAGGTCATCAATTTAATCATTTACTTTAAGCAGGCAAGCAAATTTGTAAACATTCAAAAGCGGCAGCATCCAAGTTACAAACAATTTAAGGAAAAAAGAATTGAGATTATTAAGGTTCTTTAGCCTCTCAAAAATTTTGGAAATAATCTTTTAAAACACTGCAAACATTGAACACTCCGTTACATCTCTTCTAATCCTGCTAGTAGTCCTGCCTTCCAAGGAACTCCGCTTTCTAAAACGCATGGTCTCGCAATCGCCATACTTTTTAGCATTTGCCGTTTGGAAGTCGGCTACCGGAGCGTTTCACCTCAGCCTAAATCCCGTTAGCAAAGGGAATGCTTGTGTCTTGATTCAACACCTCTTTAACTTCCGAGGGCAAAGCGTCAAAGAGGTGATCTTCCACCACGAGCCCGCTTTTCCTGAGAAGCTGACACTGCCCCAGCGTGGTTGGCAGACGGTCCAAGCAGTTTCCCTTCAGTTCCAGATGAGTCAGCTGCAACAGTTGACTAACTTTATCTGGGATTGAGTTAATACAGTTTTGTCCCAGACTCAAAGTCCTCAATTTTACACATTTAAACAACTGTTTTGGCAAAACATCGACTTTGTTTCCTGTGATGTGAAAATGCTGCAGATTTTGAAGCAAACCTATTTCCACTGGAATCAATGCGATTGAGTTGTAGCTTACATCTAAACACCTAAGTTTCTGTAAACTAAACACTGCGGCTGGTAAGGATTCGAGTTTGTTATTGGAGAGATAAAGAGACTCCAAATTCTTTATGTGGGTAATGGAGGAAGGAATGTTGACTATTTTATTGTGCCACAGCTTTAAACAAGTCAATCTTTTTAAATGCTGGAAACTGATGATTTCTTCAATTGTGCGTATGCTATTTGACTTTAAATCCAGTTCCTGTAAGTTAGAGAGGCTGAAGATGGCGTGGGGAATTCTCTCCAGTTCACAGTTCTGCAGTTCCAACTCCGCAACATTAGTCATTTTCTTAAGGCTATTGAGTACCACAAGCTTAGTGCCGTCATTATGAATGACTAGTTTTGTCAGATGTGGTGCCACATCTGTGATATTGGGGGGAATTTTGGTCAAATTGCTCTTCACGTGGAGAATTTTAAGGTGTCTCAACTCTCTGAGAGATTCAAGCCCTATCATTTTATTGTTTTCAGAGTTCAAGTTGCCTATCAAGTACAATTCACGGAGGTTTTTGAGCAAATACACCCATGCAGGAATTTCTGCAACATCTGTGAATTTCACATGAAGGCATCTCAAGTGGTCCCGGAGGAAGCTGAAGGCAGTCTGCTCGACCTTCGCAGGGCAGTGGCACAGATGAAGCTCCTGAAGATTAGTCATCTGGGAAATTTTCGCTGGGATTTTTGCTTCAGGAATCAGCTCCAGTTTCAACACATCCAGATCCGTCAGATCAAACACTGCATCAGGGACTCCCGACAGCATGAAGAGATGCAACTCTTGCTTGTCCTGGGCATTGCGGGAAACATGTTGCCGCAGCTTTTCAAAAGTCCATTCGTGGTTTAAACTAATTTCCCGAAGTTTGTTCTCACTTACCTCTGACAAAAAGACACCAAATCGCTTAGAATACAGCTGGTCGTATTGATCTACCATATGCAAGAGAAAGGCAAAATCATTTTTGACATCCGGGATATCACTGAAGCTACTCTCTTCTCTGACCTTTTCAAAGGAATATTCTTTTAAAGGTATTCGGAACAGCCAGAAAAGTGTGTAGAGGCAGATAAAACCATAGACACAAATGAGGGAAATATAGCTGATAAGCAGCTTCTTCAACATGTAAGCCATGTTGTGCGTACATTCAAACTGTGTGTAGCCAATCAGGTGTTCCACTTTCGGGTTGCAGATGTGTTCAAAACTAATGGTGTTGACAAAGTTTGCAGTATAGCAGAGAATAAATATGAACTTGACAGTCTTGATGACAGTCTGGCCAACATAGAGCTTGTAAATCAGATCACTGTCCTCCACGTGAGCCCGGAACTTACGGACTTTCTCAAACAGCGCTTTGGCTTGTTCTCCATCTTTCTTATCTAAAATAGTGACACTGGGAACCTCAATCATCGGCTTGTCAGCTGAAAATTTGAAGCCAGACTTTGTTATCATGGGAGTGCTGGCACTTGGGCTTCCTTCATCACTGCTAGTGGAAACATACTTGGGCAGAGACTGGGCACCAGTTAACCTCTGTTTGTTCTCCTCGGAGTCCTCACATGCCGTTTCAGACAATGCTTTTGTAGTCCAAGGGGACTCAAAGCACTTCCCTAATATAGACACAAAATGCTCAATTTTTGAGCAAGTCTTGGGATACTTGAACCAAAAATTGCTACTGACTATTAAAATGATAGTATGGATGAGAACAAGATAGGGAAAATACTTTGAATACCAAGGAAGAGCCAAATGGTAGCACATCTGGTTAATAAATACGTATTGCTGAAAATCCAAATTTGTTTTACGGCCTGAAGAATCTTTCTGCTCCTTCTTCAGCTCCTGGCCTGATTCAGTGGGTTGATACTGAGAAGAGGTAGCTCTGCTCAGAGGTACGTCAGGTGTCACAGTAGGGGCACTTCCGAAGGAAACCGTTCTCATTGATGCTGCTTCTCCTTGAGCTGTGGTTGTTTCAACAGTGGTAAAGTCAGCCTTCCCTGACGCGCTAGGCTGTGCTTTTGAATTTACAGTAGACTGCAAAACTGGCAAGCAGACCACCTGGTCTTTGGTCAGCTGCATGGTTCCAGCAAAAATGGCAACCATTAACATAACAACAGCTAGATAATCCATGAATACATCCCACCATGGTTTCAAGATACGGTAAGTTGGCTGGATGTCATTGAGCGATGCAACTTCTGCAAGGGTAAACATTCCTACAAGAAAACAAAGACAAAATCAGTATGGTTGACTGGCGAGCAGGTTATTTTACCATTTAATAACAATCACACCACAACATACAGATCCTCAGAAGGTTCCAGTTTTCATTAGGTTTTGCTGCCTGTCACACATTGTCCACCATTCCACTCAACAGGGTTTTCTGAAAGGATATGTACTGAAATGATGCATTACTCAAGCATCGAAACAGAAGTCTTCTCATTTCAGGCCAGATGATATTTACGTTATCTTTGCCACTTCACAGTACAAGCACCAAGGCCTGCTCCGTGCAACTGAAATATCTGAAAGGTAAAGTGCTGTAGCTGATATGTATTAATAACATGAATAGCAACAATTGATTACCCTGCACAAAATCTGATTCTGTAAAAATGACTGCTTGAGTCTGAACACGTGAAATCCAGCAGTAACATTATTTTGTAGTACCTTGTATTTGAACAAAATAGTGTTTGTTAAATGCTTTGCACCTTGCTCATGACTTGCACAGCACATTTCAGGTCTCTTGTTACATGATGAGCAAGGTCTCTCATTTCTTTTCATCTAACACAGTAACAGGCAATGTCTCCCACTCCTTGCTACCGAGCATCCACACTGCTTACTAGGTTGATTGACTCCTTCCCCTTAAGTGCCACTGCACAAGTGAAAGTCTTGCAGTTACTACATGAATATTTGGCACAATTTTTTTAATGTGTTTTGATGTTTTACAATGAGAAACGGTTGTCACCTATTCATTGGACCAAATGGTACTCTATAAATTCCCCTCCCCCCAATTAATGAAGAAATAATCCTTCCTCAGAAAAATCCAACCCAGCTAACCAAGAAAAAAACCCTCACAACTCTTTCTTAATGTAATGGGGAAAATATTTTTTTCAGATTATCATCACAGCCTGCTGGTTATAGGAAGCTGGTTAGTCCAGGTAGCACAGGAGCAGGCTGCAAGGCTTTCACTTTAAATTAAACATATGCACGTGAGACAAAGTGGCAAACTGATCGTGTGAGAATCCAAACCTCTTTGCAGCTTTAAATAGCTTGCTTTGCTTTTTGTTTTGACAAAATCTAGAGGACTCAACTTATCAGCTTTTTAAAAAATAAGCTTCCTGTGCAAGCAGGATGTGGTAAAATCATCCTTTTAAACTGCTGAACTTGTGACCCAAATTTGCCATTTCTAAAGCAAAATATGCAGCTTGTGTGCTGCATGTATGGAGTGGGGAAGGAGACAGGATGTACATTATCACGCAGAGTCTGGCTCCCTTTGGTTGGGAGAAGAACAGCTTAGCAGAGCACGAGGAGATCAAAACACGCAGTATACAGATGCGTCAGATTTATTATTAACTTGTAGCATACCAATTTGTACAGGCCTGCACCTTACAACCCTAAAGGACAGTGTCTCAGGCAATGAATTGTCCTTTGATTATTTCTAGCCTACATTTCTCTGAAGAAGATAACAGACATTTCTATACACAAAACTCAAATATGAGCTACTGCCTATATGGTCAAAGGCATGCCTTAGCCCCTCTCCTTCCCCGCACCAGCGCAAGCAGCTCCCATGATCTCGGTCTGCGGGAAAGGCCAGCGGTCGCTGTTACAGAGCCCGGCATGGCGCTCACGATGAAAGTGTCTCCTCCACCACAGGGCCTGGTGAAGCATCCAGCCCCCAGCCTCCCACACTCTCCTCCCAGGAGCTTTTACCAGTTTTGCATACCTAGCCTGGGATTTAGTGAAGGTAGCCAAGAGGAGAGGGTTTTATCTCACTGCAGCACTCATCTCCATTGGTGCTCTTGGCACAGTTGCCAAAATGTACGAGTTAAGGCTCAGTTCCTCAGGGAATGGGCAGAAGGAACTTCCAGCTCTCTCTCTTTCACTTCCAGTGGGCAAATGAATGTCAGATAGTCCTCCCTCATCAGTAACACAAGTTGTCGCGGTCTTACAGTTCTCCCAGCTCCACAAGAGCCTCCTCCTGGCAGCATGGCTCCTGAGCCTTTCCCTACACACCTCCCCAAGGCTGTAGTTGCTGTAGGAAGCGCTGAAGGACACAGACTGGTAACACACCCCACAGCTATCAAAGCCTCACAGTGCTTTGCTTCCAGTCAGCTACAAACTCCCATTTTCTTTAATGTCTCCCGGTACTTACCTAGACTGAGTCACAGCATGATTGCTTGCCCTAGAATCGCTACCTTTGACATTTAAAAAACAACCGTATGCAAAAAGAAGAGCATTAGTCATTTGTATTAATGTGAACAGATAGATAAGGACCCTCCTTACTCCTAAGGCACAACTGCCACCTGCCCAGGACAGGAGAACCACGAAACAGCAGCAGGATCCTGCAGGCATTTTTTTGTTTGTTTGTTTTTTTCTTTTTCTTTTTACTTTCTCGGAAGCTGTTTGGAAGGGATGCTCTCTCGGATCTCCAGGCTGTTTTCACTGTAGTCTCACCCACCTTGGCAGCCACAAGAACTTCTCGTCCACTAAGTTACTAGCGCAGCAGTTCAACAGGAGAGCACAGGGCCAAACATTTAGCAAGGACAAGTCATGCATGTTTACTACAGGTGAGCCTCTGCACATACAGCTATGCGGTGTGCAGGGAGAAGGCGGCAAGCAGGATGGGAAGGAGTAATGAGATGACTGCTGTAACAAACATGGGTAGCTGCTACTGCTTGTTCCTCTGGGGCTAGCCTTTCCCTCAACTTTGCACTAGCTAATTACGTGGGAAGTTACTTCATTGCGGTTTGGGGCACAACCTGCAGAACTCCTTTCACAGAATGAAGGCAATTTTTTTTTTTTGCTTCTGCCATGAGAACACGTGGATAAAGCACCGAAACCCAAGCGCTGCAGACGTGGCTGCTCTAAGCAACTGAAATAATGGAAACGAAATGAGAGAGCACGAAGTGGTTCCAGCTACAGACTTAGAAAGAACAACAAAAAAAGCTAAAGCTAAAAATCACCTCTACCAGATCTCTGTCTTGCAAACACACAAAATGATTTCAAAAAAGGTTAGGAGACACAACAGAGCCCATGTAATCCTCTTTGTGAGGCTGTAGGCAGCGTGGTGTAACAGGAGCTTTACACCGAGAAGTGCCCCATTCAAAGCTCTGAACACGTCTTTTCTTTCAAGTTACTGATACTCACAGAAGAGCTGCTGTTTCGGCAGAGATTAGCCGTTATAAAACACAAAAACCCCGTCTGTGGCATTACTGTCTAACACTGTGTCTCAGAAAAGAGAGGCAGACCTTCTCCTCGCTAGCAAAAATCAATTCCAGGAGTTGAAAACAGGTTTCTGTCCTCACATGTCTAAAATATTTAAATGCTCTGAGTCTTAAAAACCAAAATGAAAAACTATAAACCTACACACAGTATGAGACACATTCTGACTGACAGGCTGCAAATAAATTTGGTATTTTCTCTCTTAAAAACCATCATTACATGTACTGGTGTTTGATTTTACTAAACTAATAACCATAGAAGTTAACTTTTATTTTATTTTTGCAGATGCTTAGAAATCAAACTATTAAGAGGTACTCAGAACAACAGGTCTCTACAGTATTGTAATGTTTTTGGGTTTTCTTTATTCCATGCTTAAATTTAAACCATTTAAAGCTTTTAAAACCTGCTTTTAAAGCCTACTGTCCAGAATACTCCTTGGAGTAGGTAGATAGTATTTTCACTGCTAATTTTCACCTCCTTTTAAGGATGCCAGACTGGTGTTGGGGTTTCATGATAAGCTACAGTGATGACACGGTAGTAAGGAAAGGAAAAAAAAAAAACAACACCCAGACAGACAGGAAAAAAAAAAAAAAAAGACGTAAATGCCTGCAACTCCCTGCCATAGGTGGTCTCCCCTCAAGACCAGTGCATGCTCTATTCACAATCCCGACATAAAAAAAGTTTGTAAGCAGGTGGCTCAAACTGAAGAACAAACTACTATGCAGCTGAAAAGCCAAAATGCATGCTTTCACCATCAGAAATCAGACATTTCTTTCAGCCCCTTTCAGGGCTCGCAAGGCATCGAATGGACCTTGAGGCTCAGCAGAACATGGGGTTTTGACACACCAAGATCTGGACCCAAACTAGAAAACTGTGGTTCTTGGAGAAGTACTTTTTAATTCCCCATATGGGATTTCAGGGCACAGCCTCCTTTTTAAAACAGCATCTTTTAGTTTAGTTTTAATAAGCACAGATTTTAATTCAAGCCTATGGCAGTATGATCTTTAGGGCTGCACAGCTACACAAAATAAGGAAGACCTTTAATTTTAGCAAATAATGCTTTTTTCCTCCCAAAACCTTTGTCTCCAGTTCTCTAACTTGGATGATGCTCTAGGATAACATTAACCTCTCCCAGCTCCATCCATTACCTCCAGCAACCTAAACAAATGCAACTGTTCTAAGCACAACTGTTTCTTGCTACCTTCTAAGATTTTAGGTGGAAAACCTTAAAGTTCTGAAAGCAGCATAGTACTACCTTCCTTTTCATTGCTAATGTGATATAGAGCTCTAGAACTAAAACCAATTCATTAATTTTGCAGTTATATAAGTTACACTGAAAACAGAATATAAAAAGAAAAAATTGACAATGACAATACATTTGTTCTAAGTTACAGGCCCACGTTAAATCAGTAAGGGTAACAACTAATTTCTTAAATCATACTTCTTACCCAATTATAATCCTTTCATGAGACTTAAAGAAAAGCTATAATAAAAAGAGCTCAGAATGTGATTAACCTGGTGAATTTTTCTGACATATTTCAGACTATAAATGCTGAAATACAAAGTGGACATATTGGGGTTATTTCCTAAGAAACTGTTCTAGCTTAAATACAGAAGTTAGAAAAGGAAGCAGCAGATTGGTATGTCACTAATGTTTATTTACATCCTACTCCTTCCTGTACTTACTGATAAAAACTTCATCTGTCTGCCCCTGTAATTCACCGGCCCTCCTGTTTTAAAAGCATACTTAAAGTTAAAGCAAATTCAAAGTTAGAACAAACAAATAAAAACAGAATTGTAGCACATGAACCTCTCATTTTACTTTCAGGTTCCCAAGACTCCAAACAAGCCCACTTTGTTTCAGGAAACAGAAAGATTCTTGAATTAGCCTTGTCACTGCAACTGGTCAAGAATTTTGTTTAAAAAAAAAAAAAAATCAAAAACCAACAAAAACATTTCTAGTTGAAAAGAAAAAGTGCTACCATGAACAAAACTGTTCTCTCCCTTCCCACAGGAAATTAAGGAGAAGAAAAGTTTTCCCATAACTAAAAGGCTTTGCTAGCTTGCTTTTGATCAAGTGACCATAGGTTTAAATTTATTTCCACTGTATATTTTACTCTCTCTTTCCACCAACCATTTCTACTTCCTTTGTTTTTCTACTTCTGCACTATCCTATTAAGGCAGGCAATTAGACCTTAATGTGATAAGAAGGGATTATGAGATTCCTCTTAGTCAGGACGCTGCAAATATCAATTGTTCCACAGACAATCTGCAAAGATCAAACAGATCAAAAAGATGACACCATCCTTTTTTTTTTTCCCTTCCCCACAGAACCAAGTGTAAGCAGCCTCAGAGCCCTTGTAAAATAATGCATAAAGACATTCAGAAAAGAGCCTATGAATGAATACATGCATTCTGAGCACACAGACACATTCATCGCCTGCATTGGTTATTCAGTTTCCGAGGTTAAGAGAAGTTTAAAACAAACTAAAGGAGGTTTAACTAAAATGCCAGTAGACTTTGGGATCTACTAATAGAGGGAAGTTGTCCCTGCTACTGTAGCTGGGAATATTTCAACTATTCCTAGCCCAGTTTGCAGCTCCTAGTATGTTGGCTGAGGCACTACCTCTGGATAGCCATAGAGAAGCAGAAGCCCATTTGAAAAAGAGGAGTTGCCTCTCTGCTGCTTTATTCCATGGGGGATTATTGTGCTTTGCTCTACTTGACCCAACTCAAGTTACAAAAGCAGTTTTAGGTACAACTGTGACTACAGCTGCTCTCCTCAAGCATCCTGCAAATCAAACCCCCAAATTGAGCTAGGCATGGATTTGCGCATTGAATGCCCCTACTGCCTGAAAAGCCCAGGAAACATTCCACAATAAAATACAACATAGGTATTTTTAAATAGATATTTTTATGGTGTTTCCCTACTATATGAAATGTTTTGCTACTTCTTCAGCGACGGAAGGTATTGCAGAACATTAACTAACACCAGAACGCAAGGACTACAGTGCGGCTTACGGTATCAGGTACTTCCTGATTAGTGCTTTTGTCTCGGGAAGATCAGAAACAGATTTAACATAAGAACCTGCATGGAAAAAGATTTCCGTTATTTTTTCCACCAAATTAGAATGACAAGAATTCCCACTCTCTATTCTTTCCCTAAACATCTGACGACAACCAAATCTACCAGTTTTAGATCAACCTGCAAGATCTGCGTTGGTTTATTTTTGTTTGGCTACCCCCGACTGAGCAAATTGTTATTTGCTTGGCCTATCTGATATTCCAGGCAAAGCAAATTTCTATGGGATGGGATAGTTATCTGTCTGATTTGACTCTCTTAAAATTAATTGTGTGTCACCTGAAAGTAGTATTTTAGAGATGGTGTACCACAAGATGGTCTGTGGGTGTAATGGATGATAACTGAATAAGGAGAAAGCAACAAACAGAAAGCTGAAAGGAGATTTTCTATAGAGAAAAACATTCCAACTGAGGAACAAGAGTTCCACAATAGCTTTTAATTATAAATAAATCTCACTATATAAATATATATGGAAAAATATGATGCTGTTATTTGATAACATACTTACATGATTAAGGAGGATTAATTAGCACCACTCATACACTCATTATTTGAGAAGCAAAAAAAAAACCCAAACAAAAACCCCCACAACTAACCCACCTTCCCAGTTCCCCCATCCCACTGCCCAAATTGCACAGCTATAATTTTGGACTTTTCCTTAGAGGGAATACATAATCTCTGATATAGACTGTAAGTAAATTCCCCAGCTAAGGAATCATCATTTATGAACAACATTAACCTGACTGACAGTAATTCGGTAAACGAAAATTATCAAAATCCAATTTCTCTCAGACTGCGTACAGAAATATTAGGCTTCAGTAAGTTGGAGACAAAAATAAGATTCTTGCTTTATATAATCAATGTCAAATTAGTACCCATTTACAAAAATTAAATCTATAAACAACTTTTTTCTTTTTTTAAATCTTCAAAAATTCTGCCCTTCAAAGCTGGGCTTTTTCAGGTTGTATAACACTCTAACCTACTTTTGGATCCTGCTATTTAAGTGTTTACACTGAATCTTCCTTGTTTATCAGCTCTTTGAAGGTCTAGTGCTATACACCACTCCTACACAGATGGTTTTGTAATCAATGTGATATTTCAAAAGCAGTATTAGCAGCCATAATTTCCCTAACAATAAACTCTCAAATCATACCTCATTCTTGCCTTGCTGTAAATGACCAGAGAGGTCTGTTTAAGGATGACTTTCAAAACAGGAGCCCAATGTTGTTCTTCTGACTAGGCTCCCCAAAGCACCCAAAGATTGGTAACACAATTAACTCTGCGTTCGCCACATGCGAGTCCACAGAGCACAGAAAATGAGCAACTTCCCACTTTGCCTACTGCAGTACTCCTGAGCCATGCTTTTACGAGAGGGCTGCTTTGACCAAAAGTACAAGCTTCAGTTTTTATTCACATTTATCCCGAGGCTTCAGAGTGCAGTGCAGATGCTCAGTATCTTTCAGAATACTATTTGTCAGTTTTTGACCTTGAAAAGCTCAGAGAGATCCTAAGCTGAACGCTCAGCAACACTGCTCCGTCCTCACTTTGTGCAGGTTAGTAGCATCAGAGACCATAAAGGGCGTGAGAGAAGAGGTGGGAGAAGGAAACAAGAGTGGAGAGGAGAGTGGTCCTTGAGCATCCCTCTGCATGGGTCTCTGTAGCTGGTAAAGAGCTCAGTATTGCAACTATACGTGTTACAGTTCAAGTCAGTTAACCACATGTGATTTTACAGTTATAAAACAGATCACCTAGCAAGGCAACAGGCAAGAAACCAAGAGAGATGACTAATGAGGCTAGACCCCGGCAGGGGTAAATACTGAAATTACGCTTTTCATATCTGTAAGTAACAGTCCATGAATGCACAGGCATTTGACAGGCAATTTCTCCTGGGAAGAACATGAATCTTGCATAGCACAACTGCCTGAACAGAAATGCTACAGCACAGTAACAAGGACCTTGCAGATGAAGGCAAACAATCATAGAACCACAGAATCGTTTAGGTTGGAAAAGACCTTTAAGATCATCAGGTCCAACCGTTAACCTAGCACTGCCAAGTCCACCACTAAACCGTGTCCCTAAGCACCACATCTACACGTCTTTTAAATACCTCCAGGGATGGTGACTCAAGCGCTTCCCTGGGCAGCCTGTCCCAGTGCTTGACAACCCTTTTGGTGAAGAAATTTTTCCTACTATCCAATCTAAACCTGCCCTGGCACAACTTGAGGCCATTTCCTCTTGTCCCATCGCTTGTTACCTGGGAGAAGAGACCGACCCCCACCTCGCTACAACCTCCTTGCAGGTAGTTGTAGAGAGCGATAAGGGCTCCCCTCAGCCTCCTCTTCTCCAGGCTAAACAACCCCAGCTCCCTCAGGCGCTCCTCAGAAGACTCACGCTCTAGACCCTTCACCAGCTTCGTTGCCCTTCTCTGGACACGCTCCAGCACCTCAGTGTCCTTCTTGTAGTGAGGGGCCCAAAACCGAACACAGTACTCGAGGTGCGGCCTCACCAGTGCCCAGCACGGGGGGACGATCACTTCCCTACTCCTGCTGGTCACACTATTCCTGATACAAGCCAGGATGCCGTTGGCCTTCTTGGCCACCTGGGCACACTGCCGGCTCATGTTCAGCCGGCTGTCGACCAGCACCCCCAGGTCCTTTTCCGCCGGGCAGCTTTCCAGCCACTCTTCCCCAAGCCTGTAGCATTGCATGGGGTTGCATGGGGTTGTATGCCTCAGCGTACGCTGGCATATGCACTCCAAACCTTACTTGCTGTTACAGCCGCCGTTATTTACGCAATACCGGTTCTTTTATCGGAGGCAGCACATCGCCAGTCATCTAAGTAGCGATGCTAAGGCTGAGCAATCAGATTTCCAACAGCATTTTCTGTTTTACCTAGCCAGACTAGAGCAAAAACAGTGAGCAGACACTTTGTATCTATTTCACAGAATTCCTAAAACATACCCAAACCGGTAATCTTGAAAAGACAGCCTAACTTGGGTGTGCAAGACCCCCAGTTTAACACTAAGCACTTTTACTCAAGTACAGACACAGCTGAAAGTTACTACAGTTGATTTAACCTGTGCTGACATGGACATACAGTGCAATTAAAAGTTACATCACCCAATAAACTCTAACAGCTGCTTGCACTCAAGTGTTAAACATTTAATCTCTTTGCCATTTCAAAATCTGCTGTTCCCCTATCTTTTAGCCAGTGACGTTTCTGCAGTGTTTTCATGACTGCTATCAGAAGCACAGGAACACACAGTAAACATCTGCCGCTTCTACTGACCAGAGCACTTTGGGAATTTATCAAGATGCAAAAGCAAGCTGCACCAAAATAAAAGCACATCTGGTAACTCTAGTCCCTAGAGGCTGCTTTTTATCACTAAAGAAACCCCAGGGATACAATTTTTTTTAAAAGTAATTAAAAGGATTGGAAGAGAAAAAGGAAAAAAATTGTCACAAAATTGTATTTCCTTTTTAGTTTAGAAATCTGAAAAACAGTATTTAAATTTGCTTTTACATAAATAAGTCCACATGGCTACAAAGTTTGTTACATGAAATAGCTTGATCTCAGGTAGAGATGGCACTCAGCGACTCATGCAACTCCTCTTAAAAATTACTTTTTTCTGATCCACAGCCACACACGCTGCCAGTCTCTGTCTCATCTTGTTCTGGATTCACTTGGAACTGGGGCAACTTCAAAAGCGGTAAGAAATTGAACTTGGCATAGAGCTGCTAGTTCGGTGATTTTAAGCCACAGAATGTAGAGATACAAATCTTAGGATATATTAGTACCTTTAACTACACACCCTAAACATACCTTAAAGAATAGGAAGGAGTGCCTACCAAAGAAAAAGAAATGCGTCGCTGAAGTTCACGTTGCTGTAGGTTTCAATAGCCCCTCTTAAGGGCAAAATGACCTCTCCACCCTAACTCATGGTACTAAAGTCGAGGTTTACTTAATTTCTAAACTGTATTCCCATCAGAATGGAAGCAGGTTTACTGAGTAACTAAAGTAAGTTAATTTCAGTGAATACTTTCCTGCTTTTTATTTTTAATGGACATGCCAGCAACCTTGCACTGGAACATTTACAGCATCCTCATGGAGATCTAGAGCCAAGAGCAGACAAAAAGTTCCTTTAACTAAAGAACAGTCTCCATTGTTCCCTACCTGAGCTGGTTCATCTATTCAGACAGAACAGCAAACACAGTGAATCTCACTGGGTTACACATTAAACAGAAGTTTCATATATAAGATTTGCACACATATGACATACTGTATTTTCAAGTACCTGCAGCGACACTTCCATTACATCCATTAGCTAAAAGCGATCTAGGAAAGGTCACACTTAAAACAACAAAAACAAATTAAACACACACAAAAACCCACCAAAAAGCACCCAGCGACACAAGAAGCTACATGTAAACACCAGCCTCCTACTCGCACATCAGAGTTCCTCGATTTCTGCCAAGGTCTTTTCCACGGCAAGAGCAGTAGGAAGGTGCATCAAGTGCAGCTGAGAATCAGGATTTTAAAAAGCACACTTTAATTCCACCTTTCCTTTTACCCACTATGCCAACATAGAGCTGCCTTGATAAAAAGGGCAAGTTTATAGCTCAATAAATAGGCTACACCCTCACTTTTCAAATACATAGCCTCTCCAACTCTTTATAGGACAATAGTCAAACTATGTTCCTACTTAAATGTCACGCAGCTTCTTTTCTCCCCAGGGAGAAGGGGAGACTTCCTCACTCAAGCCAAGGACTAGCTGTAAAGCCATGTCACAGAAACTACTTGAGATAACTGCTAAGCAGCCTCCGACACCCCTCCCACCATCCTGTCTCCCCCCACCCTGGGTAGACACCGCACAGCCGAGAGCCTGCCCCCAACCCTACCTGCTCTTTATCAAGCAAAGAGATCTTTTATGCTTCGGACATCCTGCCAGATGGGTAACAACGATGACTTCTCACATAAAACTCTGATCAACAGATGAAGGATGACTTATTAATGTTACTGCATTCCTGCCAAGCTTCCAATAGCTGAATCTCCAGCGGTTTCATGCCAGGAAAAATGCCTGCAGCTGAAGCATTTATCTTCAAAGGGATTTATTTAAGTTTACTATTTTTCTTTTTCCTCTTCTAAACTTAAGCTGCTTTCTGTAAGAGGTAAGCTATTTACTTAGTCCATCTAGTCCCATAATTGTTTGGTTCAGGGTGTGTACTTCAATCTCAGTACTTAAGCATAAAAAGGAATTATGCTACAACACATATTTTGGAGGCTGTTGTTTTGAAATTTTGCTGATGAGTTCAAATCACCTCCTTCCTTTTTACGCTGTATTTTCTCAAAACCCCATTCAAAATGTTGCCTTAAGAATAGAAAGAATGTTCCAAAAGACTTGCTGTCTTCCCTGAGACTGCAGCATTCCTGCTCTAACAAGCAAGCTTCCAGCTCTGCAAAAAGGTTCAGTAAGGCTCAGTTGTGTTGCTTGCTGCCATTCACCAGCACCAACAGATCCATACAGCCTCCAATTTAAATATTTACTATTGCTAAATTTATATTATGATTTGACCCAAATGTTCCAGCTGGAACTGTAACCTCTGCACTGCGGGCTCTCCAGCAGGGAACGGGCAGACAACCCTTGCCCCTGAAGGCTTACAATCTAAAAGTGATTATTTGTTAGGCAATGACAAGCATGTTTGTGGCTGTAAAATTCAAAGCAAAAAACCAAAACCCATCAGGCTTCCAGAAAAACATAGAAAAAGTAGGATAGCAGCGTGATTAAAAGTATAATCAAACTTAACATTTTAATGCACTGCTATCTTTGAAAAGGCTTAACATTATGTCCAGATAAATCCGTTTACAGTTACAGCATTCCTATATACTTAGCTGTACTCCTTCCCACTGGTTTGAGGATGATGCTATCTCAAAAATAAGGCACTAAACATAACAGCTCTTGAAACCTACCTTTCCAGTAAAACAGACAATGAAGCTTTCCTTTCCAGTTAAATCTGTTTTAAAACAGACAACGAAGCTTTCCGAGCACGTACTTCACTTCAACTCAAATAAACAAAATAAAAATATAGAGAGGAGACATTTTATCAATCTCATCTATGGACAGATGCCACTCCTGCTCCAGCACTTCTCACCTTGCCATGATTACTACAGCCTTCCCCACGCACTCGCAATAACGCTTTTGGCAGCCACCTTCACAGACATGCAGTCATGTACCATGTCACTGCCTGTCTGACTTTTACAGCCAACATGCTATCTGCTTGGATGGCCAAATGGGGAAACGGCTCCAGAGGCAGCTTTTCTTATTCTGCAGGCAGCTTCCCCTTGCCCCAGGTGCTCGCCATTTGAACTTGTTTTGGCAAGTTACTCATCACTTAAAGCAGCACAATAGCCACTCCCCAGCTGCTACAGAAATAAAAGGAGAGTTGCCCTCTAACCGGAGGGAAACAAACCAGTCAGATTTTGTTGTTGCCATTGTTTCAATACACAGCCAAACCGGGTAATTTTCACATCCTGCAGCAGACCCCAGTCAGGTCCCCAGCAGGTTTTGTGCAAGCGTGGGTAACCAGCAAGGCAAGTTCAGGACGCAGCACTAGCATCATACTGACCCGGGAGAAGAAGGGTCCTTTCCTTCTAAATCATCTTCTAGCCCTTGCACCAGCATGCCAAGATTTCAGACAACTGGGGAAACGGAAAGTCTGAGCTTGTGCAAGTACATCACCACAGATTTCAGAGTCCTGGCTCACATCGTGCCTTCCACCAAGCTTAATGCAAGGCTTTCAGGAAGAGGTGCAGTCCAGCCCCCCTTGCTGCCCTGGTGTCCTGTGCAGAACAAGGTGCAGGCTCAGGAGTTGTCCTAAGGCAAATTGTTCTTTAACATCATTTCCAGCAATATTTCTATAGGCACGTGTGATGGACAGGGCATCACCCACATATATGAAGCAGGAACAATGGAGCAAATGCTGCTTTTATCTTGTAACGGTGCCAGAAAACACCAGTTCCAGAGCAGTGGTGGTGGTGGGAGACAGGACAACTACAGTGTTCCTCTCCCACAGGCACGCAAAGACCTCCTCACGCTCCCGAGTGACCAGGTGGCATGGCCCTATGGGCCCGCAAACACCCATCTCTTGGAACACAGTAGCCTGGAGGCAACCTGCAACTATCAGGGGACAGCAGGGATTACTTGAGCTCTCGGTTTGCATTTCAAATTGTTGACTCAACACAAAACAAAACCACAAAACGGCCACAAATCACCCACACAGTGACCTGTATCACGTCATAGCTGAATGAGAGTGATCTTCGATACACACCAGATCTATTCATAAGTTTGACTGGCACTATTTTAACAAGGATCTACTCAAGAATGTTAGGACAACTAGCCAACCGCTTTATTTATATGTTCCTGCTATCTCATCTGCACGCTTGTATTACTGGCCATGCGTGTGGGTGTACAGCAATAATATACATATGACTACATTCCCATAAACCATCAGTTAAGAGTTTAGGATTTGTCATGGCCAGACCAAAACATGAACAAAACCATCCATTTAATGTATTATAAAGTTTGTAACAGCCTGTCTTTGACCAAGAATGTTGCTTGCCAAAATTATGCCTCAAGTACATTTTTTTTTTTTTTAAAATAAGAAAAATGTTATCAAGGCCCAGAGCTCTATGATAGTTTTTGTTCCCTTTTAGGCTAAACAGCAATTCTAATCTCCGTTTCAAGTTCCTCAAAGGCTAACAATAAACCCCCTTTCTCTTAGATATAAAACCACCAAGCGACTTTGGATTAACAAAACTTAATTAAATTATTCCTTTAAGGCTTCACCGGTTTCAGTTTCCCAAGAACAGACTTACTTTAGGAAGCCAAAGTGAAGGACCGTTCTGTACCCCCATCACAAAGGCTGGGACATCCACACAGAGCACCAATTGACCTTGCAGGACAGACCCAAAATGGTGACTTTGAGAAGGCAGGTGATGTGCTACTGCCGTAAGCTGTAAGTTCTTGCACATGGACACAGCCACGTCCATGTTCACAGTGAAGCGGCCCTGGATCACAAGGCCTTTGCAGAAATATCAAAGTTGGATCCTTGCTCGCCACACGTAAGCAGGCATGAGATGGCTGTTATTTTGGGTTTGAAGCCAAGAAAGGGAAGAGCTAGTACAACAGCTGGCTGGCAGTCAGACAGACATCGTTCTTCAGGCTTGATGGAAAGCTGCAGCCTTATCCCAAAATGGGACTAATGGCTTATTGTGCTGCTTGCTCTGTTAAGAGTGGCAGAGCTACTGTTGGGTTAAAACATTCTTGATATGACAGACCATTATGGCAATCCTGCTCCTGACTCATTAGGGGCGTCCTCTCTCTGTCTGATCATGCCATGCATCAGATGCCACTACCTTTCACAATACTTGCATTGTATGCTCTGTGCTCCTTGTGTAGCACTCAGCTCCTGGGTTTTGGTCAGAGTTCCTTCGTATTCAAACAAAAAAAGAAGTGATTTTTGGACAAAGAGCTAGACTCTGATAGCACTTGATATTTATATTGCATAAAAGGTTCAATTTCCTACTCTATATCAAAGCCTTACTGCATTATGTATTGTGTAATCCTGTCTCAAAGATTACAGCCCAAAAATTCAGTTGAATTGCATCAAATTTCATACCGTATAACACAGCAGAGTGTTTGAGGAAGGCAAAGTTTCAAGCTTGACCAGTTATAAAAGGAAGAACCTTTAAGTCTATGCTGTGGGCTAGAAACAGGAATAAATCTCCTTTTATCTTCTATATTAGCAACACTTTGACCACAGGAAAAGTCACAAAGTAAAGACATCCTAAAAAAGTCTGCAAGCATTAGCAGTGTGTTGGAATTATTCCTTAATACGTGACTCTATTCTGGAAAGTGATTCAACAAAGATATCGTTGAAGGATATAAGTTAGCAGGAAATTTTGCTATTTCCATGCAGGTGTACAATTCACAAATAAAACTGTTTCTCTCCAGTTATTGGAACTCTTCCTCAGGGAGCGTAGCTGAGGTTTCCACATACAGTTAATCTGGGGATAATGCTTCTTAGTGCTCTGCATAGACTTACTTGCTGAAGCTGGCCATATTCACTGATACTTGCTTTGTCAAATTAAGAGAAGGGAGTTGTAATAAAGCTTTACTTCCACCCCTAAAGGGAGAAGATACAACTGGCTGTATATGTACAAGAAACAAACAAAATGAGTAATCATGAAGTGGCTTTAAAACAAAAACAAAACTCCCATCAAAAATTAAAACACTCATGGAGGTAAAGGCCAACAGGCTTAGACTACAAGAGCTCAAGTTATATAAATAAGAGCAATAATGCTATTGTGACTCATTTATTAGGGAATCTTTACTGCCTTCAGTTAACAAAAAAAAAAAATTGTGTGATGACAGCACGCTTGAAATTATCCAGTTACATAAAATGATTTCTTGCTTCTGAGCTGCTGTTTGTGAATAGCTGCAATTTGAACAGAGATCTGAATAACTATCCTTCTACCCCCTCACTGTAACACAGACTCAAAATGAAAGTTTATTAGCAATGAGCAAAAGCATAAGCAGATTAACATGAAATATCGAAACGTTCCAGGTTAGACTTGCATTCAAGCTTTTCAATTAGGAGCTCTACACCTCTATAGTTCAAGGCAAAGGCCAGCAAGGAACAATCAACCAGGTTATGTCACCACAGCCAGCTACTATAGTCTTCTCCTGTCCTCCGAGACAGCTGTCACTGTCAAAGCCACAACAGACTACAGGTCTGATCCACCAACTCCTAGACAAGGTCCCCCTGCCAACGGTAAAACCATCCCACCAACCACCACAGGACAAACTATTTCTTCTTAGTCATTTAAGTCACTGAAACCCCACAGGATATAAAACTATAAATTACCACAACCATGCCAAAAACCAATATGGCCAAAACATAGCAGCGAAGTGCAGTTATTTCTCTATAGATGAAAGGCAAGGGATTTCTAGTGTTTTCTTTCCTCTAATGCACAAAACCAAAATGCCAGCAGCATGTTCCTTGGTAGAAGCCCAAAGACCACTTAAAAGTCTCCATTTTCAAGATGTCTTAGACTACATAACTTATTTCATTACTTCCCCCCCACCCCCCAACAAAGTACAAAAGAAGCTTCAGTTTCCTCTATGATCCCCTTTGACTCTTGGAACTCCTGTGGGCAGACAAGAACACCAAGA
The DNA here is from genome assembly GCA_013389945.1 of Fregata magnificens. NCBI lineage: Eukaryota > Metazoa > Chordata > Aves > Suliformes > Fregatidae > Fregata > Fregata magnificens. Next base: position 167,225 of record WAAD01018015.1, on the reverse strand, counting down.
GCTATGAATACAGCTCGTATTTGGCATTAACTGAACATCTTTAATTTATGATTTACAATTATATTACAAAACGCATGTATACACAAATGTGTCTTACAGATCAAGCCATCTTTCCACAGTTAGCAAATGATGCAATTTATTCAGTCATCACAGTCCAGATCAGACCAGTGACACTGTAAGACATCACGCAAGCAATACAATAGCATGTACTGAAGAACTACTGAAAACTCATTTAACAAATAAAATCCATCTCATAAAAAAAATCCCACGGGAGTCTTTTGCCACAGTATATCATCTGTGTTTCAGACTCAGCATTCCAAAATATTTAGCTTTTTCTACAACAAAGAATTTAACTTGTGTTGGAATGACTGCACGCAGGGAAAAATATGGCATTCATACAAGAGCCACAAAATATCACGCTTATCAACTGCGCTTCTCAAGAGCTAATTCATAGCATCTATGACTTTAACATTGTATTTTCCTCTGTTCAAAGGTCCTGTATCCCTACTTGATGCTTTGCCAGATTAGTGCTATATTGAGCTAGACAGGCAGCCCAGGGAGGCAGGACTGAGCTGTTACTTTTATCCTTGCACAGAACTTCAAAGGAAGCCCACTCACTGGTCCCATCTTTGGATCACGAATGGCATGACCACAAAATAACCATTCCCACCTACAAGGACAGAGATGCTAAACTCCTTGATCATTTGCATTTGCAAAAATAAAACTTTTATTGCACTACCATTCTTCTGCTGTTCTTGTTTTAAGACTTCTCTCCTTCTCTTTGCAATTCTGCAGATTCCTTTCCACCAAGACTCTTGGACAGTGCAAAGACGTGGGTCACAAGACACATCCAGGAGCTGACTGGTTTTCTTTGAGCATGTACATGTGTTTCTGTGTGGACAAACACAGAAGAGCTCTCTGCTCTTCAGCTGACAACTCAGGGGCATACTGAGGTAGACACTGCCAACAAGGCTGAGCAGCTACTCCCAGTGCTTGGAGACCATGAAAGGGAAGAAGCAGTGAAACAACCTTCACAGGCTGTACCTATACCTCCCCGTCAACGATTTCTGTCCATCAATATCTACCAGATGCAATTGTCATACACAAGTAAAGTTGTGGGTGTGCCCGTGTGCGCCTGCATGTAACCTTGGGAGGAAAAAAAAGGAAAAGAAAAAAAAAAGTAATGAAGATCGAAACATTTGTAACTCTCCATTTAGGAACAGAGAGAAGCTTTCTCCAAAACAAGCATCAGGAGGTAGTTAATAAAGGAAATTGGAGACTTTTGCTTGACAAAACACACAGCTTGGCCTTCTTCCTTCCACATCTTAAGTCTCCTTGCTCCATTCCATTCCTCTCTCCACTTCTGAAGACATCAATCCTCAGATAAAGACCCTGCATTTTCTCTGCAGATCAATTACTTTAAATACAATGGAGGGACACTGTACAGGAATGCTCACTGAAGAGCTGAATGCTCACTGAAGAGCTGAATGCTCAAAACCAGTTTGTTACTCTGATCCGTGTATATTCTGTTTGTAGATCAGCATGTATGCCCTGCAATCGGAGGCACAATGACACATTTTAGCATGCAGGGTGCGTTATCCCTTTATCACCACCTCCCCTTCACACACACACCCTCAGTGTTCCTTCAGCCAGCACTACGCTCCTTCTCATATTAAATTTAGAAACAAACCTCTGAATCACCAGTTCCTGTTGTTGAAAGTAGCTAGAAACAGATGTTACAGCAAAAGAAGTTTCCTAGTAAACAATTATAGAATAATCTGCCCACTGCGTTAGACCCCATTGTTACAAAATGTTTTTAAACCCTAGAACAAGAGGTTTTATAGATTTATATGAAACTAAATAATTTCATTCCCTGAGGTGCCTAATCCTTCCTAGAATCATATTAATTCTTACCCATAATGGTATCATGCAGCAGCGAGTTCCAGAGGTTAATTGTCCACTATAAAAAGAAAAAAAACCACCACACCAAAAAACCACTCAAAAATGTTGCTTATAAACTCATTGCTTGTGAGCCTCCCACTGCACTTACTCCATTCCATTCTACTTTTCCTTGTCACTTCTTCAGATGTACCTTCAGGAAGAGGAACAGGAAGATCTGAGCTACTACTTTGCCAGAGAAGAGCAGCACAAAGATTCCAAAACTGGTTATACGCAAGAAAGATCAGTTCCAGAGAGGAAAGCAGACTTCAGACAGTGCTATGCACAAGCTAATCCCCCCTGCAGAGAGGAATTACTTCCCAGCATAAGCGGAGTGGAAATGCACCCATGTTTCCCATTTTGAGTCCATGAGGAACCATATGCATGGTTAGGAAACTCTTGGCAACCGCTTGAGGACTCCATTTCCTTCTGTTGCTCTCGAAATATGTAACAGAGGAACTACGCATCTCAGGCCAAGAGGCACCATCCACGTATATGCCTCACATGTATGTATGTATGTATATACATACACAACACACACACAATATATACTTTCTATCAGAGGGGCCAGCTGGTGCTCAATTATTCAGCATATGAGGAACATTTTGTTTTGCGGGTTTGTATAGTCCCATCTATGAATTACTGAAGCCAGAGGGACACCACAGACCACTATACTCAATTATTCCTGTATTTAGCCCAGAGGACTACATGTAACTGTAAGCCAAACCTTTGTTTGCCTAACATTAACACTTCCAGAAAAGCTTTCAGCCCTGGGAACATTTTGGGTGGAATCCACCACTTTCCTTTGTCATTTATTTGTTCCAGTGCTTACGCTCTCTCACCGTTACAAATGCATGCCTTATTTCCAATTACCTGATTTCAGCTCCCAGCCATCAGTTCTGTGTTACGCCTGTTTCTGCTAGCCTTTTAGCCTCCAGCGTGCTTTCCCTCAGAAGGTGCTTCCTGCCAATTATCAAGTCACCCCATTTATCTGTCAAGAAACAACAGATCCAGTGACAGAATGAGGTTTTCAGGCTCTCCTTGTGGTACCTGAACACTACCCAGCCTCCAAATATCTCCTCTGACTCTTGTCTGAACTCAGTCCCATTTTCAACAGGCTGCTCATGACCCCAGAATCATACGCAATTCACCTTCTTTTGCTCGTTGCCCCTCCTACTTATACACCCAAACTTACACACCTTTGCTGCCCTGCAAGAGGGCAGTCAGGTCCAGTTGTTACTCACTGTAGCCCCAAATAGTCTTCTCCCCAAGCTCCTGTTCTGTCACTATGTTGAAGCACAACACCTGCAGGCCCCATGACCTTGCATCAGACTACATTAAAATGCACTTTTGATTGACACAGCTCGCCAGGATACCCAGATTACTCTATACAAGCTGCCTTGTCCTCGCTTACCACGCTGCCTAGGATGATATGGCCTGCCAATTTTATCGGTACGGATCCTGGCCTTGTCTCCAGGCACTTGATGAAAAGGTTCGATGGAATCTAGCCTCACCTCAATCCTTAAAACAGATTTCTAGAAGCATTCCCATTTGATAATGATTCACCACCAATGACTAACTTTTAAACATCAGTTACTCAGTTCTTAATTCGTTTACTTCTGCAATACCACGTAGCACTGAAGCGTCAGGACAGGAGTCCCAAAGGGGTACGTCAAAGTCCTAACTGACCACCTCTGCTGTTGTCGAGAAAGGGAACTATAGGTAGTACTTAGAAGGAGCTAGGGAGTAGCAGGGGACCACAACGGTTGGACTGTCTCCCTGCCCCTGCATCAGATGCCTTTTGAAGACATAGCTTTATGTCTTCATGCATCTCATGCAGGTCCCTCTCTCAAGTAAAACTTAAGTTTCCAGCATGTCACCACGTTTGCTAAGACACATTTCCCTTGAAGCGATACAGACTGATATTAATCTGTCTAATGTTTTATCAATTGAATATTGCATTAACTTTTCCAATATTTTCATGAGGATTAATGTCAAGCTAGCTGGAATATGGTTAAGTCAGTCACCCACCCTTCCCTTGTCTACTCTGGCACAGTTAATTTTAAGACCCTCAATACCAACAGTCATTAAATATTGTCTGCAGGCCTGCAGACTTTTCAGCAAGCTCTTTAAAACAATCAAGTCACAGTGCTGCTGATTTACAAATGCCTATCCCTAGAAGGTAATAAATCTTTATTCATTAAGATGGATTTAATTCTCTGTTGGAATGGCATTCATGGTATCACATTCTGCACCTTCCCAAGTAAGGAACAGTATTAACAAATATTTCTACTTTTCTTGCATGAGCTACTTTATTATCTCCATCTAGTAACTGGAATTATTTGTTTCCTAACATACTTCAGCTGTAGAAAATATGCAGAGTTAATTCTCTAACTTGCTTCCTAACTTCTAATGTGCACTAATTCTCAAGTATCCATCGTCCCCTTAATTACTGTATTTTGCTTTGAAATTTCTAGACGTGTCCTGAAGCCAGAGGGCTGTTAGTGCAGTAGTTGTCTTTTTTTCTTTAAACCAGAGTTTCGGCTTCGGGGCTATTTAGTATCTTCTTATAGAGATCTCTGTTTTCCATTCACATTTTTCTTCCTACGATAACATCAAGTTCTCCATGATAACAAATATGCTCTTCTGAAGCATTAACTCTAATTTCTTTGGGGCTGCTCTCTGTTTGTCCATCCTGTACGTAACTGGGTCACACTCGATGGTCCCATGGCAACCACCAACTTCCAGTTGTGTGATACCAAAGTCCACAGAAGCTGTCTCGGCTGCAGAGCTGAAAGAAGAGCTGACCTGCAATGGGCTGGATTTCCAAGGCACTGAACACCGTCCCATGATGCCAACAGGATGTTCAGCCCCTCGGAAGCAACAAAACAAAACAGAGTGCATAAAGGGAAACCAACCTGTATGTTTGCTGATTAGCCATTTTGGACATCTCCAAAAAGCATTTTAAAAAAGATCTATATTAATTTCTCCTATTCCTTGACTGTAAAGGTAAGGCATTTACCAAGTCACCAATTTGGTGAGTCAAGCAGACTGGACAATGAACATGTTCAGGCTCCTGCTCATCAGCCTCACCCTCAACCAGGTTAATAGCTTCTGCATACTACCAGCCATCTGCTGCTTGATTGATGAACAAGACAAAGTGAACTGACCTCAGTCCTATCCCAATGTGGCACTGCCACAGAAACTGCAGTGCTCCTCAGCAGTCTCAGCAGAGACGAAAGGCAGTGCAAAGCACAGGCGCTCTGACTGTAGATACAACATTCCTTATCTGCCCAAGGTGGAAGCATCTATGCTCTACCTGGATTTGTACATGCAGTCGATTAAACTTTAGTACAGAATCAGTCCTTAGCCTCTAGGACCAAGTCTTTCACAGGGCAATAAAACTTAATGTATTCAGCAAGAAAACCACAACATTTGGTTTTGAAATTGCCACAATAGTAGGAAAAACATTCAGAACCTTCCAGTTTCACAACTTTATTTAAATAAATATGCTAACTATTCAGACACAGTGATCTGTTAAGTATCCTAGAAGCGTGGTGGTAGCAGTCTACAGATTTATTTCTGCAGTTCAACACACATGATGGACTTTTCCACATAATCAGGAGTCCCACATGGCTCCTGAAGCACATACCTGTATGCACTTAGTTAGAGTAGAAATTCCTTATGATGTTTAGCAAGAGTCTAAATTCAGTGGCTGAAAAGGAAATAACCTGGGTTCTTGCTGTACATCAGCCACTGCAACTTATTTTGCACAACCGAAAATGACTAAGGAAAAATACATGCAGTAGTTCAGTCATTCCTCTTCTTACTAAAACAGCAAAGTGGGAAGGAAAGTGAAGGATGGGGAAAAAGACTGTAGCAGTGCATTAAAAAGCAAAATGTAGAGCCCTACCTATACGTTCCGCAACAAATTCCCCCTAAATTAGGCAGCAAATATTCAAAACCACCGGTCTGCACAGACAGTTCAGTCTGAAGGGTACACTCTCTGTGCTGGATTCCTCTGTCCCCTCCTCTCAGGCTTGAGGTAAACATAACTATGCAGGTTGCCAAAAGCCTTGGATACTAAAACACTCAGCCTTTTTCTACTACCCAGATTTTGCCAAAGTTCTCTGCTTCGTACACATATCTAAAAAAGCTTTGTATGGGATGGGAAGAACCTCAGTTTGGGCTGAAGTCCAAGATTTGCTGGGAGGGCTCGTACTCTTCTCTAACTTCCTTCATCCTCCTCCTCATCACCTTAGAAAAATCTCACAAGAGATCAGCAGCTTTACCCACCTAAGAAGTGCATTCCATTCACTATAAAAGACAAAATATGTGAACTAGAAGTTTCTACTGAAACTCTCAGTCATTACATAGTTAATGATAGCTTTAAGATGCCATAACAGTGTTTCAAAGCTCTATTGCAAAGACAGTTCACATTCCTCTCATAATTTCTGCTTAAGGTTAGCAGAGTCTGAAGGAGTTGCTTGAATATTAAATTCAGATGAAAGTACAGAGTGACTTTAAAATATAAGTGCTATTCCTGACTAGTAACGTATTTGCGTCCACATAAACCCTCCCAAATCCTTAAGAACAGCCTTCCTATATAACATAATCCACTTTGAGGCTTTGTCTGCATAAGGCACTTTGGATTACTTCTTAAGAGACAAAAACCATACAAATTCAAAAATTGGTTGATTAAACTGCTTGAGACCCTCTTCAGACGCTCTTTTCCAGAATCAGAGTGACTCTCAACTATTCTGCCTCAGAGACGTAGGGCAGTTGAAGCAATTCACTTTAAATTCACACCTTCAGCTGACTCGAGTAATTTCTCAATGGCATGTGAACACAAGCCCTTAACTCCAGAACCACACACAGGATTTACTCAGGAGTAACTGTCCAAAATATCTCCCTCGGGAGACAGGCCCAGACAACACCACACATCAGGATGCTGGTTCAGCACCAAACCATTCTAAGAAGAATGCAAGAAACCACACAATCAGAAAAGCTTGAATTCTGGTAAATAAATTCATAACTGTGTATTTGCCAGGTTTGTTTTAGAGAACCATTTCCAACAGGCACCTAGCCTTAGTTTGAAAAGCCTCTTATTCTGACACAATTTTCCAAGACTCCTCTCCATTCCCTCCCTCCCCATCCCTACCCTTTCTCCGCAGGCTGCATCCCCCAGCCGCTCCTTCCCAAACCCCAGCCTGCTGCCCCGATAGCTGACACACAAGGCACAATCTAACACAAAACGTGACAGCCCCTTATTGTAAGATTTCAGGCATCGCCTGAATACAGCGCAAAGCAGCCTGGAAGAGGAATTGCAGGTTCAGATCCAGCAGAGAGGTGCCTTGACTTCGGATGCTCCCTCCCACGCAGCTAGGCTCTCATTGTTTTTTCCTGGGGATACATTTTCAGATCAGAGCCACGGCCTGCTGTAGATACAGATCAGCTTTGCTCATCCCACAGTTCTCTGTCACTGACGAAAAATAGCTCTGGAAGGAGAGGAGGAGGTTTTCAGCTGTTTTCTTCTCCAGTTCTCTCTAGCTGTCTCCCCTGTCTTTGTCCTCTCCTTCCAGTTTTTATACTTTGCAATAAGGCAGAAGCCATTTTCTCAAGTTCATGGCTTGATGTCAGAGTAACTGTTTTATTACTCTACGGAGCCCGTAAATCCCCAGATCCGCCTTTAAAACAAATTTAATAGTAGCCACAATGTTCCAGCAGCACCCTCAACGACACGATCACCAGGCTTTTCGTGGAAGAGCTGAAAGAAGCTGGCATCTTACTTGTTTCCTTACCAAAGGCAGCCCAGAGAAGCAGCTGGAGCCAAACAGGAGTGCTCCGGATAGATGCTTCTGCTAGGCACCACTGATACTCTACACGGTTCAAAAGAACCACAGGAAAGGGACATTTTCCTAGACAGGATCAAAAATAAATGTCTTTAAGATGGCTGGAAAGCATGTAATATACTATTCTTCAATTTTCTCATAAACAGTAACTTTATTCTTCCTAAAACATTGATCGACATTTGATCCTGTTATGAACAATTCTGAGGCCTCCCCCACAGAGCATCTAAGCTGCATCACATTAAAGCTGTTCCTTTCTCCTTGCCTCTAGCATATTCCTAACATGTAAACAACTCTGCTGTGCACACAAGCAAAAGCACAGCTAGCTAGTGAAAGCTGCAGCACTAAAGGCACCATAGGAACCCATCCAATCCTAATAACCCATTATTTTCACAGGGCACTGTATTTATTAACTAGAAGCCAACTGCTATTAATGCAAATGTACATGTGAAAAATGATCCCATTAGAAAAGCTGAAAGAATATTACAGAGTATTATTTTTCATGGATAGTCATGTTTCGCAGGCTTTGTTACCCCCCATAACCCAAACATGCAAGAGAAGTCAGTCTGAATGATGGAAGAATTGTGACAAGACTAGGAGAAAGGCAAGCGTCAGAAAATCCAAGCAGGCTTACTGTCTGAGGATTTCTCAGTTGATGTGACACCACATGACAAGTAATGTTCTTGTGGCCAAGCCTGAAAACCTAGTGGGACTATTTGCAGTTCAGCTTAAAAAAAAAAAAAAAAGGAAAACACCCCCACAATCTCCCTTCTCACCTATTCAGCAGTGAAGTAATTAGCAGGAGATACACTGTCACAAAAGTTACCCAAGTTTAATACAAAAGCATTGCCTACCCACATATTTTGTGTATGTTAACTCTTGCTTTACAGGCTCTGGACCAAGCGTGCAAGGTGAGCTGCCCTGGTGAGCCCTGCTCCTTGGGGCAAGTTTCAACAGCCAGACCCACCCGCTCTGCCACGGAATCCCCATACAGCACCACTGCTCAACCCAAAATCTCTCTCCACAGGCAAGTCTGCAAGCAGGAAAAACTAAGGTCTGGAGGAAACAGAGGTCATCTCTGATCCCTGTCTCATCCGTCCAGGGGTCCTGCAGGGATGCCACAGGAAAAGCAAATGTAACTGCAGCTACTTCTGTTTAGGGTCTTCTCTGCATTAGGAGGTTTCCAGTGTCAGGAATCCAGAGCTAAGCAGCTCTGGAGTTGTGAACTGAATACGGTTGCACTGCCAGGCTCAAACACCAGGACCCAGAGCAGGCCGGGGTGCCTTGGGACGTTTCCTTCTGACCAGTGCAGTTGCACAATTTTTTGCCTCTTAGGTTAAAACAGAGCCCAGTGATTTCTTGCTGTCCTTCTGTCCACACCTACTCTACAAGCTGGAGCAAATCAGTCACGTCCCAACACCCACTAGCTTCCTTTGGCTTACTTCACACATTCAAAAATGTCAGACTACGAATTCCAGACCCTGCTTCTTCCTTCCACGACACAAAGTATCACCCTAGTCACACATATCCTTCTCCCCTCCCACTTCTTGTCAAATTCCACTGCCCATATTGCCACCAGAGCAAGCTTTATCTACTTGAACCCATGAAATCATCCACTTCTTCCCAGCACCCCTCAAGAGCAAACTGCTTTCCTGTCCTCCTCTCTCTACAACCCAGCAGGTGAGCATCCACTCAGTCCTGCACATGACATTTACCCAAGGAGCTTTTACTGGAGTAAAACAAGCATTCAAGGAGGTCTAGTTTTATAAATGAAATTGCATATCATTCCCTGCAGCTAAAATGTCTTCATCATCCCCACATTTCCCACTTTCAATCCTTTCAACACAAGTTCCAGGGAAAAAAAAAAAAGTCTTCCCCTTCCATACTTTGTGCCAAGGCAAATGGTTGTTTTATTACAAAGGTCAAACAACCTCTTCTTACAAAACTAACTGGAGCCTAACTCCAATGCTATCCTTGCAAAGCAGTCCTGCACACTCTCTTTTTCCACTCTAAAAACCCTACTCACGGTAACTCTGCACCACACGATAAACGTTATAAAGAATTTATACAGCAGTGTAACTAACTCTTAACTTCTGACTAAGGTAAATTAAAGTTCACGGTTAAAGTAGATCAAAGTGTATCGCTATCTGCAAGCTGGAAAATGTAGACAACTCTTCACAGACTCAGGCCTTGAAAAGTGCAAGGTTCAGCTGCTGCACCCTACGTATCTGACAAAATGCAATGCCACAAACACCAACACCAGAAGGTTGTAGCTACATCTCAGTGCCAAATACCTGACAGCCATCTCCTTTTTAGAGGAGCCTGATCAGAAGACTATAGCCTAGCCATAACTCATGATTTAATGACTAAGGAGACCATTGAACTGAAAATGTGAAGCATTTCAGGTTTAAATTATGAATGATAACGACAGCTCAAGTTAAAATTATTACACATTTTCATTCACCTTTCACACTGATAAATAAATAAAAATTAAAGAAAGGTTCGAGAGTGGCTTTTTGTACACTGTCAGCAAACAAATGCCTTGACGTATATTCACCATGCACTAAGCACTCAAGATTCAGTACCAAAAATGCCCGGGACCGCACACAGTATGGCTTTAATTAATAAAAAGACAAAACCCAGTTTATTACCTCTTCTAGGATCAGAGCCACAAGACCTACCTTGTGTCAAAGATCTGCCCCAGACAGGAGCACTCAGAGGATATCAATTAACATCTTAAAGGATTTCAAAAGGTTGCTGAGGCTTCCATGCCTTTCATTAATTGGTTTTGATTGACCCCCTGTCTCTGGCCTACTGCGGCTGAAAAACTCCTCAGATAGAGATTATTTATGCTAATTTAACTGAATTCAAAGGGCCAGTTTTGAGTCATCCCTTCAGGGTCACACTGCAGTCTGCAGCATTCTCTACTTTTACCACTATCCCACCATAAAGGCAAAAAGGCACCGTGGACCTAGGGTTTCCCGTTAGACACCCAGATCAAACACAGATCTATAGAAATATAAGACCTTGACTGACAAACGCCTATTGAGGAAAAGCAAATGAACCTGCATGCAAGAGCATACAAACACTGAGTAACTGGAATACCTTTACCCACGAAGCACCTAGTATACCAGTGCAACTCAAAAGGTTATGAAGCAACTATAATTAACCCTAACACACCAAAATAATGGGAACGCTTGGCTCTTTCAAAGTGCTGTAACCTCATCAAAACGCTCAAACCAAATTTGACATTTCTCTCTCTCTAAATAACGTGTAAGCGAAAGCAAAGACAAAGCAACATTTGCAGTTCAGGGAAAGACAGCAAAACAAACACGTCCATAGTACTCAAATGCTAAACTACATGTGGGAATCGGATGATCTTTTGAATGGCTGAAAGCTGGGACACAGAGGAAGGGGCTTCTTGTTTTTAAATTAATTATTAATCAATCTTTTCAGCCATCAAACCCCTGCAATGACTCATCCACTTTCTTTATCAAAGTCTAAATTGTTATGAGAAGACTGCAATTCCACTGGAACATTACCCTCCTGAGTGCAATACTTAACCCTGCATATGAGAAAGGATTTTAGTAAGTTCATTCCTCTCTCCCACAAAAAGATCATGTTCTCATTGAACCTGAAAAGAAAATCACAAAAAAACCCCATCCTAGAAAGCCAGTATTCTTCCAGTGACGGTATGCACTGCAAGCAGTGAGAGAATTCACATAATCAAGAAATCCTCAGTAATCATGCCATTAAACGATCCAATTCTTTTACACTCATACAGACAGTTCCTACTGTCTGTAAAGGAATTTAGTTTTATGGAAGCATGGCTTGATAGGAGTTGCTTTTTAAGCTTACAAAATTAAGAACTTGATCCTATACCCCACATCCATGTAAACCTCTTTTCAGAGTTAACAGCTCTATTAAATAAACTAAGCTGCAACACTGGAGCTCAGCTGGCGATACCTATGTACAGAGCTTGCTCTTTTCCTGCGCTAAAATTATATCAGAACATTACAACATATTTGCATATTTCCCACACATGCAACTTTTTGCCAGCAGTAACAAGACGACGACATCAAGGCTTAGAAAACGTACCAGACAGAGATAGAACGAGAGGGTGGAGTTTCCTGCAGGAACACCCAGACTGAAGTCCAGCAGCGCCCAGGGAAGGTGCTGCCTTTCTACCAGCCCGATGCCTTCGTATCAGGCTCCCACTTATCAGTGGCAAATATGAAACTCCACCCAGGAAACGAAAAGCTTCCTATTGTTTCTCCCCTCTCCACAGCCTCCTGGCTACTATCAGGAAAAGTGATACCACTCCACCCTTTTTCCATGAGAATGGTTTCCATTTTTCCCTTTTACTATGTTCAGCCTCTGAGCTGCAGTGGAATAGAAGGAACAGGAAAAAGAAGTCTCTGCTGGGTTCTCTCTCCCGTATGGTCTTCCTAGGAATATTTCTAGTGGCAGCCCACGCTGCTGCCCTTGATTTTAATCATGCAGCAGTAACATGACATTCGCGTGACTCTTGTCAGTTTTCCAGCCACACAAGTTTTGTAAAAACATCAATTAAAACTATCAGACCTTCCAACTTTAACCTAGCAAAGCTATAGAAAAATTACAGGTAGCAGACCTAAAAAGGAAGAGTTTGATTTACACATTGGTGCACAGTTATTTTCAGAAAAACTTTTAGGTAAAAAATAAAAATGATGACAGTGCTGAAGATTTCTGGCACCTTACCTCCTCCTAAGCTGCCAGTAAAAAAAAAAAAAAAAAAATTTGATCCAAGTAAAAGGAAGTAATAAAAAGTTACTATCAATCACAGGAAAATACCTGCCCTGCCATGCATAAAGTGTCACTAAGGTGTGAGAGTAAGTTTAAGTGATTCTGAAAGTCAATAGTGGAATCCAGTGTCGTAATTCAAGGTGTGCTACATACTAGAAATTGTAACTTGAACGCTCAAGTTCTACAGAGCCATGGCCTTCCCTCTGATTCCTTCCAGCGGCCCATTTTTCCCAGTCCCACCCTACCATGGCATCCCAATAGCGAAGCTCAGTTAAAATGCAAGTAGAACAAGTCAATTAATCTGGAGGTCCAGAAAGTCTCAAATATTGTGTATGAAAAATTGAAAACAAGCCCATACAAGTGAGACAGTATAACAATAACAGACTAAATACAATACCCTCAAATGATTAATAATCATTTATTAATGACCACGTTAGCTGCAGGGCAAGTGCCTTTGTACCATAATTTGATGAAGACCCAACTAGAAAGAAATGAAACAATCAAAAATTACGTTTGCTAGTATCAAATCAGGCCAAGTGCGCACCACGCACATGGGGATAAGACACTACTCTAGGAAGCGCGCTTTCTGACCCCAGCACGCTTAAGATCTAAATTACCGTGGACTAGGGAACGGAAAAATGCAGAACCGCATGAAAGGAAGGCAAACCCTGCTTACAAAATAGCAGTGAGTCAGCTCCTGAGGACTGGTCTATGACTGCTCTGAAAACAAGATGCACATTCCTTACGTGCCCTCCGGTTGTACAGACTGAAAACAAGTCCATTCCCTAAATACACTTTTAATATGGTAGATGATACTCCAAAAAAGGTGTCAAGAAACATCAGTAACACTGTTTAACCCATTCAAACTTCAGAAAACATTTTCAGCCAGTGCTGATCCATACAGCCTTTTAACCTTATACACATCTATCCATGTTTGGTGCATTTAATAAGCAAGAAACACTCATACCCCTGGCCTCAGATCAATCAGAAAGAGCTTATCTTGGGGATACCTCCAACTCTAAAAGGTCATTGAGTTATTTTTAAGAGAAGCTCTTTCTAAAATGCCATGACCCTTTAGCCTGCCTAGTTCCATCATCTGTGATCAGACTATCCAGAAAGCCAAGAAAAAGCTCCAAGGCCTTTTGTGACAAACTGTGAAACTCAGCCATTTAATATTATAAGGAACACTAAGTAACATGGCTACTCCGAGCATTTATTTGGAGAACACAACTACATTTGTCCTCATTCAAAAATCAAAGATAGCTGTCATGTTTTCATAACCTGTCTCCCCCCTTAGCAAGTGCCCTTGGCTGCAAAGAGCTCTCTCCTTGACCACATTATAGCTCATTTTGTTGTTGTTTAGGGACTATCTGGGGGCTTTCTGATCTTCTGCTCTTTTTTGTTGTTTTCAGATGTTACTGGTGACTGGGGCTTTTCCTGGTATATTGACTATTTCCGTGGGAAGAAAAAAAAAAAATATATATATATATACACACACTCAAAGAATTACTGCAGCGCACATGCAGGGAAAAAATAGGTCAAGTAAGTCAGCTCTGTCAATATTACTTTGCTGCCAAGTACTAAAACAAGGTGCTGGCCACTGAATATCATGCCAGCATACACTGAACGGAAGCACGCTGTCCCACCCCTCCCAAAAGAACAGAAACCTTGAAAATGGCTCATTTCAGGGAAAGGATTAAAGGTTGTTCTTTCAGGTGGTGTTCTTGCACACTGAATCCCTCTGCCAGACATTGCAGTTTATCATTGCTAAACACTTACATTGCAGAAGTACCTAGAGGCCTCAAGTAGGTCAGGGCCTCAGCATGCAAGGTACTGAATATATGCATAATACTTGACAGCCCTTGCCTCATCATATTTTTCTATTTCAAGTGTTTGTCTTCCCACTAACACAGCCATGTGAGCAACCCACGCAAGCAAAAGAAACTCAATGACGCTGCAAAAAACACACCCGAGTCGTACCAACGACGTCTAAGTGCTATCCAACATACAAGGAAAACAGAAGTAACCCTACCCCTCATTAGGATCTTACATATAAGGATCTAGCTAAATGTCAAAGCAAAGCAGGTTTGGGGCTTTTTAGGTTGGCATAGCTCCAGCTATTATCACAAAGACAGAAGTGGCTGTTGAAATAAGCTTTGGTAAATGTTCATCGATGAGACATCCAATTCTCATTGTCCCGTCCCCTACAATCTAGACATACCCTTTTAGTGAAAGCAAGAGTTTCTCAGTTGTTGCCTTTAGACTGAACCCTGGTTGAGACAGAGCAGGGGTGCAAAACCAAAACAAACAAAAAAAATTTACATGCGCTGTAGGGAGAGAAACTACAGAGAGTGCTAAAAAACACGTTTGCGTATCTTAAATTAGCTGCATTAAAGACGGACAAATATGCCATAAATCTGAAATGATGCTTAACAAGATGATTGAGTTCTTGGCAACCTGATTATTTTACCAAGCTGACAGCCAGTTATCCCAGATTGTCTCAGTCTAAATACACACACCAGGATGGCACAATCCAGAGGAGGAGTGGACCAATACATTCCCGTAACATTACCCGTGCTTTTTGCTCCACGCTGCTGTCCCTTCTGATACCTCCCTGCTCCACCACCACCCACCTCTGCCCTCCCAAACACTCATCCACATCCTACAGAGCTTCCCCGCAGTTCCCCATCCTGTTCCCTCAGCTGAAAAGGAAATACTGGCATTGCTGTGGATCTTGACTGCAAGTTACCACCAATCAGCTGCTGCCCAGGGACTAGGGAGTACACAGACTTGGGAAAAAATAGCCATTACTCATCAACCAAAAGGTGGTAACTTGACATGGGACTGTCTAGCTCTATCACAGCCCACTGCTTCTTGCATCTAAAGAAAATCCCATGCAACACCTCTATTTCCATAGCCCTCCCCATCTCCCCCATGCCACAGGGACGTCCGCTGCCCCCAGCAGCACTAACAACATCCCAGGCGGTGACCTGGCACAACCTGCCAAAAAAGCAAGGCATGAAGGACTGCCACATCCAGTTGCAAACTACGGCCAGACCCCAGACTGTAGCTCTGGTGCAAGCAACAACCTGGGGTTTTTTTTGGGGGGGTGGGGGGTGGTGGTGGTGGTTGAGTTTTGCCTNCCTTTTTTACAAAACTTCTTTACACGGAAATTTTTTTCTTCCTTAACGTTTCAAACATCAGTAATGTTAACAATCATTAAGTTCCTTATGTAATTACTTGAACTGCCCATAAAAATTGTTCTGCCGCCTGCCTGGAAAAACATTTTACTTCAAAAGGTAGCAGATTCAGTTTACGAGCAGAAAAATCACATTTTTTTTGCCCAGCTCCTGCAGAACAGAAGAGTTAAGGGAACGCGAAAGAGACTGATGCCTTATTGATCAAATCAATTCTAATTACGCATAGAAAACTTTTCCACACCTTCCAATAATACACTGAGCAAAAGCTACTTCACAGAATGCAAAGTCAAATAAATGGAAAGTTTGGGAGTTTATTGCTCAGCAACAAAGGCCAATGGCTGGGGGCAGTGGAATGTTATAATTGCAAGCAAACTCTAGCACTTGAAATAATAAATAAAACTAGAGAAATGTATTATTTATTTAAATTTAAAATTTTTCTAAAAGAGGCCCATAAAAAGCTGTGGACAGAGGAACACAATATTGCAGCTAAGCCACAGCAGCACTAAAATAATTGGGCAACAAAGAGCTGTTTGTTCATTTTTTCCCTTGCAAATCTTTCTCTCTCACCCCCATCTTTACTGTCTAGGGCACAAGGCAATAATGTCACCAGCTTCTTACGGTATGTCCTTTTCACCATCAAGAGGTACAAATACAGCATGTTAGGCCCATCTACACAAGGAAAACCAGGTCTTGGAAAGGCCAACTTTTCCCCATCCCAGCCCAATCCCTTCTGTGGTTTCTCAATTGTTGGAAGAGTCTCACCTCCCTGTGAAACTAAATCAGGTATGGACAAGGATGGGCATACCTTACCCTTTGATGCTGAACCTCACTATGCTGATTTGGCGCTCTAGGGTTCACAGCCAGACTCCAAGAGAACAAGAGAACAAGCACACTGTGATGGTGCTCCCTTTTTCAAGAGAGCATCACCTTCCGAAGACAAGGGACGAAGCTTGAGGGAGCGACCACGTGTTGAGAATCTCCTCCCATCTATCTAAAATGCACCTCCTGAGATTCCAGTTGAGAACTGAGAGCAGGTAAATATTTCAAAACAACATCATATTGTGTCAAAACACACAGCTAAGATTACTGCAGCCTACTGAATTTGGTACACATCCAGTAGGAAACAGGTCTATACACATGAAAACATGCAACACGACGTTACTCCCCTAAAAGGTTTAAAGAGAGCACTGCTGCGTTTTGACCCCGCTCCGATTTTTCTCTGCTACAGCAAGTTTGCTGACAAACACCCACGGGCACCGTCTCCTTCCTCCCCCCGTGCTGCGGTCAGTATCACCGCCCGCGGCCGGGCCGGGTTCAGGCTCGCAGGAGGACAAGCTGGCTGGAAGCAGCTCAGCTCACAGACGCGTGGCTGTGGGGACCGGCTTTTGCTATCAGTAACGGACAAATCTCCCGCCGAGGCAAAGAAATATGGGAGCAAAACCAGTGGGAAAACCCACCAAAGTAGGGCTGTTTTCCAGTTTCTGTATCTACCGTTAACACTCAAAATTCTGCTGGGAGGACGGGAAGAAAGAAAAGATAACCTGACAGGAAAATTGTAACGTTGGAGCGAGGTACACAGAAGTCCTTTTCATTGCAAAGTAGTCAAAATGACGTCTGTATCTATATCTAAAGAAAAATTTACCTCTGCCTTGAGGCAGCCTCGGCAAGAACGCTGTCGCAAGCAAAAAACAGTTTATCGGTTTGGGGGGGATTTAAATCAATTCAATTTATTTGTCAATTAATAAACTTCTGATTACTGCTTATGGTATTGAAACAGACACACGCGTAGGGGAAACAGCCCTTGCTCTCCAATTCCCTCGCCGTACCTGGTCCCAGCAGGGAGGCAGGGGGGCCGGCACGTGGTGCTTCCTCCGCCGGTCTCGGTCCCTGCAGGGTCTTCTGGCTCCCCTTCGGCACGCAGCGGGTCCCCTGCGTCGGTCGGGGAGCTGCCCGGAACCGGCCGTGACCGGCGCAGGGCAGGCCTGCCCTCCTCCCTCAGCCCTCGCTGCCAACACCCGGCCGATACCAACATCGATATAACTCGCTACGTGAGCGGGAAGACCTACGGGGAGCCCCTACAACATGGCGGGATTAAGTTAGAAGTTGATCTGTAGGCGAACGTCGAGGAAAGTCTGTTGCTTGCAATACATCTGGAAGCAGCACACCCTCCCCCAGAGGCTGAGGGACACTTCGAAACACACAGCTCTTCAGGACGGCCATCTTTTGTCTGCCCTTTGGTAGCCGTTGTCAAATTTGACTTTGATTTTGTCAAAAATTGATTTTATTTTCATAAGCGAGCTACTCCCGGCCTCACGCTCCGCCTCTGCCACACGCTCACCCACATGAAATACAAAGGACCATCGGCACAAGCTACACCTGGCACTCACTCCACGAACAGATCAGAGCAAGCTGACAGGTTACCTCCTAACACTGTTTGGTATCAAAACGTTTTTGTAATTAACTCACGGAGGGAGCTGTTGCATAGCAAGTAAATCCGTCGGGTTTGCCTGCCTCTGGAGAACGGACGCTGCCTTACACCGCACAGAGGAGCTACGTGCCAAAACGCCAGTAAAGCAGGACACAAGAAATGAAAGAAAATAACCAAGCAGATCCACCTTTCCTTGGGTCCCTTCATTCCTACTTCCAGAAGAAGGTGGGCATTGCCTCTTATTATGTGCGTATAATAAACAAATAGCTTATACAGACAAGTTGTTCTTAAAACAAATCAAAAGCCCATCAGTGAAACGTGATCTAAAATAAACCAGCAATGTTTGAGGATATCACTATTTCCCCTGGTGCTTCAGGATTTTGCAGCTGCAGAAATTCCTCTAAAAAAATTCAGAAAAGCTTAAAGCCTATGCTCCCATGAAAGAGGTTTCCAGACAAATATATTATATATATATATACATACACACTCCATCACAGTAACCAGACCAGAACACTTGCACAGGAAAGCCCCTAGCCACACTTTAACATTTTGCTGATTTAGCTGTATCAGCCAAGATTATTTTTTTTTTCTTGCTTCCCAACTACGCCAGCAAAAACCTTACTGCAGAGGCCCTTCTAGTGGCTGCAAAATTCTTCTGCCTGCATAAACTGTTCCTTCCATAGGACCTGGTTTAAAAAGCACCAGCAAAAAACCTCCTCTCATAGCCATAGGAGCACCTCAGAAGGAAGCGACAAGACCGGGTAATGAAAGCGTGCACGAGGGAGGGGTGAAGGCAAAGGAGAGCATTGCATCAGTCTAGCTCACATCTACAGAAAAAGGGAGGAAGCAGTAACTGCCATCACACTGGGTTTGTGCCACCAGAAACTAAACTGCAAAGTCACAATCCTACTACAAGAAGTAACAGCAGTAAAATTCTGCACACAGGTCAGACTGACCAACTTTACTTTGACAGACGTGGCATTTTGTTTTCTATTTGGAATTTTGTGTCATGTTTTGTGTGTAATGCATAATCTTGAGAAACAAACAGACTGCCTGAAAACATAAGTGCAAACCATTCCATTTGTGTCAAGTAGATACTAATCCTATTCCCCTCCAAGACATGATAGTGTCAGTTGGGTTAACTGTTTCACTACTGATAAGACACATATCATCATTTCTTTGCTAAAACCTCTCTCACAACTCCAAACCATCTTATGCGTAAAACTATCCATGTATTTCCCCATCCAGGAGTAAACCTCTCCACTCTTCCTAATAAGCATCCTTATAATGCAGACTCATCCTGGCTACATGAAAAGTACTCAATGTTAAGAACAGAGAAGTGTGGGTTAGAAAACAACAACAAAGTTTAAGACAGATTCAGTACAGTTATAAAGACTGCCTTGTCTGTGTTTCTACTCAAATATAAATCTTCTCTGCCTGCCCCCCCCGCCCTTTTTTAAACCCAGATCTACTGCAGGTTATCCAGCCTGCCGCATCACATCAACGCAGAAACCAGTAAGGCCTGGCTGCAGAATTTAGGTCAGCTCGTCTGTGGAGTACATAAGGTCTTGCACACAGCCATGAATTTTCCAGTAATGCTTCAATAATCCCTCTTCATCCTGCTATGCAGCTATTTTACTAGTAGCTGCTAGCTTTCCTCCAACTCCCCAACAAAGACTCTCCACAGGAGGGATGTTTGCAGGCGAATGAGCCACTATCTCTTCCTTGGGAAGCAGGAAGCTGATTGTCGAATCAAATAAATGCCAATTCTTCTTTCCCAAGACAAAAAAAGTGAAGGATTCCCAATGCATGCTAGAAAAGAACTTCCCTTTTTTAACCACACAAGGAAAGATACAATCAGACAGAGCTGGAAATTAACCCTAGAACATTAGGAATAATTTTCTTAACAGATCATCTAAACAAAACCCCACTGTTTCCACCTGGGTCAATAAATAAAAAATAACATCAAAATGTGACTAATAAATTCAGACTGTCTAAGGGACAGAGGCTGGTATTTCTGGAAAGAAAGCATCACTCAAGGTGAAAAATGCTGGGCCTCTTCAAAGAATGCTTCCCTCTAGAAGTGAGTTGCGGGCCACTGCCATCCCAAGCATTGTACGAGCACACATAAGTAGTAGCCCTGTTCTTAAGGAATCTCTAAAGGTGCATAGAAATACGCAAAGTCTTTGCAGAACACGGTCCTTGGAGCAGGAGTTCCACATAAACTGGAAAGTACAGTTATGTAAGAAAACAAAAATAATAACTCAAATACAATAAACCAAAACCTTTAACTTCTCTGACTGTCTTCATACAGCAAGATGAACCTAACTAAGTCTTCTTAAGTATGACAATTTGAAAGATGCGAATGCAAGAATAAATACCGGTCTCCAGGAACTGTTACGGGAATCTCAGCAAATAAAAACACAGCTAGCAAGCTGACAGTTGGTTTTGTCTTAAACCCCATCAGTCTGCTACCTTTCTGTGCTCTTAGGTTGCCGCATAACATTGTGCTCCTCGAAAGCTGTCACTTACATCTCCCTATTAGAACAAAGAATAAAACTGAGGAAAATCTCTTTCCTCAAGACGTTGAATTGCTCTTCAACATTCAACCATTTAAGAGTATTCCTAGTCTATTCTTTTTAACTCACATGGAGCCTGGATACAGCTATTGGCAAACAAATAACGAGCTGTAATGCACATTAGACGTGTAAATCAAATACCCCCAAAAACACAAAGTTGCATTTGTTATTTATGTTTACCTCAGATCTACTACAGAACTCAAGCATGTAACATGCACCCATGCCAGGCACACAGATGATGTGGTTGTCGTTACTGGGCCACTGTTGTATCACACACGTTAGCAAGACTTTTTAAGGAAGAGAGCTCTATTTTTTTAACTAATGATCATCCGCAGCTTCACTTCAGCTCAGCATCAGACAACTTTTCCCATTCCCAGCTCAGTACCTGATCAGGCTGTGCTTCTCCTCCTTCCTCCTCCGGCTTCAGCTGGGCTGAGCACTGGCTCCAGGAGGCTCTGGTGACGGGAATACCAAGCCAGGCGCTGATGGTCACTTTCTCATTTTGACAAGCACCACAGACTCTTCCTGTATAAAAACAAACTGCTATGAATCAAAGTGGCCGAATAAAGTGTTGATGCTAGCGGGGTGCCAGACAAACACTGCTCTGCGACACAGAAGCAGAATGTTAGTCATCCTTTCGCCACCGGTGCCTGAGCTCTGGGGAAGGCTGAGCACACCCTTATTTTTATAATTTCAGAAATACTCTAAATGAATTGTCCTATTCTTCAAGAGCAGAGATCCCTCAAACTAGCGATTTGCCATTTCCCACATATTTTCTTAAACATATTGGCTCATCTAAACTTAACCAAGAGCACTGCTATTTCTACACCGCCATAAAAGCCAGACCAGACCCCAATGGCGTGGTAGCTGCACACCACGTACGCCCCACAAAACCCCTTGGATCACACTTGAACTGCTGCATTAAAGCAGTATGCCAGGCAAGCAGCCCACCTTGAGTCAATAAGCTGCCTGGAAAACACCTCTATCCCTGGGACGACCAAAACGGAGAAGAAATGGGATTCTCCCCCTTCCTCCTTTAGCCCAACACTTCCACCAGCCAAGACCCCAGCACGGCTGCCTTCACCTCCAGCGACTCAGAGGCTCCGGGGCAGAGCAGAGCCCACAGATGGAAAGCAACGACTCAGCAAAACGAGCAGCCAGACTCCAGCAGGTAATTCATGAGTATTTATTTTAGTTTCCTGCTTATTAAGTATGCCTCATTATAAATCAAGTATTTTACAGTAATTGCCTCCAATCAACAAACACTGAGAAAGACGCTATGTAGACCGATGCTGCTTCATAACCGAAATAAGTCCCCTAGCAACAGGCACGACTCTACACGACTCGACTCTTTGCGCGCAGCAGACTGGCCGCCACTGCCTCGCTGCCCTTCTCGTGCCTCTCCCGCCCTGGCTGCGCCCCAAGCAGCGCTGCTGCGTGCCCAAGCCCTTCCCCGGCACTGCTGATGGCTGCGCACTGCTGATGGCTGCACACTGCTGCCAGGGTGCAAACGCCAGCACAGCAGGGCGCTCGCTGCGAGGCTGGCAAGCCCCAGCCTGGCTGGCAGCAGCCCCTCGCCAGGAGCGGGGGCAGCCAGGGCTCAAAGGCAAGGACAACTGGCTGCATCCCCTGCTTCAGCCACCAGCCCATTGCTTCCACATTGGCGGTGGCTGCAGCGGAGAGCTGCTCTGCCGTAACTGCCCAGTGCCAAGCACAATGCCCTTGCCCACCTGAGCTGCTCCTAAGCCACTGCAGAAAAAAAAAACCAAACCAAAAACCCAAAACCCAAACCAACACACACACACTTGCCTCTTAATTTATTTTCCAAGGCCTTTTCAGGGTTGGCACCCGCCGGCACTCAGAAGCCCACAGGAACAAGCCCTGTGTCATGCTTTCCACTGAGAGCATTTTAAAGGTCAGCAGGAACCTGCTGTTCCAGGTTTCTTCTTAGCGGTAGAGACCCAGGGTAAGGAAATGCGGAAGACACTGCCAAATACGCAAATAAAATATTTCCTCCTTCAAAGGGTTCAGGGTGGTCAAGTGGTCTCGGGAGAACTAAATCCCTTTGCAGCATACATCACCGGAATTGGAGGTTTCAGAGAGAGTTGTTTTTTAAATACACGGAGGGAAAAAAAGCTCTGACAAAGGTCTGTTGGAAGCAGGTTTCACAACAGACCTTTGGATCGTACTAGAGCTCTGGCAGAAAGCGTTCTCATAGCTGCAGGGCCATTCACCTTGGCTGTTTCTGTAACCTTTTTTCAAGAGGTCAGAGACCCACGTAAGAAGGGCCTAAGCAGAGCTCGCCATGCCCTCCAACCCCCCCTCAGCAGCCACCCCACGGCAATGAACAGTTTTTGAAAACAGAAGGCAAAGACAGTTCCCATCTCCAAAGCAGGAGGGCTGCATTTTTGAAAATGCATCAGCCTTTAAGGAAAGGTGTCAAGAGAGGCCGAACACTACCACCACCACCACACTTCGTAAGGCATGGAAGAACAGGACAGCTTGTCTTCAAGAGCACCGTCACAATCTGAAAGACTGCCGAAGTCCATCACGGCCACCCTCCCCTTCCCAGGACAGACCGAGCACGGAAGTTGGAACATACCTAGAGGAGAGAGGTGGAGGGAAACAAATGAAAACACACACTCATAAGATTTTGATTTTGGTTTGGGTTTTTTGTTGGTGTTTTTTTTTTTTTTTTTAACTACTAAGGCAGAAGTTCTCATATAAATCATATCAGTACATAAGTAGATGCTTGGGCAGAGCAAGACCAGTGAAGGAATCTTCCCCACAGCTTTTGCCACAGAAATCCTCCCGGATTTCGTTCCAAATCCCGTTTGAAGACTTCTCTCTTTATGCTTCTTCCCTCAGCTCCCCCTCCCATTTTTGAAGTCACAACCTTGATTTATTAAAACAAAGCAACATCTTACTTACAGAAACATCTGCTCTGATACAAGAATACACACCCACTCTGTTATAGATTCAGTATGTGGGACAATGGGTACGAAGGAGATTAAATAAGGAGCACATGTACCACTTCTCTTATAACCTAGTCCCCTCTGGCACTCATTCCCTTTCATCCCTTCTCTTTTCTTTCAGGCCCCTTCAGCATAGGGAAAGACTTACACCCCATTTGCACCGGGGTGTTGGCATCACCCAGTGCCAAGTTTATCTGAATCACAGCCAGGCACTTGGCACTTCAGGCATAACACGTGCAGCCTCCAAATGCCACGTCCTATATACTGTAGCCTACATGTGGCTGCCTTCATTTCTACAGTCACTTGATCAAACATCTCTTCCGCTAAGGAAAACATTATTTCTGTTGCGCTTAACAGGGGTTGCATTTAACAGGGAAATGATCATTGCTAACAGAGTGAAAAAAAAATCAGATGATGCACTTACAGAGCAAATTATTATGAATTCTGTAAAGAACAGAGAAGGAGGGAAATCACAGTGTTTTGGGGAAGAAGTAGAGATCTTGGAAAAAAACCTTGGCTAATAAAGTGAAGCAGTTCCAGTCATTAGAGGTTTAATTTCAGCACAACTGAATAATTCTCAGTTCTACATATATCTCCAAGTACCCAGCCAACAGCAGACATTTGACAATCACTTCGGTTAAAATGCCATCTTCCTCCCTTGTTGCTGCATAAGAAAAACAAGAAACCACCACACAGGAAAAATGTCATGCCATCAAGAGAGAAGAAAAACCCCAAACTAGCACAGAAACCTACTGTAGAAGTATTGTCAAAAGCAGCATGTAACCTAACCAGATAAATACCAGACTTTGTTGCTATCTCTGAGTGAGGTTTTGCAGTCAGCTTAAGCTGATTTGTGGCCACCCTGCTGCTTAAGAGAGCGGTCGCCCCCGGACACACTCCCACCCTGGTGTGTGCCTGGGAGAAGCATCCCGCCCGACCAAGGCGGAGGCGGGTGGGCAGGAAGGCAGGACTTCCCCTTTCAACAGTAGTGTGAGCTCAAATTTGCTCCAGCTGGTCTTGAAATCACACTCCCTTTGGAAAGCACCTTAGGCATTCCTCCTAATTCATGGGAGCCTACAGGATCCCACTGCCGCTCCCTGCAGAGTTCATTGTCCATACTAGGGCCTCGCTGCAGCTTTTCACATGCCACCCAACATCCCCTTTATTTTGGGAGCTCCCCGTAATTCTTTCCTTCTCTCTGCGGCCACCTCATCTTCCCCTCTCCATGAGCCAGGGGCTGTGTGCAAGCTTCTCCCTGCTTCCTCTCTTCTGTCACAGAAGGCAGGTATATAGAATCATAGAATGCTTTGGGTTGGAAGGGACCTTTAGAGGTCATCTAGTCCAACCCCCCTGCAGTGAGCAGGGACACCTTGAACTAGATCAGCTCGCTCAGAGCCCCATCCAACCTGACCTTGAATGTTTCTAGGAATGGGGCCTCCACTACCTCTCTGGGCAACCCATTCCAGTGCTTCACCACCCTCATTTGTAAAAAAATGTCTTCCTAATATCCAGTCTAAATCCACCCTCCTTTAGTTTAAAACCATTACCCCTTGTCCTGTCACAACAGGCCTTGCTAAAAAGATTGTCCCCACCTTTCCTATAGGCCCCCTTTAAGTACTGAAAGGCAGCAATAAGGTCTCCCTGCAGCCTTCTCTTCTCCAGGCTCAACAACCCCAACTCTCTCAGCCTGTCCTCGTAGGCTGGAGACATTAACAAATCAAACCTTGCTGCGCAAGCAGGCAAAATTTCCCAGTGCTATAGGTAACCCGTTGTTTGACCCACAGGGATAAGAGAGGGGGCTGCTGCTGGTATTTCATTCTTCAGCAGTTGCGACCAGGCTGCTCCGGGCCGCTGTGCACATGGACAGACTGCGATTTTACAACACAAATTAGGTGGGTACAGAACTATTCAGCCAAAACCAGGCTTGTACCAAGTCAATGTGTAAGTTTATAGGTGCCCGTTAAATTTGCTGTAATGAATACGTATGTCCACGCAGGGGTCTGTGTTACTTTGCAACATGCTTTCAAGCTGATTGCAAACTGGGAGAACTTGGCCATCCAGCTGCGAGCATGAAAGCCCTGCTTCTGGAGATGAGACTCCCTCAGTGAAACAAACAGAATTCATAGACTTTCCACATGCAGAACAGTACATACAACTTCATGCTTTAAGATTTTCTTTTATATTACTCACACTTACCTCCACAATTTTGTTATCTCCTTTCCTTTGCCACACTGTTACTATTTTCTTTGGTACTTTTGCATGCCTCTCATTTTTATTTTCTGGCTTTACTACATGCTTTACTACTTTTGTTCTCCTGTAACTCTGGCCCCAGCAGTTTCTTTCTTAAAATCTGTTTTGGTTAAACTGATTGATGCTAATAAGGGCACTCTTAAATTCACCTTTCAATCTAGGTACATCCGAAATCAAATTACACTAAAAATAAACAAAGCGTAACCACAAATTTTAACCACTGGAAATAAGTCTCCTCCAAACCACCGCATTTTTCATTTTCCTGATTTATTATTAGTACAATTCTGTCTCATTCTCAGTCCACTCTTTTTTCCAAGAACCGCTCTTCTCCCATTATTCTCCTGTTAGACACCTTCCTACCCACCTTCCATGGGGGCACGAGCACTGACCAAACTCACAACTTCTGCAGCACCAACGAGTATTTGTGTATCTGCATTCCTCTGCTTCCTCGTTTCAAGAGCCAACAGATTTGTTGTCAGAGGGATAGGAAAGGAGAGGAGCAAAACGATCAAGCCAGTCTTCCCTTTCTGTCTGCTAACAATGCCAACTAGGTAAAACAGTGAAGAAATTTAGTATGGGTTATAAAACAGCAAACGTTACTTTAAAAAAACTCAAGTGCATGAAAAGTTTCATTTCCCTTTTGTCAGTTCCTCTTCTAAGCTAGGTAGCTTAGGCTTTATTTCTTAATTTAATTAGACAGAAAGCAAGTACGTGAAAGTTTCTGGAGGGCAGCCATTGAGAGGAACCCTGTATGTAGACTTCTCAGTTTGTATTTTTGAACACCAGTCAGATTAAGCGTGAAGTCTGGTTCCTCTGTGCATCTTTGATGAAGGCAATTGCTAATGCATGTGGAAAGTGTTTGTAACCACAGTGGTGCTTGAAAACAAAGCAAGCTAGTGCACTACCTTTCACACTTCTCACTCAACTTTTAATGCAGAGACTGTCAGACCAAAATAATTCCTATCCTCCCTTTCCACGATCTGTACACAAAGCACTATGTACAAGTATGCAGGATGGACTTTTTTTAATCATTCACTGACATTTGCATTGGTTTAGTGGACAAATTTATACTGGACAATCCAAACGATGTCAGCTTAACAATGTGTTCCTCTGTGCAGGACTGCAAAGGCGACAAAATGTCTATTACATAATACTTCTGTATGAAATATTAATATTCACAGAGGAAGCTTTTGAACTGAAAGGTTATTTTCAATGATTAGCAAATCGGTGTCATATAAGCTTGGTTTTTTAATCCGTGTATTTGAGATAGACAACAAACTATGCTTTTTGTTGTCAAAATGTGACAAAATCAACTTTGTATGTGCACACATCAAGATATATGAACGATCTCCCTGGGGTTACCAGCTTTTCTTTTGACCTTGAGGGACTGCAAGATTACAGAACTGCATCCATCTCTAGCAGACACAGCTTCAGCAAGTCTGCACTAGGGTTATTCCAGGCATGGGTGTTCTTTATGCAAGCTCTCACAGCAGCTGAAAGTGTGTAAGTTTCCCTTCCTTCCTATCCTGCGATGGCTGAAGAACAGCTAGATATTCAGACGTCATATTCATATACACATCCCATGCACTTGTTTTCTCCTTAGAGCTATAATCCCAAGTTGGAAAATCACCGCAGCAAGAATAAAGTGCTTCAAAGTCCACCCAAAAAAACGTTACTTTTAGCAGGCATGTTGGTATCCGTGGCATTGGCCAGACTTGAAAACACTAGAGGTGCGGCAGCCCTGGCTTCTGTAGAAGCCAAGGGCAATCAGGAACACCTTTTATAGAGAAACTTACCTCAGTGCTGACTTGTAAAGAATGAAGTCGAAGGAAGAAGGAAGAAAAAAAAAAAAAACCCTGCACCTTGGCTGTGGCTTTGTAGCCATTAGGTTGCATGGGGGCGGGTAGGAGCCTGCCTCACTGCTTCATTGCAAGGGCTATAAAGAACCTTTGTGTTTGGTTTTTTCCTTTCTGTGCGTATCTTTACATAATGAATCTATGGAAGGGGTCCATCCAGAGCATCACTGCTCTCCAGCAGATGCTCCAGGACACTGTTTGCTGTAGGTCTCATCATACCTACCAGCTCCATGTGAGTATCACAGAGAAGACATCTAAAACAGCAACAGACACCTGTATTTAGGCAGCCCCACCCGTGGTCTCAAGATACAGGGGAAATCACCAGGAGACGTGACTCAGACAGAAAAATCCTGAGCAAGTGAATAGAGAGGGGTTTTAAGACTCCGGTTTGGGAATTGTGCAATTTTTGTCAAATTCAAAAGCACAGCAAACAGTTTGAAGAGATGTGTGACAGGAAAAAGCAGCAACAGCATTTAATTATCTGTTATGCCCACCCCTTGGGTCTGAGAAATCTTCCATTGCATCTTCCTGGTCTTCAAAGGAGACCTTCGTAAGACAGCACCTTCATCTCACCTGAGATGCCTAACTTTTAACAAAAAGACCATACACAGAGAGGGTTCTTTTTTTAAACACTAACGAGGAGCAAGGCAGGTCCCAAGAACTGGACCATTTCTTTTTCTATTGATCACACAATACAAAATGCAGGACGACAGTGAATAAAGGTGATTGCTACCCTCACCCACTGCTGGCTGCCACATGCTTTCAGCCTGGTTATTTTTTCCTGCTTCTTCATCAGAGTTACCTTCACCAAGAAAAGGATCTCTGAAAAGAAAAGAATCTGAGCAACAAATATCTTTCCTCCACCCCTAAGGGTGGCTGTATTTTACACAATGATTGTTTCTGAAGTCTTGAATATCACAACTACTTCAGTCTTAGAACAAATCACTTCTGAGGAAAGAGCTCAAGTGGAAAGAAGGAAAATTATAGGTAGCAGCAGTTTTGAGACTACATGAACAACGTGTTTACATACCCTGATTTATAGTTGAAGAGGAGGAAGAAGAAAAGGGAAGGTATTTCTTTCAAAACAGTGCCAAGAAACGGGTCCCTGGTGCGGCCATACTTTCCTCCCATACTGCTGCTTGCCTCCAAGTGTTGGGCAAAAGTGGCATTTTGCTGGCTTGATTCCAATAAAACAAGCTTCCTCCCTCCAAGGATATCTCCCTGAACACTCTGGCAGCCGCTACATGAAGGTCTTTCAGCTTCTCTTCCTAGCCATTTCCTGATGGGGGACAGGAACCTGTTCTTGCAAGACTGGAAGAATACAGCTGAAAAGAATATAGAAATAAGTGGAAAGAGCTTCAATTCTTTTAATTAAAGAAATTTGTGGTGAGAGAAAGATTGAAGCAGTGTCAGTCAAAATTAACGATGTGGAAACAAGTATTACTGATGGTATTAGAAAGTGCCAACTTGACTTGTGACGCACTTTCCTTTTTGACATGCCAAAACCCAAGATGGTTCTCAAGAAGTTAAACACTAGAAATACTGGCTTTGTTCTTTCCTAAATTTGTTTGGAATCTCTGAGGGGAAAAATTGTTTGGCAAGCAATCAGTACCTATTCTTTGTTATATGGTTAAAAGAAAATTGCACTCAATTTGCTTAGACCAAAAGATCTTCAGCCAAACCCATCCCCAATGCAAGCAAGTCAAACTTTGAAAAAACATAGCTCAAAGTGTTCTGAAGGTAAGAGGTACAGAATAGCTTTGAAACACTAATTACAATCGCTTTGACAAATATAATGCTGGTAGCTGCTAGAAAACTGTATTTTACAAACATCCTTCTCCGTATTTCAGCCCTTGTCTGGCAAATACTTACAAGTGTAGGCCCACAGCACCTCAACATCACAGCCAAGAATAAACACTCTCAAGATCAAGCACCTTTACTGTGACCCCGGAGAGCCTTATGCATGTGTGCACATTCACGAGACTATACATGTGTGGAAAATTAGTCATGTGCACAAGCCTTCACACTGTGAAGTC
Organism: Fregata magnificens; assembly: GCA_013389945.1. NCBI lineage: Eukaryota > Metazoa > Chordata > Aves > Suliformes > Fregatidae > Fregata > Fregata magnificens. Next base: position 137,329 of record WAAD01018015.1, on the reverse strand, counting down.
CACAGACTTTTCACTGCTTGTTATAAAAAAAAAAAAGTGTTTAAAATGTCTGTGCTTTTGCGTAACTGACAAGTCTTTATCTCAATGTAAGGTTTCTGGGGAAAATTATTTCCATTTTTCTTAATACATCAATAGCTCTTTTTCCCCCCCTAGGATATAACCTTCCCACTGCCAAGAGGCAATAAATGAATAAATAAAATAAAATGGGG